>JAAMOU010000119.1:0-442623 GCA_023541355.1 Oryza rufipogon | reverse complement strand
AACAAATGAAAATGACCCAGTTACTCCCTAGTGACATTTCTCTTTCTTTTTCCTCTCTTTATGTAAGTCATATTGTAGGACGATATTTTCTGTGATTTACAGTTTTTAATCACTATATGCATAGGTTAGAAGAATCTAATAACAGCATGCAAAATGCAAACTGTCATGAAAAATTCTGTAACTGTAAGTTACATCATGTATGGTTCTACCAAATTTTAAATTGTTTTGTATAAGGAGAAACAAAAAATTATAATTTTAATTAGGAAGTAAAGGCAGACGTTTTAAGTAGTTCCGGGAGTAAAATGAGATTGAGAAATAGTTTAAGGGTTAGGTGTTCCCACGAAATAGTTCGCAGAGTAAAATGGAAATTTTCCTTTTTCTTTTTATCCTATATACTCTTCCAAGGCAGTGAGGAAATCTCGGCCTGCGAGCCCCCGACAAGTTCAGGGGCCAGCAACAGCAACCAGGAAAATGAACAATTTTCCAATGTAAAGAAGTTGGATAACTATGTGAACCAGGAAACTGATGAAATTTTCTTCCAACGTCGTAAGATAATCACATTTCCAAACTGCACGAAGTACTCTAAAGTACAGAAATGATCTCCTTCGAATTCAAGCATTCAAGGATTCGATCGAGCAACACCTGAGTACTAACTAAGTTGAGTAGCAACCGACCTTGTTTAGCGCGACGGGCACGACGGTGGAGCCAGCCGCCATGTCCCCGTCCATCTGCGCCAGGAGGGCGTCGGCGTCCTCCCTCCGGAAGCACAGGAGCCCGAGCGCCGGCGGCGGCACCGCCGCCCGGGCACCTCCCCCACCCCCACCCCCACCGCGGGCGGACGACACGAGCACGAACTCCTGCGAGGAGTTGGCGAGCGCGTACACGGGGACCCCCGCGAGCCGCTCCTCGATCTCCGCCACGGGGAGAGCCGAGGCCGAGGCCGCGGAGGCTGAGGCGGAGGAGATGCGAGCCCACGGCGGCGGTGGGAAGGGCGCGCGTGGGAGCGGGAGGGAGGAGAGGAAGGAGGCGAGGCCGGCCTGGATGGGGAGGAAGGGGTTGGGGATTGCAGGGCTAGGTGGTTTCGTGGGGGAGGAGGAGGAGGAGGTAGGGTTGTTGGGGAGCCATGGGAATTGGAAGTGGAAAGGCATGGCGGCGGTGGCGAGGAGGGGAGCGGCGGCCGGCGGGGAAGACGACGGTGAGGAGGACGAGGGGGTTTGGGGAGAGTTTTCGGGTGGGTGCCTTTTTGGGCCATGGCGGGGACGTTGGGCTTTTTCGGCCATGGGCTGCCTGTGGCCTGTGGCCCGGAGCTTTCAGGTCCTTCTCGAGCCCTCCTCTTTTTCCCCTCTTTAAAATGGCCCATACCAATGTAGGGCTTTTTTAATGGAAAAAGTCCACTTAGACTCCCTTAATTGTTCACCGAATATAATTCGTGACCCTTAACTAGAAAACCGGGTAAGATGACTCCCCGAATTAGTGAAACCAGTGCAATTTGACTCCTCCGGCGGTATTGGAGGGTGGTTTTTGCTGACGTGGCGCTGATGTTGGCGGTGCTAACCCGGTTTTCATGCCACGTGACGCTTACGTGGCATTAGAGTTAAAAAAAATATATATGGGACCCATCTGTCATTCAACACAAAATTATTGTGGGACCCACTGGCTCACATGTCATCATTTCTCCATCCTTTCTTCCTCCTCCCTCTCTCTCCCTTCTCTCTTTTCTCTCCCTATTCTCTCTCTACCTTCCAGATTAGCGGCGGCGGCGGCGGGCCGGGGGCCATGGCGGCGGCGAGGTTGGGGTCATCGACGGGGAGAGGCGATGGCGTGGCGAAGACGCGGTTGAGCATGAGCCCGGAGCCCTCGATGAGGGCGAGGAGCATCCCGCCCATGAGCGCAAAGCGGCCGGCGGTGTCGAGGCCCTGGCGCATGGAGAGGAAGCCGCTAGTGGCGGCGCCGGCGACGATGGAGTTCCACAGATCCTCCTTTCTGGTGCATGAAGACCATGGTGCAGTCGAAGGCGGAGAAGAGGTCGCCCCACACCGCGAGGCTGCCACCCACCCGCGGCGCGTTCATCCGCACCGCCTGCGCGCCGCCAACGAGGCGCTCGCCGTTGGGGGAGTTGTAGGTGCCCTTGAGGAAGTGGAAGAGGGAGCCCCTAACTGCGCCCATCCCGAACGTCCCGCCCACGTCGTCGGCTGCACAGGTCGGACCGGGCGCCGCATTAGAGGGGATGGAGTGGGAGCGGCGGCGGGCCGGCTTGGAGACAGGGCAGGCGGCGGCGCGGCCGTCGCCTGCACGCCACCGTCACCGCTCTAGCCCTGGCCCGCGCGCCGCCGTCGCCACTCTGGCCCCCGGCCGCCTTCGCTGCCGATCTGGAAGGGAAAGAGAGAAAATGGGGAGAGAAAAGAGAGAAGGGAGAGAGTGGGAGGAGGAAGAAAGGATGGACAAAGGATGACATGTGGGCCCCACGTGTCAGTGGGTCCCACAATGATTTTGTGTTGAATGACATATGGGTCCCATAGATATTTTTTTAACTCTAATGCCACGAAAGCGCCACGTGGCATGAAAACCGGTTTAGCACCGCCACATCAGCGCCACGTCAGCAAAACCACCCTCGAATACCGCCGGAGGAGTCAAATTGCACTGGTTTCACTAATTCGGGGAGTCGTCTTACCCGGTTTTCTACTTAAGGGTCATGAATTAGATTCGGTGAACAATTAAGGGAGTCTAAGTGGACTTTTTCCTTTTTTAATTCATGTCATTTTAAACCATACTAATATTTAGGAATAAGTTCATCTGAGGTCCCTTAACTTGTCAATGAATCTGATTTTCATCCTTAACCCAAAACCAGATGTAATGGGTCTCTCAACTATCAAAACCAGTGCAGATAAGGTCTCTCGGCGGTTTAGATGACAGTTTTGGCTGACGTGGCACCTACATGGCTATTTTGACTCAGTATTTATTTGACGTGGCAGTGACGTAGCGCTTACGTGACAATTCGATCCAGAAAAATAATAAAACCCGTGGGACCCACATGTCAGTTTCACACATAAAATAATAAAAAAATGGTGGGACCCACGTAGGCCCCACATGTCATCCTCACTCCCCTCATCTTCTTCCTCCTCTCTCCCCATCTCCCCTCTTTTCATCTCGCCGGCGGCCACTGGGAAAGAAACGACGCGTGGGCGCCGGTCGGAGGGAGCAGAGGAGCGGCGCGCGTGCGCTGGGAAAGAAGCTACGGGACCCTCGTTATCACCCGCTCTATTTCCTTGTCGTCGTCAGTGCACACCGCCGCTGCGAGCGAGATGGAGGGGGGAGGCGGAGGCGGCTGGCAAAGCCCGTCCAAGCTCGAGCTCGCCTAGCTTCCTGCCGTAGTTGGCTTCTGTGGTGGACCACCTCGGCCACCCACGCCTCCTTCCTCACCTCCGGCAAAGGTGCTCGCGTGCTTAGGCAGCTTGGGCGCCGCCAAGCATGTTCGCGCGGTGGCCCAGGAGCACGGCGCGCTGCCAGTTGTGATTAGGCCTAAACCCTCTAAATCGGCCTGACATTTGTCCAAAGTGACAATCACAAATTTAACACTTACAATCAATGTTCAAAATTGCCGGCTATGGCTTTTAGTGGCTGGTATCCGTAGAGGCTAAGAAAGGCTATAGCGGGCTATAGAGCCGCTAATCCCATTTTGCGGTTTTGTAATTGCCTAACAGAAATCAAGAATTATGCATATAAACATGGAATCACGAAAAACTAACATGGTCTCCAGTCTGCACTGCCATATGCAAAAACTAACATGGTCAAGTTCCAATATTCCATCTATCTGATCCTCTGTCTATCCTCATTGCCTGACATTTGAAAGGAGCAAGAGGAACAATACTAAGTTTAGAAGAAGAAAAGAAGAAAACTTGCCTGCCTGACTTGCTTGTTGCTCTGGCTGGGGCATGGCGTCAAAACTCGAAAGAAACTTCTTCCTCAGCAGCCCCAAGTCGCGAGTCTACAGGTCGAGGCCGTCGCTGCCTCCGAGACTCTAAGTCCGCAGCCCAGCCACCAAAGAATCGTGTCACAGGTCGATGTATATCACAGGCTCATGGCCGCTGCCGCTGCCGCCGTCGCCATCGCCACTGCACTTTTGGTGGAGAGGAGAGGTCAAGAGGATTGAGGAATGGCTAGGGTTGCTGCCTTGCTAGCTTGCTCTTATACCTCCCCTTTGGGCCACCAACGATACTTGGAGAAGGACCACGGCTTGCTCTGAATTTTGGCCCAAGCACCAAATTGCAAACTGAATGGCGCTAAATGAAGTGTAATTTAGCGGATTTAGCCGGCTAATTGCCGCTATTAGCGGAAAACATCGTTTAGCGTCAAAAGCTAACTATCCTAGCTCCAACCCTGCTCAAACGCTATATCCCGCTATAGCGGTGGCTATAGCCGGCTATTTTGAACATTGCTTACAATCAAGGAAGATCTTTCATTTGTTGAAACAGAAACAAGGTAGAGGAACAAATAGGGGAAGCATATATCTGAACTGGCAGCCAACAACAAATACGAACACAGATCTTGACCAATTAAACTGTTCATGATCAATCAGGGAAAAGAAAAGAACTACGAACTAGAAACAAATGTGCTTACTAACCGATTGCTTTACACAGCAACAAGAAAACATCAATACAAGAGAGTAGCCGAGGCGGTCCACTGCGGAAGCCGCTATGGCAGGAGGGGCTACGCTGCCCCCATTGTCAGTTCGCTCTTCCATCACGCCATCCCACTCCCTCGCTGTAAGGCCTCGACCTTGCCGGCTGCCTACCGTCCCTCTCCCTCGCAGCGGCAGCATGCGCCGACGATGATGAGGACAGGGAGAGAGAGAGAGGAGTAGTGGACGGGAACGACTGGATTGTGCCGTCGGAGCTCGGCGTCCTGATGCGCTCCCTCGACGGAACCCCACCCAGGCGCACGTCGACCTGATGCGCACCCACCTCACTCCGCGCCGTGGGCAGGGCTCGACGGCGACGGGCGGAGGAAGAGGCGCGCGACGGGCGGAGGAAGAGGCGCGCAGCGGGCGGCAGCCAGCGATTATCTCCGCCCCCTTCGCCGGCCGCCGCCTTTTTCCCTCGTCGTGCGTGCTCGCCGGCCGGCGATGAAGGATGGCCGGGAGGGAGAGAGAGAAGGAGGCGTCGGCCGGTCGCTCCTCTCCCGTCATCCGTGGATAGAGAAGATGGTGGGACCCACTGACAGCTGGGACCCACTGTTTTTTCATTTTGTCTGACTGACATAGGGGCCCCACATTTTTTTAAATTTTTATATTTTGCATCTAGTGCCACATCACCGCCACGAAGGACGAGGACTAAGTCAAACCGGCCACGTAGCTGCCATATCAGCCAAAACCACTATCAAAACCGCTGAGGGACCTGCTTTACACCGGTTTTGATACTTGAGGGACCCGTTGTATCTGGTTCTCTAGTTGAAGGACGAAAATCGGATTCCTTGACAAGTTAAGGGACCTCAAGTGAACTTATTCCTATTTGATAAAAAATGTATAGTTGCATTTATTTTGTTATCAAATATTGGCGGTAGCGCTATTCCGCATGCAACGCTTGGAATATTAGTTCGAGCGCCGCACAACGCTCCCTCCTTCCGGTTTCCTTTTTTTACCGGCTCAATGTTACTCCGCATCCCACCTTTTCTTAGTTCGTTTTTTTACCACCCCACCTTCCGTGTTTCTTTTTTATCTTTTCCATCTCATCCGTGCTTCATCAAAGGGCCCGATAAAATATTGACCATATAGATTTTTTTGTCCGTTCCTTCTCTCCAGTTTTGTGTTTTTGCGTTTTAGTAAAATATTTACCGTCTAGTTTTTCTTTCCGAGTTTTTTGTTTTTTTAGTGTCTCTCCACGTTTTCAAAAGTAACAAATTTACTTTGTCGAGTTTTCCATTTACTCCCAGCCTCCCACATCTCCTTATTCAAAAGTAACTAATTTACTCGCATGAATTCCCCTTCAAAAGTAACAAATTTACTTGCATGAATGCCCCCACATCGTATGGCACCATTCCAATGATGGTCGTAAAAGAAATACTACCAGCTTACAATGCTAGTAATTATTTTACCAGTATTATAAATATTGTTTAGATTTCGTGGTCTGTGAGTAAAGCAGTTACCACCTTCATCTCGATATTAGTCCATGATCTCGTAGCCACCATGTAGTAATATGTTTACTGATGTGTTCAATACACAGTATAAGAGTAAAAATTGATACTAAGAGTATTGTTAATATGTATCACAAAACAACCGTATGAAAAAAAATTACAGGCTCAATCACACACAAGTGATAAAATTACTCACACACAAGTGATTAAATTACTCACAGGTTAATCAAACTAGAAAAGAAAAAAAATGATTTAGCCAAAAATCCATCATGAAACTGGGATCCTGGTGGCTTTGCTGGATCTTGCTATAAGGATGGAGAGGCTTGTATGTGTCTTGTGAATGGCAGTGGAGAGGGAAGTCGGGTGGCGAGCGGTAGTCGACGATGGAACCATGGAATGATGTAGCGGCGTGGTATAGAGATGGGCTCGACATTGCACAGTAGCAGCCATCCATCATCTACCAAGCACGAAAAAAAAAGGAAAAACATTCTCGTTCTTGTCATAGAGACGACGAGCAAAATATATAAAAATAGCAAACAACCTCCATCACCGACTGATTCCACCCTATCCTTTGCGGGCAGCCACATGGAGCACGATGTGCAAATGTATGACCTATGCGGCCCATCAATTTAGATTAGGTAATATTGGATATTGCACATTAATTTGATTTGCAAAAAAGAAATTGGGGCTTCATGCGTGAGGGTGATAGGGAGTATGCACATGCAAATCGGAGTGTCATTTCCTTACTTGGTTCCGTCAATGTCGCCGACGTAGGGAAGCCACCGGTTGTTACTCTTGACCTAGGTGAACACCTCCTTGCTGGTTAAGGTGCTGCTCGGCATTCAGCGACGAGGCCCAAAGCAGCGGCTTCACCTCAACCGTAGCTGGCCACCGCCAT
The DNA here is from genome assembly GCA_023541355.1 of Oryza rufipogon. Taxonomy (NCBI): domain Eukaryota; kingdom Viridiplantae; phylum Streptophyta; class Magnoliopsida; order Poales; family Poaceae; genus Oryza; species Oryza rufipogon. Next base: position 435,596 of record JAAMOU010000119.1, on the reverse strand, counting down.
CAACCGCCATGGTGTCGTCGTCCTCTTCCATGGTGCGTCATTGATATGTGGGCTGGGATGGTGGATCCATTCAGATCCAAAAAAAAAGGAAAAAAATGAAGTGGGGGTGAGCGTGGTTGGTTGGGTACGGGAAAAGTAGAATATATACTAGAAGCAGGGAAGTTGTTTTTATCGAAGTAAATCATTTACTCTGATAATAGTGGAAGCAGGATGACAGGACGTGGGGTGGGATCGGAAGCAGGGAACTTGTTTTTATTATCGAAGTAAATCGTTTAGTCTGATAACGGTGGGAGCAGGATGACAGGACGTGGGGTGAGGTGTGCCTGGACTAATGCATGTTTGGCGCTCAGAATACCTGGAACGTGCTGCGCTCCTAATAGTAGTTCTACAAATATTGATAATGCCTAGAGAAGTTGACAACATGTTATAAAAATTTGGAAATGTTACTAACTTGTCAAAAATTTTGGTAGCGCCAAATTTTGAAAAAGTTGAAACAGCTATAAAGTGAACAAGTCCATAGCCCCAAGGAGTAACAGTCAAAATTTTGACAAATTGACCCTTTAGAAAACTTATTTCAAGAATCAATCGTGCCAAAAACTTATTATAAAAATGAATCGTCGGCTCAACGTTATGAAGATTAGCGCTAAGTTATACAGTACCAATTTATCCAGTCAAATGAGGTTAGCGCCACTATCTTTAGTGCTAAGCTATCATCATACAAAATTTCTGCATGAACATTAAAAGTCACACGAGTTTGACTAGTGAAGTGGTTAGTTATTTATGTCCGCAACCAAGGGAATACATTTTGACTCCCAACATGCCTTCTTTTCCGAGGGTTTTCTTTAACCAATGTTAACAACTCTCCGTATTTTCTTTCAAGATTACACATTTTGTCTTCAAACTTTTTTATTTTAAGGACTGTAAATGTTATGTACTACTGCTATTTTAGGTATAAAATATTCTAGGAATCAAAAACTAATATTAAGTATATTTAGTGTTTAAATTAAATATTAGATATGTATAAGATATTTGTATTTCATATTCATAAAATGTATGTAAGAGATATAGTTAATTATACTTAGCATTTGGTAATTCATAGTGGTAGAAAAAATTCCTAGAAAAAACAGTGCAAACATGGGATTCGGACATGCTCCCTGTTGACGGTCATTAGCGATCAGTTTCGACCGTCAATATTACCAAAATAGAGGAGAACTAGTTATGCTTGCAATGCATATTCATGTTAGAATAATAATATTCCACTGGTATTTGGTTCACTAGCCTTTTGCAGAGAATAATTATGAAGCGGAGAATCGACATCAAATCAGACGATAAATCAATCGGACGATGTTGAGAATCAGACTTATACATGAATGGGCCAAGAACTCAGAATTGACACGATGAATTGGGCCAAAATTCACAAGTTTGCGAAGAGAAGCATCAGAAGAGGCTGCCAGCCAAAGCTTGGGCTGGTTGGGTCAGCCCCTGGTTCGCCCTAACCCCCTGGTGCCATTGGATGCAGGGTTGCGGCTGGACGGTGTGGATTAGCTCCCAATGACGGTTGGAGGGTATTTCCGACCATTCCAACCATCACAACCGTCATTGGGATGCGATATAAACCCCTCACTCTTTTCACTTCACACACACACCTTAAGCAAAGCTCTCTTATATTCTCCCAGTTTAGTTTAGTGTTCTTAAGCTAGTGGAGTAGGAATAGAGTAGAAATCGGAGTCCGAAAGCCTTCGGAAGAGTTCGGGTATGGCTCTAGTAGCTCTCCTTTCCTTTTTTGTAAACTTTGTACTTTACTTAGAATACTCTTCTTTATACATTTATGGTATTGAAATACTTTCCAAGTATATGAATGCCAACTTTACATTATGTTCATGTTATACTGATTATACTGCTAGCTTATATGGGAGATGCATCGGTACGGGTATAATGTTTGCTTATGCAATTACTCTATGTCATGACGATGATATTAGAGTAGTATCTGGTAGTTTAGGCGTGGTGTCTAGGTCACGGGATATCATTATTTAGGGTTATATGCTGCGGATGAGAGGTGGGCCGCTGATGGTGACAGCTCAATACGGGTATTCCTCCGTGCGTGTATATAGTCATAAGTTAATTTCCTGAGGAGGGTACTCCTCCGTATTTAGCCCCGGTTGTATGGTCATGACGGGCTGTCGTAAGGAACTCGGTAGTCAGGGGTGGCTTCTCGAAGTACCAGGAGGGTATCAGATAAAGGGTATTAGCTAGTTAATCATATAACTAGAATGTATGTATACTAGAAGTATAGGAATAGATTCTCTTTCTATTTTCTTTTCATTTAGCTTAGATATTTTAGTATGAGAATGAGTAGCTCCCTGCTTGTGTGTCACTCTCCCCTTTGATTTATCTTAACCCCTGCTTAGACTATGATTGTTACAAGTAATATATAAATTATTAGTCCGGTTCTCTCTACTATGATCTTCCACGGGATTAAATAACGATACCCTTGGAATACTCTCGGGTGAAATGCTACAATGGTATATCCGTGTGCTTGCGGATGAACTCTGTAACCATAATATACCATGAGTATTTATGCGTCATTGCTAGGAATTATATTTCTAGTAATGTCGTTAAGAAATACCAACACTCCCTAGGGTGAGGAAAAGCCTATTTACAACTCCACTAGTAAGACACGTGTGACTTGAAAGATCATGCAAATCTTTTATAAGGTAGATAGCTCATCGCCAAACATAGTAGCGCTGACCTCATCTGACTTGGCAAAATGGTGCCACTTTGGATGGAATGCCAGAGCCAATATTCATTACACTAAAGTGGTATACCTTAGCGCCAACCACGATGGTGTTGAGTCAACGATTCATTTTTTAATATTTTTTTGGCACAATTGTTTATGGTACTTAAATACCAAATCCGACCGTCTATTCTTGCATGAAAGCAAATGAAAGAATATGAAATGGAGTACTAAACTTACATGTAGTGGTTATTATTAACCATTTACACAAATCTTGGTGAATATTTGTATGCAGGTAAATTATGGACGAAAACCCCCCACCGTCCAAAAAAAATATACCTTGGGACAATTGGACATGAATACACAGATTGGAGGCCTCACACGACAATCAAAACCATGTAGAGTTGAGACCAACAAAGGTGCGACATGTAGAAGGGCCCACAAGTAGCCTCTTAACCGAAGGAGTGGCCGCGAAGTGGGCCAAAGGGGTCGCCCGAACCCAAGGTTGGCCAAACCGCCTTTGCCTCTCCTCGCCATCGGCCGACACATGGAACAAGATCCTAAAGTCGCAATGATGGTTTTGATTGATTTTCGGCTTAACCAACTTCCAAACCATCATTACAACACTATGTAAGGAGGAGAAGCTCTCACTCTCAAATTACACAACACGTGGAGAACAACTTACTTACACATTTAGGCTACTCTCTAGTAGAGTTAGAATATATGAAAAGAGTGAGGGGAAGCTCCGGAAGGAGTGTCCCAAATGTCGGCTTTCTCTCCAAGATGTTCCAGCGATGTTGGCCTATTTTCTGGATAGTCCTAGAGGAGCGCCGGAGTTGTTAGCCCTCACTTTGATCTTGTACTTCAACAAATGCTTCTTTTATATAAGTAAGTATTCATGATCTTCTTTTCGTATTTAATTAGCTTACTTAAGTGAGATATATTCTCATCGTTATGGGTTCATCACTTAGTATTTATATTAAGTGCTTCGGTCCTAGGACTCTGGATGAAAAAGAAAGTTCATGCGCGAGGTTACAGTAGCGATCAATAACTTAGGTGTGGTATCTAGCTTAGTGGTTAGCTTCATTTGTGAGTTAGACGGTAGGTGGTGACAGCCCTATCCATTCTTTGTTAGAACCTCTTACCCACTCTACATGCAATGCTTATGTACGGTTGTCAACTACTAAAGGTTTTTCCAATAATGTTGATGGTGATTTAGTAGATGATCATTTTGATGATAATTTCTTACTACAACATTTATGTAGTGAAATTATGGAGGAGGTAATGGATTCAGGTGGGGACTGTGATAATTGTCTTCAGACCACCTTAGATTCTAGGGATTCTCCTTCTAACTCCAAGAAAAAGGGGAAAAAAGGTAAAAATAAGAAGAAAAAAAATTAGTCTTAATGAAAGGAATCTTTTGGAATTGTGATGGGTTCAAAGACCCAAAAAAACACAAATTTATTTCTGACCTAACTAAAGAACATCAGTTGGATTTTATTGCTTTGTCTGAGACTGTTAAGAAAGATTTTGCTTCGGGCACACTTAAAAACCTTTGTGCTAGTAAAGATTTCTTGTGGCATTGTAAGGCTCCTAGTGGTAGGTCTGGTGGTTTGTTGTTAGGCATCAATTTACTTAATTTTGATGTTGGTTTAATTGATGAGGGTGATTTTTATGTTAAATTTCATTTATGTAATAGAGCTGACAAGTTCAAATGGGCCTTAGTTTTGGTTTATGGGCCGGCTCAAAACGAGAATAAGGATAAGTTTCTTGCTGAATTAGTCAATATGTGCTCTCGTGAAACCTTACCAATTCTTATTGGTGGTGATTTTAATATTTTACGCAGCCCTAATGAAAAAAGTAATAGCAATTTTGATGACCGATGGCCCTTTCTTTTTAATGCTATTATTGATGGGTTGTGCCTTAGGGAGTTGCAGATGTCTGGAAGAAATTTTACTTGGGCAAATAATTTAGCAAACCCAACTTATGAGAAGCTTGATAGAGTCTTAATGTCGACAGAGTGGGAACATAATTTTCCTTTAGCCTCGGTGGTTGCACTTAACAGAGATATTTCTGACCACACTCCTTTACTTTTAAACACAAATTCATCTTCTCAAAGTAATGCTCAACCTTGTTTTAAGTTTGAACTTGGGTGGCTTTTACGTGAGGGTTTTGTTGATACGGTGAGAGAGGTTTGGGATAGTGTGGATGAAGGAGACTCTCCTATGGAGCGCTGGCAAGCAAAAATTCATCGTTTAAGGCAACACTTGAGGGGATGGGCTAAGCACACGAGTGGTATATATAAAAAAGAGAAAAAAGATTTATGGATAAGTTAAATTTGCTAGATAAAAAGGCGGAAAATGTCCTTTTCACTCAAGAGGAAATTGATATTGGATGGTTTTATAGGAATAGGCTTTCTTCAATTCTGAGATAAGAGGAAATAAAGTGGTATCAGAGAGCTAAAACTAAAGATATTTTGGAGGGTGATTCTAATACAAAGTATTTTCATTTGGTTGCAAATGGAAAGCATAGGAAAACTAGAATTTTTCAATTACAGGATGGCGATCAAATAATAAATGGTGATGCGAATTTAAAAGCGCATATTACCACTTATTATAAAGGTTTATTTGGTCCTCCTGAAGACTCTTCTCTGCAATTTGATGAGAATAGAATAGTGGATGTCCCGCAAGTCTCTCAATTGGAGAATGAAGCTTTAACGCAACCTTTCTCTGGGAAGGAGATTAAGGAGGCTGTTTTTCAGATGGAGCATAATAAAGCACCGGGGCCGGATGGTTTTCCGGCAGAGTTTTACCAAGTTTTTTGGAATGTTATTAAAAATGACTTGTTGGAGCTTTCTAATGATTTCCATAGGGGGTACTCTACCTTTATTTTCTCTTAATTTTGGCACAATAATTCTGCTGCCTAAGTGTGTTGACGCTATTAAGATTCAACAGTATAGACCTATATGTTTACTAAATGTGAGTTTTAAGATGTTTACCAAAGTTGCAACGAATAGAATAATGGGAGTTGCTCAAAAAGTTATTAGTCCCACTCAAACGGCCTTTATTCCAGGTAGAAATATTATGGAAGGAGTGGTTATTTTACATGAGACTATGCATGAATTACATCGTAAAGACAAAAGCGGTGTAATCTTTAAGATTGATTTTGAAAAAAGCTTATGATAAAGTAAAATGGTCCTTTGTACAACAAACGTTGAGGATGAAGGGTTTCTCTCCTAAATGGTGTGAGTGGATAGCTTCTTTTATTCAAGGTGGTCATGTTGGTATAAAAGTAAATGATCAAATTGGCAACAATTTTCAAACATACAAAGGTCTTAGGCAAGGGGATCCGCTATCACCAATTCTTTTTAACATAGTAGCTGATATGCTTGCTTTGTTAATTAAGAGAGCTAAAGAAGTGGGTCTCTTAAAAGGGGTTATTCCTCATCTAGTGGATGATGGTTTGTCTATATTGTAATATGCAGATGATACCATTATCTTTCTGGAACATGATTTGCAGCAGGCAAAGAATCTTAAATTGATTTTAACTGTTTTTGAAAAGCTATCTGGCTTAAAAATAAATTTTCACAAAAGTGAATTATTTTGTTTTGGTCAGGCAAAGGAGTGTTATGATCAATATTCCAATATCTTTGGTTGTAAGTTAGGTTCTTTCCCTGTTAAATATTTAGGAATTCCAATGCATTTTAGGAAACTATCTAATAAAGATTGGAAAGTGATTGAAGAAAGAATTGAGAAAAAGCTTAGTAGTTGGAAAAGTAAACATTTATCTGTCGGGGGAAGGTTGGTCTTGATTAATTCTGTACTTTCAAGTTTAGCTATGTTTATGATATCTTTCTTCGAGATACCCAAAGGGGTTCTTCAAAAGATTGATTATTATAGATCACGGTTCTTTTGGCAAGGTGATGATCATAAGAAAAATTACAGACTCACTAGATGGGATATTATTTGCCAACCTAAGGATCAGGGAGGCCTTGGGATTCATAATTTGGAATTACAAAATAAATGTCTTTTGAGTAAGTGGTTGTACAAGCTAATAAATGAGGAAGGGGTTTGGCAGAACTTATTGAAAAGGAAATATCTTTATAACAAGTCTATAACCCAAGTGGACAAGAAATAAGGTGATTCCCATTTTTAGTCAGGGCTTATGAAAGTCAAAAGTACTTTTTTATATATGGGCTCTTGGATTGTGAATGATGGGGAACAAATAAGATTTTGGGAAGATAAATGGCTAGGTAACTTGGCTTTCAAGGATAAATTTCCATCTTTATATGCTATAGTCCGAAGGAAATCATCCACTATTGCCACTGTTATGGGATCTGTTCCGCTTAATGTTTCTTTTAGAAGAGCTTTAGTTGGTCAGAATCTTATATATTGGCATGAGTTGTGTGCTTCTATTGTACATATTCAATTAAATCCTTCTTCTGACTGTTTTAGATGGAATTATCATCAGAATGGTAGGTTCTCAGTAAGGTCAATGTATCTAGCTTTAATTAACAATGGTTATGTTGAGAGGAACAAATATATATGGAAACTTAAGATGCCGCTTAAGATTAAAATCTTTATGTGGTATTTGCTTAAGGGGGTTGTGTTGACCAAGGATAATTTGGCGAGACGGAATTGGAATGGTAGCTTAAGGTGTTGCTTTTGTATGAAAAATGAAACTATTCAACATCTCTTCATGGATTGTCATTATGCAAAATTCATATGGAGAGCAGTTCAGTTTTCTTTTGGTTTTAATCTTCCAACTAGTATATCTCGTATATTTGATGGGTGGCTTTTGGGGATTGACAAGAAAAAGATTAAACTGATACTGGTTGGAGCTTCTGCCATTTGTTGGGCTCTATGGTTGCGTAGAAATGATTTGGTTTTTAATAAATCACCATCTATTTCATATATGCAGGTAATTTTCAGGGCAACGCACTGGCTCCGGTTTTGGGCACAGCTACAAAGGTGTGAGGATGATGGGGAGTTTCTAAAGGTTGCATGCCGCAAGTTGGAGTCGATGGTTATGCAATTATTTGCCAATTATAGATGGAGGTTCACAAATAGACTTCAATAAATGTGTTCTCCTTATTTTGGCTTCGTTCCCTCTGTTTTTGTTTGGTGTGTCCTATTTAGCTGAACTACGCTCTTTTCTGGATTGATACAATGTAATAATTGGCTGTAGCTTTTTTTAGCAAAGGCTGGGATGTTAAATTTCATTATCTAAAAAAAAATGAAATGCTTATAGATGAACCGACGCATCAATCATAATAGGCAATATAAAATTTAGTGGAGCTTCATGTCCCACCCAATTCTTCGTTTAATAAACCATGATATTATATATGCAATTAAAAAAAACAAAGCACATTACTTTTACTTTGCACTTACTTTTACTTTCGTTGACATGAAGAAAATAAGGCTACCTTCTTTTCAAATGATGAATAAGGTTACAAATAATTACTTATAGATATTACATAAATATGATATAATATATCCAGTTTCAAAAAAAAAAGATATAATATAAAGCTAATAAGTTAGAAAACTATAAAATCAATTAATGCCGACGAAAACAATTTACGGAGAAATCGGGGTTATCCGGTTAATACTTCGCTCCGATAAGAGTATCAAACTTAGCGTATGACGCATGCCCACGTATTCGCGCGGGCTACCTTCCTAGTTATTTTAAAATACAATATCTAACACACCGAACTTCGTAATGCCATTCGTATATATAATTAATCTCCTAATGTGGTGATGGTTTTGTCTGAATACACAGTACACAGAGTTTTTACATCAACAATTACGTGTACCACTGCAGAAAGCTAGTTCGGAATAATTAATTGACAGGGAAAAATATAATTTCTCCCCAACAAGACCTCTAAAGTTTTTATGTAGTGCCCCCTCAACCATGATCTACTCCAGATCTCTGTTACATATGCAGAAAGCTAGTTCAAAATAATTAATTGACAGGGAAAGAAATATAGTTTCTCCCCAACAAGACCTCTAAAGAATTTATGTAGTGCCCTCAACCATGACGTACTCCATATCTCTGTTACATATCAGTGAAGCACCCCTGTACTAACTCCCTCCGTTATAAAATATAAAAATTCAAAATTAGATCAGACATAACATATACTAAATTACTAGGCAATATTAGATATGTTCAATCCAATACTAGGTTGCTATAGTTAGACCAGAGAATACTACTGGAGAAACCATCTTTCGTCGGTCATCCAAAAACCACAATAGTCCATGTTCAAATAGGAACCGGGACTAAAGATTATTTTTAGTCCCGGTTAAAAAAATTTTGATCTTTAGTCACCAACCGGGACTAAAGATCATTTTAGTCCTGGTTCAAAGAAGTTACCAGATCTAGTTTGGCCCCAATTAACTTTAGTCCCGGTACCAAAAAATCCTCCCAAGACGCGTGCGCGCCAAGTCCGAGACTTATCGATCCCCGCTCCTTCCTCTCTCCCTCTTTAATATCGGCCTTATCCTTCTCATCTCTATCCAACAACGCATGCACTTCCCCTCTCCTCCCCCTCCCCACCAAGTCCTCTCCTCTTGCTCTCTGGGTCGTTGTCGCGTCCCAAAATGACCCTAAAATACATCCTCTAAATTATGCCTAGAATAATTAAAATACTTGTGAAAGCCTTCAAAAATTAAAATGTGCAAAGTTAAAAGTCAAATAAGGCTTGGAGGATTTTTGTATATTTCCTAAAATCCTAAAATGTGTAAATAAATTTTAGTGGAATTTTCAGAGCACAAATAATAATTATTAAGAAATAAACAAAGTTAAAAAGGTTTTATAAAAAGAAAAACCTTAAAATTCCCCCTCTCCTCTTGGGCCGGCTCGGCCCATTTCCCTCCCCCTCTCTCCTCTTCCCCGCGGCCCACTCGGCCTCTCCGGGCGCGCGCGCCGCTGACGGGCGGGCCCGCCCGCCACCCTCGCTGATAGGTGGGGCCCACCCGTCATCCCCTTCCTCCCGCCGCTCCGCCCGCGCCAAGCGCCGCCGCCGCCGCCAAATCCGTCGCATCCCGCCGTCCCCGCGTGCATTTAAGTGGGGGGAATTATTCCCCGCGATTCCCTCTCCCTTTCCCCCTAATTTTCCCTCCCTCTCTTCCTTGGATTCGTTTGGAAACCGCTCCCCTAATCTCGCCGGCGCCATTGATGGAGCCCGAGAACGCCGCGCCGGTTTCCTTCCCTTCCGGCCGCCCTCTCTCGCCCCGGCCCTATTTAAAACCCTCCCCGCGCTTCTCCCGTCCGTTTCTGCCTCTCGCCGCCCTTCCTCCTTGCCGGATTCGAGCTCGCGCCGTCGCTCTCTCTCTCCGCCGTCGCCGCCGAGTTCCGGTCCGTCGCCGTCGTCGCCCCAGACCGCCTCCCACCTCGGTGCCGCCTTCTTCGGCTTCGCCGCATCCTCGCCGACCTCGTCCACCTCTCCGTTTCGGTCGCCGACCGCCAGAGCGCCGCCGTCCCCGTCGACCCGAGCCGCGCCACTGCCTCCCTTCGCTCCGGCCGCCTCCTTCGTCGCCGCCGTCGTCTCGGGGTGAGCCGTGGACCGTCGCCTCCTTTCCCCCTTCCCTCCCCTCTCTCGGCCGCCGCTCCGCCGCGGCGGTGGTCGCCGGCGGCGACCATCGGGGCGCGGGCGCCGCCTCCCGCCGGCCGCGCCGACGTGGCCGCCTTCGGGCGCGCCGCGTGGGGCCCGGCCGTCAGCCGCCCGTGCCCTCGGGTGCGGCTGACGCGTGGGGCCCACGGCGCCGGCCGGTGTGAGCCCGGGTGCACCCGGTCCACCGTGGACCGTGAGGCTGCCACGTGGGCCCCACTCCCGTGGACCCGGTCCGCGCGCCCCTCTCCCCCGGCTGACGCAATAAATCCCTTTTAAATTAAATTTTAAATGAAGAAATTCGTAAATATTCATTTAAAGAGCATATAAACTTCAAATGGCCATAACTTGGCCATTTGAACTCGGAATTGGACCGTTCAAGTCTCTAATTTTTCCTTAAGAAGTCAAGAACCCATTTTTGTGCTTTGTTCTTACTTGTTATATGGAGTTTATTAGAGTAAAAGCCTTTTTCTTTTCCGTTGGTCGTGTAGACGCTGCAGCTTCGAAAGATCCGCTCTTCGTGGAGGTTGAAGCCGACGTTTGGGAAAGCGAGCAAGGCAAGTCACATCATCCTTGAGCATATTGAATCCCAGTTTATAAAATTATTTTGATTTAAATTATTGCATTACCGCTTTATTTAAATTCCCGTGTTATCACTGTTTTATCTAGCCTTGCCTATTTACCCTTATTATGACCTTATTATTATTGCTATTGTTATTATTACCTTGTTCACCCTAGAATAAATAAAACCCCAACTAGTGGGTACCCTATTCCTGGTTCCACTAGTATGAATTTTGGTAGATGCTTCGCTGATTAATTTGGCAACATTAGGTGGTTTTATAACTTTAGACTTTGGGAATATTCATATAATTTGGACATATTGGAATGGTTGGATTATTGTGAAATTGGATGCACACCTCCCCCTCTATTCAAAACCCTCAAAATGGTTTTAGGCTGGGCTCGGGGTGCATGGTTTTGATAGTAGCACCTCGGCCACATAAGGACCGGTCTTCGGGCCTCTATTGCAAAGCACTACCGTACTTCCACATGTCTAGTGGGTAAGGCTTAGTTTGTGGCTCAGTCTGGTTATAAACAAAGGTACACGGATGGAGATGGACGAAGTCGGGGGTCGATGGACATCTCTAGGACAAATGAAGGCTACACGAGCTGCGGCCCGGTAGTCGAAATGTCATGGCACATGGCTGGTGTCCTGCTGCTAGGGGCTCAGTCCTGCCTACCTGTCCCGGAGGTTCCGGCCGTAAGCGGGGTTGGGTCGGTACTCTTGTCTATGGCTAGGATGGGTTGGAAACTATGTCATGTCTTCCGTCCATATGCCGTGGTGGTATGTGGCACGTGGTTGCGCGTGAGGAAGACGTGTCTTGTGGGTAAAGATGTACACCTCTGATCAGAGTAAAACCTATTCGAATAGCCGCGCTCTCGGTTATGGGCAAGCCTAGCAATGTACCCAAGTTAGTGTTTTCAATTCTTAAAACCTGCTTAATAACTAAAATGTGGAATGGTTGGCCTGGGTTGGCTTGGGACGAGCTGGGACTCAGGGTCGGGTTGCCAGTTCGGTCTGAATCATCGTAGGCCTTGGGTTAAGGCAGGTTCGTGTGGGTTCACGGCCTTGTTTAATAATATTAAATAGTTCTAGGATCGTGTTTTAAATTTAGCTTTGAGCAACTAAGTGTCTTTTAAATGCTGTTTACTGCAAAACCTAACCCCTACACTTTAACTCCATTGTACTCCTTTGCATTTATGTTGCACTTGTGGGTGTGTCTTGTTGAGTACGGTGGTTGTACTCAGTCTTGCTCAATTTTTCCCAAACCCAGAAGAGGAGCTCCTGGATGATGAAGGCTTTGGTGTTTAGCTCGTGCCTGCCGTCAAGCGCCTGTGGTCGTCGCCCTAGTCTTCCGCTGTTTCCCGTTTGTCTTTGTGTGTGCTGGGCCTTCGCCGCCCATGTAATAAATTAACTATTTACGCTTCCGCTTGTTAAACTCTGGATTGTATCAACTTTTGGTGTACCTTGCCTCCTGGGACAAGGAATAATACACGCACGTAAGGAACGCCCGTTGGGTTATTTCCGGTCGTGGCAGTCGTCGGCGACGGCTGGGCGGGAGCGGTGGCGGCCGGGAGGGCGCGACGGCAGCGGCCCCCGAGCGGGTGTGGTGGCGGCTGGTCGGGAGAGGCGGCGGCCGGGAGGGCGCGATGGTGGCCGGGCTGGGGAGGCACGCGCGGCGGCCTTGCGCTCCCCTCCGCCAGATCCGGCGGCGGCGGTGGAGCGGAGGGGATGGCGGCGGCGGCGGCCGGCGGCCAGAAGCGCCCTCTCCAGGTGTGCGCGCATGGAGGCCTGCTGGGCATCCCTCTGCCGGAGATTTGTCCTCCTTTTTTTTAATCTATGATTCATTTTATTGATTGAGATGAAGAATATGTAATTCATTACATGGATGTAAGATGTATAATCTGTGATGTATTTGATTTGTGGTATTTGGGATGTTAGTTTGATTTGGGGATATACATCCCATTGGATTTGGGAGAAAATCACTAGCAAAAAAACAATGAAAAAAAAAGAAACTAACCGGGACTAAAGATCTAACTTTAGTCCCGATTATTCCACCCGGGACTAAAGGTACCGGATTCGTAGTTCCGGTTGAAAAACCGGGACTAAAGGGGTTCCCAATCGAGATTTTGAAAGGTTTCTCCAGTAGTGGAGTATTCCGTAGTTATCCCGGAGTTGATATTTATTGTATTCTCTATAAAAGAAGCATGCGCGACAGCGCCGGGGTACACAATTCGGCCTTCACTTTAGTCTGGATCAGCCTGTATTGCTGAACGAAAGGGACTACCATGTGTGTAACAAAAATATCTTCATCGAAAGGGTGAGCAGAAATAAACAAAAAGAACACCTGCCGACTTATCTCGTAGTGTTCTAAGTACTCGTATTTCTTTGCAGAGCGCGTGAGAAAAAATAGTTTATTGGGCGCGCACCAACACACACTCGCATGAAAATTAAAGTGTGCAATGCACACTGATAAATCGCCATCAAGACGCCGCAAAGTGCAGTTCATGAATCATGACCATGATAGAAGTTGGCTCTTTCATGACCTTATCTTGGGTATGCATGAATTGTTTTTGTACAATATGAAGGCTTTCCTAAAAGCATCGTCCTTAATTCTAGGAGATATAAAAAGCTTCAAGTTTCTACATTAATAAAAATATAGAAATTTCCATGTTAGTCCATAAAAGAAAAAAAAATCCTAATTGTCCGATTTACACGTAAGATGTAAACGACATGGTCATTTGTGCACCCAAAAGTGCTAGTACTATGTATGGGCAAATATATGATGAACACCATAACTTAAATGAAAACTCGTATAAACCCTGACTGAAAATTCATTTAAATTAATTTTTTTTGACATGCAGATAAAATAATGTTACACAACCATAGAATAATGTTATTCAGACTCTACTTCATTGTGGTTTGAAGTTTGTTATTTTCATATCTCACCAACAAAGTTGAGTCTGGTTGAGATTTTTTACTTGGCTGTGCAATACTATCCTATATACTTGTGTGATTTGTTTTTTTATGAATTTAAATGACTTTTTAGTTGAGGTTTACACGAGTTTTCACCTAAGTTATGTTTCCACCACGTATGTTCCCCTATGCGGCATGTAGTTAATTATATAGGCATATATGCTGCCAAAGTATCACGGTGTGGCTTTCACGTAGGGAAATAATTAAATAAGAGGAGGTACAAACATTTTATCTGTTGTTTCCGGTTTTGGAAAATCTGATGAATTATGTTTGTTCCCAAGAAATGTATTCACATTTTCTATGCTACAATTACAAATAATCTATCGATATACACATGTAGTGTTCATCCTATCCACTCCTTCCAAATTCCTAGAAATTCATAAGTTCGTAAGAACGAGCTCGACAATCTCATTTGGGGAAGAAATGAAGCTGCAATGTATACTGTGCCTTCCGTGACCAAGTGATCGATTGTATGCTTTGTCGATGTACATACATGTACTCTACCTGAATTGAAATTAATGTCGCGTACATTTTCTTTTAAGATCTCTTTGCCTTCGTATACAAAGTAGACAAATTAATCAAAGTAGGAGAATTTATGGATCAACTCTATGCTATGCATGTATATAGTATACTATGGTTGTTGCATGTATACATACACAAGACGCGAATATTAAGGAATGACCTAATATCAAATAATTAGAATGGACAAGGCTTCGAACCCATGTCGTCTAGCCCAACCGTCTTGTGGAGCTAGCCAGAAAACCCCTAGGTGTTTCTCTGTATACATACTATGATCCATGTCTTGGATGTTATTCTCAAACTTGAACATAAAGTTTTCCAATTTCTACCTGAAACCTATATGCATGCATGAATATTGGTTTTTTTTATAATGATGCATGAATATTGGTAATAAACTTATGCTGAATTTACCCGAAACAGTATTTTATATAATGGATATATATTTCAAGAAAATGAAATAGAAAGTCTGAAAGATGTACATATTTTAACAGTTTATTAATTGCCAAATAACAAGCCCTGATAACTTATCATTATACGGGACGCTAACATTGGCTTCTTGCATTGCCGACACACTTACACAATTACATATACTAAATCAAGATCGAACCATGCACACTTCAGTACATGTGGAATTGTGGACGAATTACACAACAGTAAGATCGATCGGCTAGGAGCATGCATGGTGATTAGTTTAAGTTCACCAGCACGTTAATTATTTAACCAGCATACTTTTCGTTGCACACACAAAGCTAGTGTCGTGACGGAAATAATATAATGCAGAGACGCGCGGAGCTAGATCGATGGATGGATCGATCAGGAGCAGTTGGTGGGCATGGTGAGGCCGCACTTGCCGGGCAGCGCCATGGCGCGGGCGGCGTCGATGTGGTAGATCCTCATCCAGAAGCCGGCGACGCCCTTGTACCGGCAGATGCACGCCAGGTCGGCCTCCCCCAGCGCCGCGCAGCACTCCGCCGACGGGCCGTCCGTCGGGTCGCTCGCCGCCGCCGCCGGCTGGCACAGCCTGAAGTCGCCGTTCGACATGTTGCAGATGGCGTCCGCGCCCCGCGCCGCGGCGAGGGACGCCACCAGGGCGAGCAGCAGCACCGCCTGCGCCTTGGCCGCCATTCAGCTGATAGATGCTGATCAACGTACTGTTTTAACTCTCTTGGCTAGCGGATTGTAAATTTGGAGGTTTTTGGTTCTAGACAGGTAGTTCTACAGCTGGGTTTGCTTGTGTGAGGAGAAGCTTTGGGTTTTGGGTCCTATTTATAGTGTCCGGTTATTTGCAAAGCAGCCCTTGCTATGTTGATCAATATGATTTCCAGCTGTTTGCTACTATTGGATGGTCATTACCCATTAAAAAGCTAGTTTTTTTTTTAAAGTTGTGTAGGTGTATATGGTGCTAAGTTGTGGCTTTGAACGTACGGTTGGAATTGAGGCCCCAGACCTTAGATCGTCTGATGTTCGAAAGGGGAGAGATGTGGTTGGCTCGTAAACTGCCCTATCAGAGGTTATTGTCTGGACTCTGGTGTTATATACTTTAACTTTTTAAGATCAATTAGTAGCCCTCAAATTAAATATATAGGGACTATTTATATTATACGGTGTCATATTTTTATGAAAAAAAACAGCTGTAAATTTCATACATACACACTGCAAATTATAAAACTTACATCGTAAATTTCATAACTTACAACATATTTTTTTATAGTACCCATTATATTAGATTATTAGGACAAAAATAATTCATTACGACATTACCTACTTGAAAGAGGTGATAGGAAATATAGAAACATATTTAAGTAAGAGATATAGTTGAAAAAAAATGTTTGAAATCACGAAAAAATATAGCACAATTTTTGTAGCAAAACTGATTTAAAGTTAATTGTAGATTTTTCAGAAGCAAAGCTAGCCCCCCGTGAGTACCAAGCACATACATATGTAAATATGGATGAATCCATAGTCTTCACATCATTCGGAGTAATTTCAGGCCATACGAACCGGCCAGCTGGTTGATCGATCACGATGAAGATACTTTGCCGACACCAGAGTAGTAGTGCAAGATGTTATGGAGCGCCCGCGCTAGCATCATGATGTTTGTGGCCTGGTTCGTGCATTCCTTAGAGCAGGTATAATAGCAGGCTATAAGCCAGTTGCAAACATATTTTAAGAAGATAAATCAGGAGAGAGAAGAGCAGCGGAAACATATTTTAAGAAGATAAATCAGGAGAGAGAAGAGCAGCGGGCTACAGATTTGTAGCCAGCTGTAGCACGGACTCCAAGACGCAGTGTGTCTATGACAGGTGGGACTAGATATTAATAGTGTAGTATGTAATTATTGTATGAATAAGCTATTAGATTGGTTATAGATGAATTGGAGCTAGTAGTTAGCTATATTATTGAACTTGCTCTTATAATGACAACGTATTATTTTGAGAACTGCAAAAGTTTGGCACAGATGTTAACTAGCACTTCTACTTGATTATTATGAAAAAGAAACTAGCAAATAGGAAAGTACTGTCTATATCAATCAAATATTTGCAAAAACCGACCTGTTCGGTACAGATGTTATCAAATATTTTTTATTACTAAAATTACTACTGGCCTTACCTAGTAATTATATAATTATAAAATCAAAATTCACAATAGAATATTTAATTTACATAGGGCAGAAAACAGAACACAAAATTCACAAAGTTTATAACCAGGCAAAAACACAAGAGCTAAGAGATTCATTCATCCTACACATATGTAGAAGATTTTCCTTCATGAAACAGCTGAATCAACAACCTTCAAAAGGTAGGATATTTTGGGAAAAAAAATTCCGTTCCTCTCTTGCCAATATGATATACCCGGTCTAAAATTATAGCTATGGCGTGATCAAACGGCACGCTTTCAACCCAAGGTAAATAATCTATAAGAATGGGGTAGTAAAGCAAACTACTCTTTAGATTGGAATTGAAATTAAACATTTTTGGAAATTTGAAGTTCTATATAAAAAAAACTAGGTACATTATTTACGTATTTACCTGATCATGAAATCCTAATATTATTATAAATCAAAATCTAAAAAATCAATTTTATATTATAATTCACAACTGAACCAAGTGGGCTCTCAGTGACAGCTTGTAGCTTAACTATATAAGGTGTGTAGAACAAAAAGTTCACTAAAGCATCAGTTAGGTTTAGAAGGTTTGGAAATTTGATTTTCTGCGTTTATATGGCTTGAATTCAATTTATTTTTAGAATAGTATACATACTAACTCTGACGTGTCATTTATATATGTTAAAGTTGTTATACCAATTTGCAAATTATTGCATTGAGTTACACCTATACCGTGTACCACGGGCAAGGTTTCCTCTTATGTCCAATTTATTAAGGAGAGAGACAAACACTAAGATCAAAGGGCTTACAAGACAAATCACTAAGCCCTAACAGTAGCCTATTAGCATTGCGGCACACACTTTACCGGCTGCCTGATCCACAAGCACGGTCGTCCATGGAGATCGAGTGTCATCGTTTCCACTCGTCGTGTAAAACACGATACCCGCTCTGAATCCACTATAACTGCTGGTAAAGATCTCTACAAGGCTTATGCCTATCGCATGTCATCTTAGCCGCTTGTCATGCATCAATTCAATGGTGACTTGGACATAACTAGCTCGCGGCGAATCTAGCACGTTTAAGATATCTAATATTCACCAAGTGCATATAGTGGAAGATTTTTGCTGCACACTGTAGTTGTTGCCACGTGCCACACATATATATCGTGATAGAAGTTATGGCGTTTTCCTGAATCCATGCTTTACAATCATCACAAGTCATCATTGCCACTTGTCACACAGCGAGTCGCTGCAGAACACCCATGGTCCATGGATAACGGTTGGGTACTTCTAAAGGTACCGGCACCCCATTAACGTTACTAATAGGAAGAATATAAAGTATCGGTTTAGGAACCATCAGCTTTAAGATATTTCGAAGAAAAAAAAGCCGGCTCGATATATCAGCTTGATTAGAGCCAATGCTTCGAGCCAATAATCATACAGAAAATGAATCACAAAATCATCACAAATCCAACAAAAATAATTTAGAATCATCTCAAAAAATTACATAAATGACATTCATAGAAAAAAAACTAAATCAACATATGGAAGCCTTCCATCACCTCATCCCACCAGAGACAAAGGCCACCACCGACCACCGGAGGCTAAGGCCACTGGGTCTGCTGCTACTCACCTGACGCCGAGGAAGATGCTACCGCTCACCATAGCTCAGATACAAAAGATCACAATCAGATTGGGGAAGGGGGGGGTGGGATGGGGATGGGGTACCTGTTAGTCATGTGGATTGCTACCACTGTAGCTCATGGTGGCCAGATTTGGCCGCCTCCGAGCTCATGGCGGCAAGATCTGGTCACCCTACTCCCGAGCTCCTAGGGAGGCAGGGCTACTGCCATCATATATAGGGAGGTTTCCCCCGCCATGAGGAGGGCACAATCACCGTGGGGAAGGTGCCGCCGCTGAGGCTCCATCGTGAGGAGGGCACTATCAATCAAGGGGAGGGCGTGCCGCCTTGAAGTTGGTGCTGCCACCGAGCAGAGGGCGCCGCCACTGAGCCCGACTTGACTCGTGAGAAAGAGAAGGAGACAGAAAGTGACGAGGGGAAAGAGAGGTAAGACAGGAAGAAGGTGAGGACTGTAGGATCGCACTGCAAGAACTAAGCCAACTAGAGGGAGTGAATGGTTGGAGTTCCCAAAAACCAAAACATTTAGTGGAATTAAAGGTTACCCTCGAAACATTTATTGCATCAGTCTAATTAACTACACGATGACCTCCGGTCTGACCGGCATAGTAGCTCTGGTCTGACCGCCAGATTCGCCAATGTTGCTTGTCGCCAACGCAGGTCTAACCATCGTGGAGTTGTTGGTCTGACCGGGCTGATCCGGTCTGACCGTCGGTGTCTCGCCAATTGGATTGTTGAACCTGAGCAAACACAAATTGAAGATCTCTCAAAGTAGATTGATACTTTGTTACTTCTATCTGTGTTTACAAAGTGCAATAACATTACTTCTCACAAAAATCTCAACTAAACTTGAAACCCTAACTTTTTCTAAACTCAACTCTTTCTAAAAACGATACCGAGAGGCCTCACCCTGCCTTTTTATTTATACCTGAGGTAGGCAGCCTAAAGTTAAGAACCAAACTCATATAAGAAGTCCTAATCCCATAGTAGACATTCTTGTACAAGAAACAAACTTTATAAACTCCAATCATATCAAATTTGGACTCCTTCTAAATTCGACTCGCATCCCATATGCACACAATATCTCCATCATTGCCATATGCAATCTTCACCAACCACATGCATTGATCTTTAGCCTAAACATGCCGCATGATATCCTAATCATCCGGACGTCATCTTCTCCCAAGTTGACTCCCAATCCATCACCGGCAAAGATCACCTGAGGCATCAAGACTCACCTACACTTGCACCAACAAAGAAACCATATTTGAGCACAAATTCTCACCAACTTGACTCAACGTTAGCACACAACAATATTACATACGCATAGTATCCACCTAGAAACCATAAATATGAATTAATCACAGATATCCAAAGGAGCAACCTTAAACTGAAACTAACATAGAGTTGGCCGGTCAGACCGTCGAGTTGGCCAGTCTGACTGGCCCAATCCTATTGGTTTGACCACGACTGTCAAAGCAATACAATCCTGCTCATTGTTTGAAAATCAATTATCTCCAAAACCACTTCGTCAATAATATCCAATATCAAAACCAATAATCTCAGATGCCAATAGTTGTTAACAACAAAATTTGGCAAGATACTCAAAGGTGAAGATGGATTCGAAGCTGATTTGAAGAAATTAGATTGGTTTCAAAAGAACAACGCAGCACATCGCCTGGGGGCTGTATCGGCCGATTTGGAATTGGACTCGGTCAGCCAATATGGACAAGGCAGCTGATATAGACAGTTTCCAAGTATGAGTTGAGCTCGGATTGAGGACTTAGACATATTGCTAAACAAGGAAGAGTCCTTTCAAGGCAGTTGTATATATTAATTAGGAAGCGTTTTAGGAGCCGTTTGGATGGGAGGGAAAGTGTCTCCCATCCAAACAGGGCCTTAGAAATCTGTATTAGAGTCCGCAATGGGATGGTGTGTTTATTTTGTAAAGTTTGAGTCATTTCCGATATGGACAAGTTTTGTACTACAGGTATAAATATGTGCCTAGGGTCTTGACAACAACAACCATTCAATATACTCTCGACACATCGCCATCTTATTACTTTTCTACTTTTTCAACGAGTTCTTGCTTCGAGTTAGGGCATCGACTTCGATCTTCTGACAAGACGTATAACTTGTCTCAACGGCTTGCGTTGGCGGATTAGGGTGTCGCTTTAGTTGTTTTAATCTATTTTCTAGAACTGCTGGTTATCATATATCTTAACTAATCTAACATGATGACTCGATTTAGCTATATCGGCCATGCCTTTTCTAGGGTTTTGCCGATGTCGACTAAATCGTTTTGTCAATTTGGATTAGCTAAGGTATCCACCACCCTGAAAATCAGTTAAAGGCTTGATTGTTTAGACTTTATGCTTCTTTTCATACTTTGTGCTGCATCAGCCCTAGTCATGTTTAGAATCATAGAAATTAAACCGCTTCTTGATTGCTAATAGGGGTAGAATCAAGGTTTTAGCCGATCTTACCTGATATAACTTTTTAGCTATGTTTAAATTCTTTAATCATGCTTTTCATGTTGTATTTGCCCCTTATACAAGTGTAGCACACTATTTAAATATATCAAGCTTGCTCTAGATATATTTACTTAGGTTCATATTCTTGTATAAGGCTGTATTAGAGTACTAGCCGATACGGTATCTATCATCAGCTACGATATAAGCTACATGTAATCTTTAATTCGTTTGATCTGATTTAGGAGCAATCTACAAAGTCTCATTTAATCTATACATTTGCTCGCATCTCATAGAAAGAGTGAATTATGGATTACATGACTAATTATATCTATAGGTGATGGAACATATTTTCGGCTCATTTTATTTTATTCATTCTACACCTAACAGCTGATTCGGTCAGGTCGCATCGGCTAGGTTTACATGAATTTAACTTGGTTTCTTGTTTATTCTTGTTCATTGCTGGATCAAACCAACTGGCACGCTCTGAACCCGAAAGCAAGATTTGGATATGCACTTGAGCTAAGCAAAAGACCCAGGCCACCATGTTTTCTCATCAACAATAGCTTATCACAAAATAATAATCAAACACTCTTTGATTTTACAAGGACTATGGGAAAAGGAAGTGAGAGAAAAGCGAGCAGATGGGCCGGGAAAAAGATAAGTGAGACCATAGGGACCAAGACGGCTCGGCTCGACGGTTTAATGTAGTATTTCTGTTGCATTTTTAAATCGGCGTCTATAATTTACTATATATTATTTTTTAATAAATGGCACATATAACGCGGAACCTTATATATGTGCGGTATATAAACATTTATAGGTGTCAGTTTTAATTTTTACCCTTTTTCTTAGATGTCAGGTGGATGAAGAAATAATTTGAACCAATAATTGTATTCACATTGTCATTGGCGGTGCGAATTTACCGACAACCATGACAGGATGTCCACAACGAGAACAAAACTATTCACTACTTCCTCTGTCCCATAAAAAACCAACCTAGCACTGGATGTGACATACCTCTGTCCAGATTCATTGTACTAGAATATGTCACATCCAGTCCTAGATTCGTTTTTTTTTTTGGGATGGAGGGACTAATTCACTAATGCTGAAAGCAGATCTCGAGACAACCTGTTGACATATAACTTTGCAATGGGGAAATTATGTTTTTGACCCTACTTTGAAGACTAACTACTAATTTGGTCTTGCTTTTTTGAGTTGCTCATTTGACGCTCATTTTTAGAAACGAAGATTAGTCGTGGTCCTATTCCGTGAAGGCAAAATGACGGTGTTAACTCAAGACAAAAATTCCATTTAAACCCTTGTGAGGAAGAGAGGTAGAGGATAAGAAGAGGCTAACGTCTGGAGCCCACGTGGGTCCCACGCTGAGTCAGCTGCCACGTCGGATAAAACCGGAATCAAAACCACCGAGGGACCTAGTTTGCGCTGGTTCTATATGTTAGGGGATACCCTGTATCTGGTTTTACGGTTCAAGGATGATTTTGTAACTTGATGACAAGTTGAGGGTCCTTCATTGTACTTTTTCCTGCCTTGTATGGCTGGAATAAGTCTATTTAGTCTCCCTGATCTTTTGGCCCGTGCCGTGCTTGGGATGGGCCAAAACCTTGTGCCGTCGGGCCTCGGGCCTTTTAGCCAGCTATACATGAATCGGTAGTGATGCTTGGTCAATGTCTAGAGTGATACTCAATCTCTTCCGGACCAAGCCGAACCGGCACTCAAAGAGCTGATTACCTTTTTTTTTTTTTACTGGTGTACATTGAGTTCCACGTACTAACTCAACCCAAAATGTTTAGTGGATAAGATAGACGGGCAATTCTTTTATATAAGTAAAAATAATATATAAAAGAGGACAGCAGTTAAATTTGTGTCCCGCTGACTTTGAAAAGTATAGAACGACTTCCTCTTTTACTCAAATCAGTATCATTACAAATATATTATTGGTTAAACACCCAACCTATTCATCACACGCATATCTTTTGATGATACTGAAAGAAGAGCATAAATACATATATATATGTTGCCAAATTTATTCATCTCCCCTTGCCGGGCTCATCGATCGCATAGATGACATATATATTAATATTACTACTATATATATGCTATATATTGGTAGCGCTAGTGGTCACGACTGCATAATTGAATTGCAGCAACATGGCGATCGAGGTCGCCGCACTGTACGTAGTTTGTGCTTGCCATCAGCTAGCTAGCACTAGCAGTGCGCCGGCAAGGTGAGGCCGCACTTGCCCGGAAGCGTCATGGCGCGGTTGAGGTCGATCCCGTAGAACCTCACCCACACGCGGGCGCCGGCGGAGCCCTTGTACCGGCACAGGCACGGCAGGTCGGCGGCGGCCAGCGCGGCGCAGCACTCGGACGACGGCGTGTCCGCCGGGTTGCGCACGGCGGCCGCCGGCTTGCACGCCTGGAGCCCCGCGTCTGACAGGTTGCAGATGCCTCGCGCGACCCCCGCCGACGCCGCGAGCACCAACGCGACGGCGAGCACCGCGGCTGTCGCCTGTTTGGCCATGGATATGATTTGTATGTTTGGGAATGAATACTGTAATCTGGTTGTTACTGATGATGGTTTGAGTAATTATTTTGTGTGATTTGTGTAGTCTTTGGTCAGGATGCGTGGATTATTTATAGGGAAGAACTTACTGTTGGCGAGGGTGAAAATGACGTGCAGCATCTTTATTTTTTCTTGAGATATTTCGCTGTAGCCACTGATCAATTAAGTTAGTGCGTTCCGGTAGTAAAGCATATATTTGCACGGTTTGTCAAAAGTAGACAACTGAAAGCAATGGTGCATTGGTGCTACAGGAAACCTCGGGCGAGTATGATGAATTGTAAATTTGATTTGTTTTAGGTTTCCTTGATTTTTTTTTTCTGTATCTTCATGAGATATCCATATATATCTTAATTAATCTTTTTTTTGCGGGGATATATCTTAATTAATCTGAAAAAATGTAGTATTCGTTATATGTAAACGATTAGTGTCGGATAAGGCAATTATGTAACTTTGACAGATACATTTGTCTTAAATTAAAAAAACCGCTCTCTAAGGAACATTCTCAATGGACGAATGACGAATATAAGTTTATGACTATTATTTAAGAGCTCACATGAGTGAATTAAATTTTAAGAGTTAATAAATTGATTTAAATAATTAAAAGGAATGTTGATAAAATGTTTTTTTTCAAAGAAATGCACCATTTAGGTGCTAGGAAGCTATAACCTCTAAACTACTTAGTATTATATATTCTATTAATTACAATTTACAATGCATGTACACATGGGATTAATCGATCTCTTAAATTTATCATTTGAGTAATTTACAGTTTGGCAACCCCTTGTACTTGTGAGTGATTTAGTCCACCCTTTAACCAATGTTATCATTTTAGACTGAGTAATTTACTCTTTTTTTTTTACTTTGTATGACCCAAGCTCTTGTATCACACTATAAAAAACGATTTTCCTTTACAAGCCCCTTGTTAGATTTCAGATGGTCCATAACTGACCGTGTCTGCAAAATCATCCTTCTATTTTTGCGCGTGGACCCTTAAGAGAACCGTGCGCGAAAATCGATTTTCGCATGTGGGCCTCTTAAGAGCACCGCACGCGAAAATACCCTCCCTCACGCATTTTTCCCTCTCAACCACTTCAAAAACTTCTATCTTATCCTCTCCGCCTACCCATATTATCCTCATTTCTTCTCTCTCTCTCATCCCTCGTCTCTCATGGGTAGCAGTGGGCTCGGCACAGACGATGAGCGCTGGGCGGCCGGGAACGGCGGCGGGCAGTGGCAGCGCGACCTCATTTGCAGGCGGTGGCCGGGGGCAACGGCACCAGCGAGCGGAGGCAGAGCGGCCTCACGCGCGCTCCCCAGCACGCGGTGGCGCCCCTCGCCCGCCTTGATCAGGAGGCGGCGCCCCTCTTCCACCCGGATCAGGCGGTGGGCGGCGGCGACGTGGCCAGGAGCAGCGGCGGGCTTGAGAGCCAGCCGCGGCGGCCGGTCGCGGTGGAAGGCGGCGACGACGACGATAGCGGGCGACGACGACGGCGATGATGGCGACCACGAGGAGGGCGATGGCTAGGGTTAGGGTTTGGATTTTCTTTTTTTTGGATTTTTTGCCGTGCGGGCGACATAAGTCATCTGCACGCAAAAATCAGATTTTTCTCGTGCGGGTGTGTCGCGCGCACGAAAAAATTGGATTTTTGCAGACACTTGGGTGCAGATGTCGGGAGATCCGCACGCGAAAACCTTTTCGACCGCACGGAAAAATCGTTTTCGTACTAGTGTCAAGTATATCACATTTATTATACTGGCCCTTGCCAAAGTGAAATGTTTTAATAAACAATGGTCCTAAGCTAAAATATTTGTAATAAAAATAGTCTAAATTACAATTGACTCGTTTAATAAGTCTAGAAAAACTTTCTTAACTAGCACTGGAAGGCGCCTGCTACGTGAATGCCGACATCAGTAGTGGCGAACAATGCGTGCCATCAGGTTTGCACCAGTAGTTATCAGCGTGCCATTAAAAAGGATCGTAATGTTGGTCTCCATGCCCACTAGTCAACAGCAGTTTACTCTATATGTAACTGTCTAAGGACCTCTAGTCCCCCAGTCACCTTTCTTTCCACCTCTTTGGAAAGTGAAGACGATAATCGCGATTCGCTGCACTTGCGAACATGCGCACCATCCCGATAGTTAGGACCGTTGGCTCCAGCTCTTAATCTTCATCTTTTTTTTAAGGAAAAAGTACACCGAAGGTCCCTCAACTTGTCATCGAGTTACAAAATCGTCCTCCAACCGCAAAACCAGATATCCGGCATCCCTTAACTAGTCAAAACGGATCCCAATAGGTCCTTCGGTGGTTTTGATCCCGGTTTTGTCCTACGTGGCGGCTGAGTCAGTGTGGAACCCATGTGGACCCCACCTGTCAGCGTGACACGTGAGCACCCTCTCTTTTCCCCTCTTCCCCCTTCCTCCTCCTCTCTCTCTCACTCTTCTTTTGGTAAAGCCCGTCGGCAGCTGGGAGGAGGCCGCGGGGGCGAATGGCGGCGGTGACGCTGCGTCCCCGCCGACAGCGAAGCGGTCCTGCGCGGGCGGCCGCCGCGGCGTTGGGCACGGAGGCCGACGAGGACGTGACGCGGCGACGACACTGGTCCTCCTCATCCTCATCCACCGACGCCACGGCAAGCGCGTGCGAAGAGGGAGGAGGTGGGGAGATCGACAGCGAGCACGCGGAGAGAGGGAGGATGTGGCGCGGGAGCCGCGGCGCCCGCTCTCGCGGGGCCGCTTCGTCGGCGGCGGCGACGCAGCCGACGCCATTCGCGACCGGCCGCCGCCTCGACTCGGCGTCCTTCTTTGGATCTTGCTCGCCCGCGGCGCCTTCATCCTCCACGACCAGCTCGTCGCCGCCCTCGTCAGGAGCTCGCCTATGAAGTTCTCGTGGAGCTCGCCGGGCCAGACGCCGCCCACCTCCTCCGCCGACGAGGTGTGGCCTGAGCTTGCAGCACATCTCCCATCAGATATACTTACACGCTTGTGGGGACGCTGACGACGCCGAAGCGGTACGAGCGTCGCAACATCGTCCATCTCGATCGTGTACGCGCTGCAGCCGGCGGTGCCCCCGGCGTCGCGCATGTGGACGTCCGCTTCGTGTTCTGCTCCGTGACGGATGTTTGATGATATTTTGTCATTTTACGTTAAGCAAACAAGATTACTATTCATTTATAAAAGAAAGCTAGCCCGCTGGTTTTTATGAGATGCATGGGCCATGCATGCAAACTCTCGCTGGCGGCGGCACTGGACGCAATGGCGGGACGAGGTGGGGGAGGTGGCTGGGGCTCGTGACGGCGGTGTGGGTGCAGTACATCTCCGGCAACAACTACACCTTCTCCAACTACTCCCACTCCATCAAGACGCTCATGGGCCTCACCCAACAGCAGCTCAAAACGGCCTCTCCATCGCCAAGGAAGCGTCGGGCCGTCGCTGAGGCCGCCCAGCTCTGCGCCCTCCCCAACACCGTCGCCCAGTTCTTCCGCCGCCCAGTTCTTCCCCGTTGGCCGCCGGCCGCGCCAAGCGTCGTCGCCGCGTCACGTCCTCGTCGGCCTCCGCGCCCAACAGCCGTGGCACCGCCCGCGTGGGACCGCTTCTCCGCCGGCGGCAACGCAGCGTCGCCGACGAGGACCGGCCTCCACCTCGCCCCGGTGGCCTCCTCCCCAGCCGCCGACGGGCTTGCCAAAAGAAGAGTGAGAGAGAGAGGAGGAGGAAGGGAGAAGAGGGGAAAAGAGAGGGTGCTCACGTGGCATGCTGACAGGTGGGGCCCACGCTGATTCAGCCGTCACATAGGACAAAACCGGGATCAAAACCACCGGAGGACCTATTGTGACCGGTTTTGATTAGTTAAGGGACACCGGATATCTGGTTTTACGGTTGGAGGACGACTTTATAATTCGATGACAAGTTGAGGGACCTTCGGTGTACTTTTTCCTTTTTTTAAACAACATACACAAGCTAGTGCGAGGTTTCGTACTGATAGAGGAAAAAAATTTACAAGTTTATAGTCGAGGCTATAGCCATGAAAAGAAAAAATGCAACCACTCTACGCGTCTTCAACCATAACCTGCTACTAAAAGACATGGAAACGACATCCCGAAGGGAAAGGATCTTCTAAACAACGCCTTAAGAAAGAGTACGACACCAAGAGTGCCGTCACCGCTCGTCCTAGGCTTGTGGATATGGTTTTCACTTAGAGGAATCCATCAGAGGACAGGAAAGATCAATCAGCAACGTCCCAAGTGGAAAACGGCGCCCGCAAGCGTCACCGTTGCTAGCCTAGAGAGGCCAAGCTTTTGCCCGTAATCTTCCTGCACGCTCGTGTCGAGTCTCCTACTGGACATAGAAGCCACCACCAACCACACTCCTTCAACGCGTAGCCACTGCACCAACGCCCCATCGTCGCCGGCCATCAAGTAGGTGCTCGATATCCGACATGCTCTAATCCATCCACGTAGTTAGGTTGGAGAGGGAGAGGGTGAGAGAGAAGAATGATTCCCTCTCTCCAGCACTAGCCTACCAACGTGGCCATCTTGTAGCGGCAAGGAGCCACCACAAGAGGACTAGAGTCTGGATAAGGACCTGTCGTAGGCCAACCACGCCCACCTCACGGCAACACTGACGTCGCCGCCTCGGCCGGGCTAACCACGCCACCACAGGCTGCCCGTCTGCATTGCTGCCGCCTCATCCGTCCTGCTACCTCCAAATTAGCTCCTGCCACACGCCATGCCATGGCACTCACGCCGTCCCCGCATTGGCCTCCATGCAGTTAGCCGAGCCGGCTTCCCTGCCGTTACTCTCGTCGCCAGTCGCTCGGTGTGCCAGCCTCCCACAACCCTGTCGCCATCGGGCTCTCCTCTGTACCCCACGCCGGCCTATCCCTGTAGCTGCGGCGCACTTTCGCGATGTGTCAGCCCTCAGCAAGCAGCCCAGTCGGTAGAGCCATCGATGCCATGTTCCCAGCTCCTCCTATCCCCCTCGTCGCCTCCACCTTCCTCAACGCCATCGACACCGCGCGAGCATGCCCACCGTCCCGCTGCACCGCCGTGCCCTTCCTTCCTCGCCCTACCACATCGCAACCGCACGCCGCTGCCTCGTCCCTGCTGCCGGCTCAGGAGTTAGCCTCCCGCACCATCGCCCCCCTTCCTATCTCACCCCGCCGCCACCGAAATGCACCCCGCCGCCTTGTTACCGCAGCTAGCTCGGGGGCCTGCCACCCGCGTCGGGGAGGCTGGATCCAGACGTGAGGTGGCCGGATCTGGCTAGGGGACGCCAGATCCGATGGCGCTGCCTTGCCGTCGTCGCCCTGGTCGACACCGCCTCTGCACTGTCGTTCCGACGGGCTCTGCCTCGCCTTCTACATTGCCGCTCTCCCTGCCGTCAACGCCACCAGTAACCAGCCATCGGCCCAGCATCGCAGCCGTTGTCGCCCTAGAACCAGGTGAGGTTGTGGGCTACGACCCGACGCCCTCGGGGAGAAGAAAGGAGGCATTGCTGCTGTCTCCTTTCCGGCCGTGCGGTTTCCAGCGGCCTGCTCGGGTGGCGGCGAGGCGGAGAAGGAGGCGGGGGTGGTGGTGTGGCGGCGGCGGTCACCACCCGTGTTGCCCCTGCCCTAGGAGTGACGTGGGAGTCGTGGCATTCTGCTCATTTTGGAGTTCTTGCTTTGTGCCAGGGGCGGATCCACAGTATGTGGAGTGGGGTCCTAGGACGTACCCCACTCAAATTTAATATTTAGTGTATTACTAATGTGTAATTAAGTAAAGAATTTTGAGCACACTATCGATTCTAATAAGATGCCCCACTCGATTTTTAGGCTAGGTCCGCCCCTGCTTTGTGCTATTTATCTTTATCATTGGATCCATCCTTAGTATTTTAGAAACGGCGTAGGTGGATCCGCTTCATCAAGATACTAAATATAAGTAATGTGATTATCCCATTAGGTAAGCTAGTTGTAATTTAAGTATGATTAAGCATATATAATTTTGCCTAGGTCCACGTAATGATGCAAGCTAGTCAAATTATCACCAGAGTTTGGCACAGGATGGATATCAAGTAAACATGGCATAAGCAAGCAGATAGGAATAAGAAAAACATGCACTTCAATTGCAAACGGTAAAACATTTTATAAAGTAGGGTTAACATGCTCAAGGGGGATGTGTGACTTCTTTGCTTCTTCGGTAAATGTTCCAACCTCTTTTCCTCGCGAACACGATCTTTTGAAAAGACAGAATCTACACGCTAGCACGACAACGAGGAAAACCCTAATAAAAGCCAAGTAAACAGTACATGGAAAGTAACAAAAAAAAACAAGTAGAGCTCAATTTTAGATGAATTTTGCAAGTTGAATGACTCAACTTGGAGTTCATATGAATTAGTTATGAATCTTAGAAGTTTTGAACCACTTAAATGAATTCCTGGAAATTAACTCGATTTATTGCCTAATTAATAAGGTTTGTGATGAGCCATGGGGAAGGTTGCAACGACAAGTGGGCCCCACCAGTCGCTGGGTCAAAGGAGGATGGTCCATCGTGGCTCGGGTGTGCGTGCACCACGTGGTAGCCATGTGGCGGCCACAATAGCTCGGCATGCCAAGGTGGCACGGCTGCGTGGACAGCCCAGATCCCCTAAGGGTGGATCAGACAGCCACGAGCGGAGGTAGCGGCGCCCGTCGGCACGGCAACATGCACGAGAGGTGGCGTAGGGAGACGATGAGGGGTAGGGGAGGCTCACCGATGGCGTACCAGCGACAAGAGGCGACTGGGAGTAAAGGCGGTGGCGCTTCTCGGGACGGTAGCACGAGCGGTGCTCCGACGACGATCTGCAAGAGGGGAGTGGCGGACAGGGACGGCCGTGTCCAGGGAAGGAGAAGGATGAGTTATGGGAGAGGAGTCGTGTCACATCCTGAAAATTCAAAATATATAAATTGTTGTTTAATTGGAATTTTTAGAAAATAATTTTAAAAGCCTAGAAGAGAAGATCTAATTTTAATTAATAAATTCCAATATAAAATGGGGCCAGATAAAATTTCATTAAATACTTTGCTTAATTCTATAATTCCTAGATTTTTCTGGGATTTATTTGAGCTAAGAAAGTATTTTTAATAAATGGAATTGCATTTAAGAAATAATTTAAATTGAAAAAGGTTTTAAAAAGTCTTCTTTTGGCTTTGGGCCGAAAGTCGGCCCAAAACCTCTCTTCTCTCTCTCCTCGGCCCAGTCCGGCCCAGTCCGCCGCCCGCGCGCGCGCCCTCGCTGCCGCTGACAGGTGGGGCCCACCTGTCGGGACCGTCGTCTTCCTCCGGCCGAAACCCTAGTTTCACGCCGCCGCCGCCGTTTTCCAATCCGGCCGTCCCTTTCCGTTTCCGGCCGAATTGATAGAGGGGAAATGATCCTCGGGATCTCCTCTACCTTTTCTCCTTTGGAATCTTTGGCTAAATCGTTTTGGAAAGCGTTGGATTCGAGTTTGTCTCGGATTCGTTCTTCCCGATCTTTCCTTCCTCGTCGCCGGCCGCCGTGGGCCTTTGCCGCCGCCTCCGAGCCCCTTTAAAAGCTTCCCCGGTGTCTCCTCTACCCGTCGCCACCTTCGCCTTCGCCTCTCGTCGCCGGAAGAGCTCCAGCGCCGTGCAACCTAGCGCCGCCGTCGCCGCCGCCGCTCCAGCCGTGCGTCGCCGCCGTTCCAGACGTCGCCGTCGCTCGGGAAGGTCGTCATCGTGGTCGCCAAGTCGGCACCGTCCTCGTCCGCTCCTTCGCTGCCGTCAGAGACCGCCGGAGCATCGTCGCCGTCGTCAAGCCGAAGACCGCCGCCGTTTCAACCTCGTCGCCGTCGCCGTCCGTTGGTCTTCCGCCGTCGCTTTGGTCGCCGGTGAGTTCGCCGTGCCGTCCGCTACCCGTTGGTGTCCTCCGTTCGTGCCGAAGTGCCGCCGTTCGCCGGCGAGCGTGCGCCGCCCGAGCCGTCTGCTCCGCCGAGCCGCCGCCGCTGTCGGTGACGTCATTGCCGACGTCATTGGGGTCGTCCGCCGTGAGCCGGTCGTGGACCGTTCGATCTCGGCCGTCCGTTTTGGATCAAGTTGATCTCGGCTGTCCGTTCGCGTGAACCGCCGCCCGTGCGCCCGGTCCACCGAAACCCTAGCCCGCTGACGCAATAAACCTTCTTTTCCTTTTCAAAAATAATTCATTATTGCGTCATAATTCAATTTAAACCGATATAAGTGTTTTAATCCGATTTAATCTTTAAAAATTCATAACTAATTCATCTTAGCTCCGATTTAGTTGGTTCAAGTCTCTAAATTTTTCTAAAATTGAGATCTACATGTTAAAAATATCCACATGTACTGTTCATGCTTGTTTATGTGCTGTTTTGGTGATTTTGCTCTTTTCTGCTTAGATTCCGTCGTTTCCGGAGAGTCCGTTTTCGCCGGAGAAGAGTTTGAAGAGTTCCAAGGCCAGCAAGGCAAGTCACACAGATCCCAAACAACCCTTTGAGCATGTTGATCCTATTTAAAGCTATTGTTTCTTTTCAACTATTGCATTTATTTTCGAATGTCATTGGGTGGAATTAACCTATTCATTGTTATAGCCCTTTTGTTCTTGATTACTTTATTCCTTGATACCTTGGGTTATTATAATTTGACTAGTTGAGCTTTATTTATATTGGTTCAACTAGATATTAGAAATAATTGCTTAGCCCTGCTTAGAAACATTAGCACACTATTGGGATAACTTATGATTCACTATTATTTCATGATGGCTTAATGATAGTTCACGATGGTCAATCGTGATTAGTTAATTAATTAATGTGCCAACTAAAACCTGGTAATGGTGGGTTGTGAGCACATGGTTTTGATGGTCGTGCTCATGACAATTAAGGACCGGTTCACGAGTTTCGGTTGTGAAACATTAACCGTGCCAACCACAAGCCAGCATGGGCAACGGCTTTATCTTTTGTATAGCATGGTTCATTGCGGGGCACCAGACTGAGAAGTGGTGGAGATAAGCCCACGGGGGTCGCTGGGGAGTCCATGCCTTGTCTTTAAGGGGGTGATTATGATCCAGGAAGGTGCGCTGCAGTGGATTGTGTTGTATAAGGGGTATTGTCACAACTCCTTTCCGAGGTACCGTGGTGGTATTGAGGCACATGGTGACATGATGTGGGGTTGTGTCTTGTGGGTACAGTGGTACACCTCTGATCAGAGTAAAACTATTCGAATAGCCGTGCCCGCGGTTATGGGCGGGTTCTACAATGTCTTTCGTGATTAGTCTCACACCTCCCATCATAGTAAAAGATGCTTAAACTGGTAATAATTTGATTAGCTCCTGGTTTGGAATGGTATATTCCTGGTTTGGAGATAAAACTGTGCAGCCGGGATGGTTGTTCAGAATGGTTGGGCCTATACAACAGGGTATGTTGTATAGTGTTGGTTTAATATTGTTTAATTATTACTTAACTGTTTTATTAAATTCTCAAATGTTTGCTAAATGCTGCCTTTGCAAATGGAACCCTATTATGCCATCCTTTGTTATCCTGTGCACTTGCATATTTGCTGCGTGGCTTACTGAGTATGTCATATACTCACCATGCAATCATTCATCGGAGGAAGAATTCTTCAATGAGGCTGATGGAGTGGAGGATTAGGTGTAGCCTTGGTCAAGCTGCCTGTGGAGTGGAGCCGTCTGCGCCGTTTAATTTATTTTTCCGCTGCTTAGATCTTTATTGATTGAGAGGAACTATCTACCTCTGTAATGACATTTTATTCGCTTATTAATTAGAGTAATAATTGTACTCTATTATCAATTTGTTATTGTGTGGCTCGGCTGATTCCTGGACGAGGGTTCACACACATGTAAGCGTTTGGAATTTTGGATAGAAATTCTGGGCGTGACAAGTCGAGGCACGGCGAGAAAATGCCAGCCAGAGATCGACGATGAGGTGTTGGTTTACCACGCACGAGGAACGTGGTTCTAGCGGCTCCCAACGGTAGGGAAGAGGCTGTTGAGGAGCTCCTTGGCACAACAAATCTATTGACGTCAATGGCGTGGCCGAGCAGCGACCGCAACGATGGCAAAAGGCGGCCAAAGGGGGTGGTGCACAGTGGTGGCTCGGATGGACGGCGAAGCCACAGCTCAAGCGTCAATTGGGGTAGGAAAAGCAGCGGCCGAGGTTGCTTAGAGTTGTTGACGCTTTCGGTGTCCAAGTCGTTGTAGTCGTCGGTGTAGTCGAAGCTATTGACGATTTCAGTAACGCTGCAGGAATCGATCGGTTAGATCATGATGCCTACATCCCTGAGCCCTGGTCCGGACTTTGATGAAGCATGTCTAGATCAAACCCTAGGGAGGATGGCAAGGAGCAAAGGAAGTCGCAAGGTGATCTATGGATAAGTTGTGGTGTTGTTGGAGGTGTCACGAATCTGAGTCGACATTGATGATCTCCCCGAGTAGTTTGAAGTCACATAAGAGGAGAATGCCATTGAGTAGGTATCGGAGGCGTTTGGGAGGTTGAACATTGACGAGACAACATGGCCCTTCTCCGAATGGTTCGAATCCAAGTCGAGGAGAGAGATCTGCAAATGTTGTTGGTAACAAAGTCAAGGCTGCCAAAGTGGTAAGTAAAGGGATGGCGAAGTCGTCGGCTCCCAAAGTTGATCCCATTGCACTTGTCGGCAAAATACTCGACGCAACCCCAACCTAGCGCGCCAACTGACGATTCTGGAAATCGGCAATGATAAAAGAGGGTAGCGCACGGGGACGAAAAGTGGATGGATGTGAAGACAAGGATTTAGACAGGTTCAGGCCCTCTCGATATGAGATGATACCCTACTCCTGTTTGAGAATAGTATCCGCTGAATATATTATTGACCTGATGATTTAGTTGTAGTTATGCCCTTGGAGGGCTCCCTGCGCTCCTTGTATAGGTTTGAGGATAGGGTTACGAGAAGGAAAACCAAGCCGAATACGACTTAAATGTTCTTATATATTTACATAACTGTATAGGACTAACACTTATGGACTGTACCTTGGAGTGCAAGACAACATAACTTCCAAAGCCCTATCTAATACATAATATACGGATTCGACCCACCTTCTATTTTTAGTCGGATAAGTTATCTATGTTGGTATATGGTATTTATAGTCTCTACACCAGCAGAGGAAAATTGTGCCTACCTGCATACGAAACTAATTGCTCGAAGCAGGACAGCAACCAAATTAAAGAAGCAAAAGGAGAGCTAACTGTTGAGGAAGAAGTAGACACATGTAGCATGGCTACCTTGTACCGTCTATAAAAACAAACCTACTAGCTAATACCTAAATGGGCCAGTAGTTACTGGGCTTGACACCTTGTTTGTTATGAGCCTAGACATGAGAGAAACAGTTACGGGTTTGCCTTGCTATCGAACAGGTTTGGTCAACACCGTATCACTTGAGGCTATTTTTTCCTTGTTAGTTTATATCCAAAATTTGGAGTCAAAATCATTTTTCTTCTGCACAAAGCTAAGGAAAATATCAGATATACAATCTGCAGGCTTGCAGCTGGTTAAGAAATGGGGATTAGAAACAACGAAATCAACCGGCCGTAGTCGACCGTAATTAAAAACGAGTATGTAAAATGAGGAACCAAATAGAGTACGTGTCGCCCAAAGAAGAATTAAGGCCCAAGAGAAGTGGTGGAGCTCAAAGAAATGTTGGTCTTTAAGAAACTGATCATTCTTTGCTCGTGGTAAACCTATTCTTTTTTTTTTCCGAGTAACAGATCAACCACGGTCCACGCACGCTGCAAACCGAAAACCAATGTTACACAATTTTTACCTCAGCATTGTGAAATTAGGTTAGCAATGCTGGTACTCCGGTTGAAACCTTGTTGGGCTAATGATATCTAACGGGAATAAGTTCACCAGCCATCCCTCAACTTTACATCGAGTTTATATAACATGCCTAATTCTCAGTACCAGAAATCATGGCCCCCTAACTATACAAAACCGTGCAATTTGGGTTCCACAGCAGTATTGATCTCTGGTTTCGCTGGCGTGACATCCTAGTCAGCAATATAAAAAATAAAAAAATTATGGACCCACGTGTAAAGAAAAAATTGTGGGGTCCGCATCTCTTCTTTCTACTCTTTTCTTCTCTTCCCTTCAGCCAGTCTAGGAGGCCGGTGGTGGCAAAGAGGGGAGAAGCGGCCGACGAGCACGGGAGGGAGGGGGAGGCGGTCGGGGGGAGATGGGGGAGGGGAGAGGCGGCGCTGGCATCGGCCCCGCACTTGAGCTGCCATCCTCCTAGGTCAACCGCGAGAATGGCATATCGGCAGCAGCACGCGCACGGTCCGGCGCCGTAGCGCCATGGGTACGCGCCCACGGCGCCAGACTCGTCGTCGACGATGCTGCTCCGGCGGGTGCAAAGTGCAAACTCACGCACCCAACTCCACCCAGGTTGTCGGCTTCCTCATGCTCGTCGTTTTCGGCGCCGTCCTCCTGCTCCTGACTGGGCTCATGCTCATTGGCGCCGTCGTCGCGCTCAACTTCCTGTTGGAAATTTGGTCATAATTCGTCATATTGTAATCCAAAATATTAAGACAATAAACATGACATTTGCAATATGAGTAGATCTAGTGACAGTGCTAGATGTATATAACTTGAGTATGCTTAATATGAAATAAGCATCAACATTTACAAAGTAACACAATGATGCCATTGCGAAGAGTATTAACAAAGAAACATCTAATAGAATCGGGAGAATGAAAGTATACCCCGAGAACGTCCCACCGCTGGATTTTGAGGCAATATTGCCTCCGTTGATGTCATTCATCTTCTTGTCTCCAATCTCCGTTGACATCTTGGTGAAGGCGCCGATGCAGAAGCAGTAGCCACGAAGAACAAGAGCAGTCGCGTTTGAAGCGCTGCTCAAAAACTTGATCGCCCGCCTACCCGTGCAAGTTCTCAAGCGAACAGAGTTCCGGAGGCACCTGCTCGTCCTGTACACCTGTGCACAGAACCAGGGAAGGATTCTGCAGCTCAGGAACAGAGGAGGAGGAGCTCGAAGTGCAAGAGTCGTGAAGAACTTCGTCCGTCCTTCTGGTCGTTGCGGAGTATATATATGCGAGCGCGAGAGTAACGTTCAGAGTCATCAACCGCGGTGTTTAATTTCGTAACCGACGCGCTCGTTAATACGGAATCAATTCACGACGTTTAATTCCGTAACCGACGGAATCAATTCACGGTGTTTAATTCCGTAACCGATGGAATCAATTCACGACGTTTAATTCCGTAACCGACACGTTCATTGATACGAAATCAATTCTCCGTGTTTATTACCATCCGTTACAAAATGAGAGAGCGCAGTAGCAACTGTCTGCCTCGCCTCGCCTCGCCCTGCCTGGTTGTCAGCGCACCATCTCAACCGGTCAACAGAGACTCTCCACTAGCTCCGTATTTAAGTTGAGACCTCTTTACTTAGATTTTCAAGGTGGTATTATTACCCATAGCACTTAATGTGGGCCAATGGAATTTATTAGGATTTAATTGGGCCTAGCCCATTAATCTAACAATCCCCACCAAATTTCATGGCTCACAGGAAATGCTCTCGATTCTGATCCTGTTTGTTATACCAGTGTTTCGGTGGTGACTGTTGAGTTGAACTTCCACCTAGGAAAAGAGCTACACCAGATCACAACTGAACAATGGACTATGCCTTGAATTGTCAGTCTTGTGCGATTCAGGTTTCACTCAAACCCTTAACTGGTACTAGGCTGCCGTTTGCATCCCCTCTGTTTGGAGCGTATAAGTCATACTCCTGGCCTTTTTATGAGTATCTAGAGATCACCCAGATCTCATAGACTGTGACTAGCAGTCGGACTCATATAGGTGTGTTCCTTCTAAGATGTTCTGTAGGCCAACATCTCTGCTTTATGGAAAGCCACTCGGATCACATTAAGGTGTATACCATCCTACCATACAGATTAAAAGAGAAGTGCATCATGAAAATAAGCCTATTTTATGGTCTCTTCTCTTAGTTACACAATAGTTTGTTTC
Source organism: Oryza rufipogon (assembly GCA_023541355.1). Classification (NCBI taxonomy): domain Eukaryota; kingdom Viridiplantae; phylum Streptophyta; class Magnoliopsida; order Poales; family Poaceae; genus Oryza; species Oryza rufipogon. The sequence continues at coordinate 397,890 of JAAMOU010000119.1, read as the reverse complement.
GCCATCCAAATTCACAGGATCTCCGATCACAATGGACAGATTTCCACCATTGTGCAACTCTAAGTGGGTCTCAAGCCCATCTCCCTCGATGCACAGTCTATCACATTACGTGGTAGCCCCTTGGTAAACTGGTCTGCCAGATTTTTAGCCGTCTAGACATAGTCCAATGCTATCACTCCGGAGTTTTTCTGCTTTCTGACAGACTTCAGTCTTCTTTTAACATGCCTGGATGACTTCATGTTGTCCTTCGAACTGTTCACTTTAATAATCACTATTTGATTATCACAGTTCATCAGGATTGCTGATACTGGTTTTTCAACCACCAGCAATTCCATCAGGAGCACACGAAGCCATTCGGCCTCAACTGTGGCAGTATCTAATGCTGTGAGTTCTGCTTCCATTGTTGACCTCGTTAAGATGGTCTGCATGCAAGACTTCCAGGAAACAGCGCCACCTCCAAGTGTGAACACATACCCACTCGTGGCCTTTATCTCATCAGCATCAGATATCCAGTTTGAATCACTATAGCCCTCCGGTACTTTTGGGTGCCCGGTGTAGTGAATTCCATAGCTCATTGTCCCTTTTCGATAGCGCATTACTCTTTCAAGGGCATGCCAATTATCATCTCCCGGATTTGAAACAAACCGGCTCAACTTGCTCACAGCAAATGAGATGTCAGGCCTCGTTGCACTAGCTAAGTACATCAATGAATCAATAACCTGGGAGTATTTCAATTGATCCCTTGCTATTCTTTGGTTTTTCCCTAATAGCATACTAGGATCATAAGGAGTAGGAGCTGCCTTGCAGTCACTATAACCAAAGCGACTCAAGACCTTATCCACATAGTGAGATTGCACAAGTGTAATCCCACCCTCATCTCCTCTCAGTAGTTTAATGTTAAGAATAACATCAGCCACTCCCAAATTCTTCATTTCAAAGCTTTTGGATAGAAAGTCCTTGACCTCATTAATCACATTGAGGCTGGTCCCAAAGATCAATATGTCATCAACATATAAACACAAGATCACTCCCTCTCCCCCACCATAGCAATAGTACACACATTTGTCAGCTTCGTTCACAACAAAGCCAGCAGATGTAAGTGCATTGTCAAACTTCTCATGCCATTGCTTAGGCGCTTGTTTGAGACCATATAAGGACTTCAACAGCTTGCACACCATTCCCTCCTGACCTTCTAGTACATACCCATCTGGTTGATCCATATAGATCTCCTCCTCCAACTCTCCATTGAGGAAAGCTGTCTTAACATCCATCTGATGGACGAGTAGACCATGAGAGGCTGCCAGAGCGAGTAGTACTCGAATCGTGGTCAAGCGAGCAACCGGTGAATAAGTGTCGAAAAAAATCCCCGTCTTCTTTTTGGTTATAACCCTTGGCCACAAGCCTTGCCTTGTACTTTTCAATTCTACCATCAGGCCTAAGCTTTTTCTTGAAAACCCATTTTCATCCTACAGGCTTGCACCCATATCGACATTCGATGACTTCCCAAGTACCATTAGACTTAATTGAGTCCATCTCACTGCGTACCGCTTCCTTCCAATAGTCAGCGTCAGGAGATGAATATGCCTCTTCAATAGTTCTTGGAGTATCATCCACAAGATATACAATGTAGTCATCTCTAAAAGACTTTGCAGTGCTTTGTCTCTTACTCTTTCGAGTTGCTACAATGTTATCCTCAGGATTTTCCTCAAGCGTTTGATCAATGTGTTCTATCGGCACAAAGTGCTCAGGGGATAAAATAGGTTCTTGACTAGAAGTGCTATGTGCATTTTTCGTAGGAAATTCATTCTCAAAAAATGTGGCATCTTTAGACTCAGTAATTGTACCAACACGCATGTCGGGTACTCCAGAATTTAGTATTAAGAACCTATAGCCCACGTTGTGGATAGCATAACCAAGGAACACACAGTCTACGGTTTTTGGTCCAAGTTTACGCTTTTGTGCTATAGGTACATTTACCTTGGCCAAGCAGCCCCATGTGCGTAGGTATGAGAGATTTAATTTCTTCATTTCCCATTCTTCGAATGGTGTTACTTCCTTATGCTTCACTGGAATTTTATTCAGGACATGACAAGCAGTCAAAATTGCCTCACCCCACCATTCCTTGGAAAGTCCCGCAGTGTCTAACATGGCATTCACCATCTCAGTTAGAGTGCGGTTCTTTCTTTCGGCTACCCCATTTGATTGGGGTGAATAGGGAGGCGTCCTCTCATGAATAATTCCAAACTCTTCACAAAAGGACGTAAACTCATTGGAAAAATACTCTCCACCCCTATCAGACCTCAACCGTTTGATTTTCCCTTCAAGTTGGTTTTCTACCTCGGCTTTATAGATCTTACAGTAATGCAATGCCTCATCCTTTGTTTTCAATAGGTACACATAGCTATATCTAGTGCAATCATCTATCAGTGTCATGAAATATTTGTTTCCCCCTTTAGTCAATACGCCGTTCATTTCGCACAGATCGGAATGAACTAGTTCTAGTGGTGCCAAATTTCTTGCCTCAGATGCCTTGTGAGGCTTGCGAGGTTGTTTCGATTGAACACAAGTATGGCACTTGGAACCTTTGACCAAAGTGAATTTTGAAATTAAACTCATGTTGGCTAAGCGTGTCATACAGCCAAAATTCATATGACAAAGTCGCAAATGCCACACATTGGACTCATCATCATCATCGCTTACATGGTTCACAACTTTATTACACATATCATACAAGGAAAAGCGAAACAAGCCTCCGCTGTCATAACCTTTTCCAATAAACGTTCCATATTTAGATACGACACATTTATTGGATTCAAACACAAGTCTAAAACCATCTCTACACATTAGAGAGCCGCTAACTAAATTCTTCTTTATTGAAGAGACATGCTGCACGTTCTTCAGTTGCACGATCTTTCCCGGAGTAAACTTCAGATCGACCGTACCAACACCATAAACAGCCGCAAGCGATCCGTTTCCCGTCAACAAGTAGGAACCTCTCCCGACTTGATAAGAAGAAAACAGGGAAATGTCCGCACACACATGAATATTAGCACCAGTATCAACCCACCATAACACTTAATGTGGGCCAATGGAATTTATTAGGATTTAATTGGGCCTAGCCCATTAATCTAACACTTCTTGGGGCCCATCGCTCTGCTCACCAACCCCATCTGGGTGCCCGTCGCCATCGTCGTCGCAGACGAGGCAGCAACAGCCTTCCATGGTCAGAAAAGAAGCACTGAAGACATCGTTGCCACAGCCATCATCCGCTTCAACGATCGCTATGTAAGTACATCACTGACAGTTTGTAATCAAACTTAAGCAATACTTGAAACAGCTTCAGCCAAAAAAGAAAAAGAAAAAGAAAAAAGAGTTCAAGCAGAAAACGCTTTCTGACGTTCTGCAATCCTGGATGCGTGTGTTCTTGCATTGGTGGTTGGGTGAACATATACAGCGGGTGCCAGGGGCAGTACAAGCTAGGGCCGGAGGGCGCGCTGCGTGTGCCGTCGACGGCGGCAGAGGCATTCTGCGGCGGACCGTGCCTGGCAGAGGCGAACCTGGTGCTCGGCTACGTCGACGCCATCATGGACAGCTTCCGCTTTTACAATGGCGCCACCATCCGTGACGTCCGCCTCACGCTTGACCGCGGTTGCGGCCGCTCGGGGGGACTTCGACGTGTTGCAACGCCTCGGAGGTGATGACGACGGGTGCCTCATCTGTTGTGTTGAAGCAGAGGTGGAGGCAGAGGCGGACTCGGGGTGGATGGATCCATCTCCCCCGCCCTAGGAAGCGGCGGCGGCTGAGGGGGCGGGCGCCGCAGGCGCGCACATCCAGCACTACCGCCAGCAGCCCGTGCGGCGGCCCGTCGCCATCGCACGCCGGCCGCCTGTCCCATTCCCCATCTCGCGCCGGCCGCCTCTCTCACCCTGTCCACCTGGCCGCATCAGGTTTGGAAAGAAAAAATAAGAAAGAAGATGATAAATTTCATGTGGGTCCCACATACCTTTATTTTTCTGATTACTAGGATACCACATCAACAAAACCATACATATATACTGCTGTTGGACCTAAATTACATGCTTTTATATAGTTTAGAGATGGAGATTTCTGGTAATGCGGATTAGGGATGTCTTATAAACTTGATTTAAAGTTGAGGGATGGCAGGTGAACTTCTTCCTTTCTAAGGTATGGGTTCATTACTACCCGGGTCACACCTTGGGGTGTGTCTGGGCTCTAGGTCTGTCTCACAGGCAAGTACTATCATGGTACTATTGTACCCAACCAATCATGAATGGTAAATCATTTCAGCACATTCTGATATTAGTACCCAACAAACCATAAATTTCAGCACGTTGTGATCGAATGAAATGGTTATATTTCGATCCTTCACTATGTTTTATTTACTGGCAAATAGTCCGTGCGATGCAACGGACTATCTTATAGACTAAAAAATCTTAAGTTTAGAGCACATTATGTTGATTACGAATATAATACTAAAATAAATAACACTTGTATGTGTTTTCTAATTCAAATGAGGACCTTGTGGTTTCCTCTTAATGTTGTTCGAATCCCTTTTTTGCCATTTCAGTTGAGATCATCTTATATTGATTTTATTTATTTATCAGTGTCCTCTTTGTAGAAGTTGCGAGGGAAGATATTTTCAACGGTCTTCCGTCGGTGTTTGGGCCTCAATCTCAGAGGCGATGAGCGCTATATGAGCATTAAAAATATAAAAAAAACAGAAAAAGAAAGAAAGAAACATCTCTCCAAAACTCATCATTTCCCCATTATCGGACGGGGGAGCGACAATCTATGGCAGCCAGTGTACATCCGTCGATGGCTGCACAGGGGATGAGATCCTCAGGTGGAGAGTGATGGGGATCTGGATGGCAGGCACGCATCGATTCAATGGTCGGAAACAAACAACTACTGATAGGTCCGACGCCATCACGCCAAGTCGCCGACCTCAAGCGACAAGCGCACGAGATCGAAGGAAGGCCATGGTGATGGCAGGTTGGATCCAGCATCGTTTGTTATCGATTTGGCGCCAGCCTGCTGCCATCTTTCTTACTAAAAAAGCATTTTTGCAGGCGGCCAAAACTAATTTTCTCAGACGGGAGGGAGGTCCGCCTGCACCACAACGTCGATTTTCGCAGTCGGGGCAACGGCCCGCCTACGAAAATGCAATGAACGAAAAAAAAAAATCACCGCATGCGCCTCGCCGCCGCTGCCCTCCCCCGGTCGGATCTGAGAGGGGAGGGGAGGGGAGACGCGCCTCGCCACCGCCGGCCCGCGCCGTCATAGCCGCCGCCGGCCTCCCCCCTCCCTCGTCTGGCCAGATATGGGAGGGAGGGGGGAGGCGAGCCGCCGCCGCCGCCACGAGCGTCGTCGTCACCGCTGCCCCACGCCGTCGTCGTCGCCACCGCCGCCCCCGCCGGCCTCCCTCCTCCCTCCTCCAGCCAGATCTAGGAGTGGGGGGGGGGGAGGGGAGCCTCACCTCCTCGCTGATGCTGCCCTCCGCCGCCACTGCCTGCCGCCGCCACCGCGCTCCCCCCGCCCTCCTTCGGCCAGATCTGGGAGGGACGGGCCAAGAGCCACCGGCCGCCGCGCTCCCCCCGCCCCCCTCCGACCAGATCTGGGAGGGAGGGCCAGGGAGCCGCCGCCACCGCCTCAACTCCTCTCGCCGCCGTGGCCGGGAGCCGCGCCGCCTCACCTCCTTGCCGATGCCGCCCTCCGCTGGCAGCCGCGCCGCCACCGCCGCCTCCAGCCGGCGGCTCGGGAGAGTAGAGGTGAGGGGAGGGGAGAGGAGGAGAGGTGAGGGGAAGAGAGAGGCCTGTGAGGAGAGGTGAGGGGAGCGGAGAGGAGGAGAGGTGTGGAGGGGAGGAGAGGTGCGAGACTTAGAAAAAAATTAGCGCCCGCAAGTCTATTTTCGCAGGCGGACATTAAAATTCACCCCGATTTATATTTTTGTAGGTGGTCATGTGGCTCTAAGGGTTATATCTGTCTGCGAAAATAAGACCCCCACGTCGAGAAAAATGCTTTTTCTAGTAGTGTCTGATGTCGTAGTGGACCTTGGTGCTGGTGCCATACATCCGGATGCAACCTCCACCCGACTTTCAACCTTTGAGCTGCTTCGTCGCCCACGTTGGTTTCGATCCACAAGCCACACGGGCAGGGCTCACATTGTGTTATCAACTTATCATTGTTCTAGCTCTCCTATGATGGATGTGCAACCGGCAAGAGACCTGATTTGGGATATTGGGCTCATAGAGGACTCGAGGGGACTCTGCTAGTATAGATGGCCATAAGGCCCGAGAAAAAATGGCCCAGCCCAAACACGACACGGCACGACTGGTTTCAAGCTCGTGCCGGCCCAGCCCAACAATTGGGTCATGCCTAGGCACAGGGGCCGGCGCGGCACAGCACGGTCAAAATAAAATTAGTCGAGGTATCGAGAATAGACTTAATTCATCCTTATAACTAATAAGGCACTATCAAAAGAGAAGAGGGATAAAAAATAGACTTATTCCAGCCATATAAGACACAGCCCAAAGAGATGAGGTAGGAATAGACGGGGGTGCTAATGGGCGCATACGCGTCAGCAATTTCACTGGCGCGCGCGTCAGCCGGGCCCCTCCCCGTGCCTTTTTCTCGCTATTTTTCTTCTTTTTTTTCGTACTTTTTTCTCTGATTTTGGCGCGCACGCTTTCCTTTTATTCTCTGTTTCTTTTCAATTTTTTTCAATCTTTCACACACCTCTTTACAAATGTAGAATTGAAAGCTTTTAATTTTGACTTGAAAGATTTTAAAACTTGACTTGAAAGTTTTCAAATTTTGTGTCGAAAATTTTCAAATCTGGGTTGAAAGTTTTCAAATCTGGGTCGAAAGTTTTCAAATCTGGGTTGAAAGTTTAAAATTTGGGTTGAAAGTTTTTCAAATTTGACTTCACGTATAGATTTCTTTTCAATCTGTTACTTAAAAGAAATCTTAAAATAAGACTAATCGGATTAGTTATACGCGGAAAGAAAAATCATGAAAAGAAAAAAAAACTAACCGTGAAAAAAAACTAGAAAAAAAAAAGCCCTAAGCGCTCCGCGTGCACGCCGGCAACGCGTACGCGCTAATTAGCTTTCTCGGGAATGACTTGTTCTATGGAGAAGTACTATGGCTGTCGTGCCTCCAGGCCGTGCTAGGCCGTGAGTGTAGCTCGTGGGCAGGCATGGCACCATCCAACGTGTAGGTTAGGCCATGCCGGCCCAACTAACCTCGGCCTAGGCCCAATCGTGCATGGGCCATCTGTATCTGTGAGTGTGGGTGTGGCTGACTAATGAGGCCCATTGTCAGGTTGGTGGGGAATTTTTTTTATTTATAATTTTTTTTATTAAAAGTTTTACAAAAATAATTTTTCAATTTGAAAATTGACGGAAATAGTCGCCTACCGCCCTCTGGGAGGGCGATTTTTAAAAATCGCCCTCCCAGAGGGCGGCGAAAATGACGTGGCAGCCGGCCGTTCGCTCTCGGGCGACGGCCGTCAACCAAATTTGCAGGCGGCCCCCTTGCCGCCCTCCGCTAGGGCGATTTTATACTGTGCGGGGGGCCGCCTGCAAATGGGCGGCGAGGGGGGGCATGGAATTTTGCAGGCGGCCCCCTTGCCGCCCTCCGCTAGGGCGATTTTCTACTGTGGGGGGGCCGCATGCAAATGGGCGGCGAGGGGGCATGGAATTTTACAGGCGGCCCCCTTGCCGCCCTGGGGGAGGGCGATTTTGTACTGTGCTCTAGCTGAAATGTATAAATATCAATAGTTATCAAATCTTTTTATATTGAAAACTATACAAGATTAAAATCTACAAGACTGGTAAAATACAATTTTATTATTTTTTAGGGCATATTTGGATTGTTACCGTACAAATATTTTGTTAGTGCCAAAATATAAGCAAGTTTTGGCACTACCAAATATTTGGTAAGGTAAAATTGCATTTGATCATATTTGGTTTGCTGCCAAAATGTAAAATTGTAGTGAAGAATGTTCTACATAATCTCAAATCTAGATTACGTATTACCAATGAATAGGCTTCCATTTTCGTGTGTGGTGTGCTAGTGGGAAAGAAGATATGAAGAGGTTGCCTTCAGATTGTCAATTATATAGCGTCGTTTTCACTGCAATATATGTGAAATCAATGAGATACATTATTCATTAGATGTGACAAGACGATCACGCGTGGGCGTGATTCACTTTATGTCAACAGGCAGCGCCGAAAGTTGATAGTGATAACTCGAGCTGCCGCTTTTCATGTGTGCTGTTGTGGACTGTGCGCGCTACTGGATATGGCACTACCGTGAAGCGCCGAAAGTGTGTTGTTGTGAGCATAAGTTGTTCAAGCACCATATGAATGAAAGGAACTACGTAGACGAGACAAACACAAGTAGTACTGCAGTAGTAATAGCAAAAGTAGTACTGCAGTAGTAATAGCAAAAGTAGTACTGCTTTACAAGTTTGTAAGCCAAAAGAAACGGTCACATAAGGACTGAAGAGGTAGAACACTACTGACGAGGCCTCTTACCCCTGTCCCTCCTACCCTGCACCCTAATGTGCCCCTGGGAGTACGTGAGTCGGTCCGGGGGTACGGCACGGCCAACACGTCCTGCCTGTACAGGTGTGACCTCTGGCTGCTCCTGAGTGTGCGCCTCTGGAGCTCCTCCAAGCTGAGAGGAGCCTAGTACGTCCTGGTGGTCTGCACCGTGTAAGTCGTCGTCGTAGAACTGGCTAGTAGGACCAGTCCTACCGGCGTGAGACGAAGAGGCCCCAGTACCGAAGATCCCGGCTGCATATCCTGCTGAACAAGGACCATCAGCTTCGTACAAGTACTTAACAGTAGTAATAAAAAGTAAAGTACCGTGTGGGCGAGGGATCGACGCTCCGTGAGAGGAAGAGCTGGCGAACGCGCCCGAAGAGGTGGCGAACGCCCCTGCGGAGCTCGCGGAAGCGCCGGTCGTGCCTGCGAACGCGCGCGAAGGCAGACGAGGTCCTGCGATGAGGAAACGTGCAGTTAAAACATGGTGACATATTCGTGCAAAAGCTTAAACAAAAACGAACTAATATCTGGTCAGAACTGTACCGTGCGAAACCGGTGCTGTAGGTCGCACTGCTCCGAAGCTAGGGGCGCTCGAAGGCAAACGAGGTCCTGCTCCGACGGTAGGCGCGCGAGGCCGTGGGTGTACCGGACCAGCTGGAGGTACGACGTCCACGGCGCTGCGACAGGAGAAGACGCGCATGACCGCGCGCATCTTCTCCTGCATCCGGTCGAAGGTCGCCCTCTGCTCAACGTCAGACAAGTGCAAACCTCTGTGCAACCTCACCTGGACTGCGGTGATATCGGCACTGATATCCCGTGCGGCATCAGCCTATGCAAGATAGAAATAAAAAATTCAGTAGTTGTCCTACATTATGCAAGATAAATGAAATAATTGTTGGAAGTAATACAAATTGGACGTACCGCCACGAAGTAGTCTCGGTCACGGTGCGTGGGATACGCGTCCGTGACAGCGGCAACGTGCGGCTCTGGGGCGTCTGGAGTGAAGGTCACACGCGCACGAGTGCGAGGAAGGTACCAGCGAAGGTAGTCACGGTAGTTCTCCTCCGTGTGTGGGAAGAGCTCGTTGATCACCTCCTCTGTAGCTAACAGCCAGTCGTCAACGTACTGCTGTACACGTGGAGCCCAAAGTGCGCCTGCTAGCTGTCCCCGTCGAGTCAACCTGTGAAGAGAGGTAAATTATATGGCTCGATGATGTAATTATCATAAAAATTTAGAAATGAACAATCCGAACTCACGAGTGGTCGGCAGGGGGGACGGTCGGCTGCACGTTGCCCGGAAACACCTGCCTAAGCCCGAACTGTCTCATCACACGCTGCGGGCAGTGAGGCTCGACGAAAATGTCGAACACCATCGGCAGGATGGTGAGCCAGTAAGCCTGGTCGCGTGTGCACAAGGACGAAAGTCCTAGCGGTGCTCTCGCAGCGACGGCCTCTTCTGTGTACGGCTCCCAGATGACGTCGCTCGGCTGGAGACGGTCAAACTCGAACACGAAGTCCGGGTAACCACGTCTCACCTGGACGTGAGCGTAACGACGCTGCAATAAACATTATGATAATTAGACATGTTATGTGAATGAAAAAAAAAAGAAGAGGACTGATAAACTTATAACGCAGCGAAGTTGCACTAACCCCACGTCGACACCAGTAAGTCCCCATCGTGGGACCGTCCTCTGGCCACTGCGCGCTGCGACCAACCCCGTAGGGTGCGCTGTCCACCACTGGTCGCCCTATGGCAAACCTCTCGGCTGCCCAAAGCTGAAGCAACATAGGGCAGCCAGCGATGATCGCTCCCGCGTCAGTCTTCGTGCACGCCTCACAGAGGGCACGGTACGTGGCTGCTAGCACGGCAGAACCCCAGCTCTACTGCGGCACGTCCTGTGGCTGAGCATCCGCGATGGACCGTGCGTACTGGACCAGCCGGAAGTCGACAGCGTGCCCGTGGGTGCTAGTGAACATCACCCACCCGAACAACCACAACAGGTACGCCTCAAGGGAGCGTCGGACCGAGTAATCATCAGCGTCAGGGTGCAGCAGGTCCGCCTACAATTAAGAATGAAATGTTAGTACAAAACACTCATCCGGTCGCAAATAAGCATGTATGATAATAACAACGTATTTACTTACAGTGAACTGGAGCAACCAAGCCTTGCTAGGCCCGACTGTAGAGTACGGAGGAAGGGTGCTGGTCGGTCCTAGGTGTGGAAGGCGCATCACCTGCTCGAAGCGCGCAGTGATATCCTCCTTCCACCCAACAACACCGTCCACGGGACCAACTGGTGCTCCCGCCAGCGGTAGCCCGAGCAGGTACGACACGTCCTGCAGTGTCGGAGCCATCTCCCCACAGGGAAGGTGGAACGTGTGCGTCTCAGGTCTCCAGCGGTCTACAAGAGCGGCAAGGAGTGACCGGTCTGCATCCCACCGCTTCGCCTTGCGCGCCTGCTTGTTGTTCCTTCACCAGGTGGTCGCCTACCATCACTTGCCTGTCCAGATGGACTAGCATCTGTGCCGGTTGGAACTTCTGCATTCTTCGGGCATTTCTTGTAAGTATGGCCGCGCAGATCACACTTGCTGCAGCGTAAAGTCCTCCCACCTGCTTCTGACTCATCCATATCATTTCTGATGCGTCTAGTTTGGCGTCGACCCTTTTTCACCCTTAACTTAGATGGATCTGGAATATAAAAAACTTGGGCACTCAGCGTTGTGTAAGATCCTGAGATCCCGAACCCATATATCTCCTCACTCCATGTATGAAAGATTGCTTCTTTCCTGAAATAATTTGAGACGTACACATTGGGAGATATGCCACAATCACCGGCAGCAGCAAGAACGTGTGAGCAAGGAAGGTGATGAAGCTTCGGCTTCATACAACTGCAGGTACATCCACCATCCGCCTTCAAGACACATTCCTGCACGGCTTGCTTGCGATAGATACCACGCCTGCTCCTATCAACACACATTATTTCATACCGATGCACTTGTGTGCCTTGAGCAACAACTCTATGTCTCCGTGCCTTTTTGATTTTATCTTCCATGTACTTTGTCACTACGTTGCCAAACACTATGTTGTTATCGGCCATGGACGGACCAATTTTCCTGTATCGATCCCTAAAGTAGGCTTGCGTGCCGTGAAGGATGAATTCAACAATAGCAACCAATGGAAGTACCCGAACTCCTCGCATTACCCAGTTGTACACCTCTGCCAAATTGGTTGTCATTATGCCATACCGAGATCCATCGGTGTCGAACAATAGAGCCCACTTCTCCTTAGGCTCATTCTCAATCCACTGAGAGAAATTTCTGATGGACGACCCTGACCTCCTTCTCATTGTTGGTGGGTCATCATGTAATGCACCAAGAGGTATGGGAGGCTCGTCACCTTCAACTTGTGGTCTGCGAGATTGCTCATCTGTTTGCTTCGTTGTCAACTCATCCAACTTGTCCCACAACTCATTAAATTTCTTCTCTTGGTTCTGTGCACAGAGCCTCTTAAAGAGCTCCATAAGATGCTTGTTCTTGAATTGCTTGTAGAAATTTGCACCCATGTGACGCATGCACCACCGACTCCGAACATCAGGCCACTTAGCTGGAAGTCCCTTCTCATCCCAACCGTTCTGCAAGTAGTCAATAGCCCGCAACATACCCGCATGACGATCATGTATAAGGCAAACGTTGGGCCTCATACGCACCACTGCAATGTGCACTCTCTCTAGGAACCAGTACCAGCTTTCAGTGTTCTCACTCTCTACAAATGCAAAAGCCATAGGTAGAACCTGGTTGTTCCCATCACACCCAATTGCTGTCAATATCTGACCTCGGTATTTACCTGTCAAAAAAGTTCCATCTATGCATAGAACAGGTCGACAATGCACAAAAGCATTGATGCAAGCACCCAATGAGAAAAAGGCTCTTTGCAGCACACTCTTTGTTCGATCTTCAACCGATGTAAATGTATGTAGGTCATAGTAAGTATTATTATTCCTCTGAGCAATGGTGGCTAACAAACGAGGCAAATTATCATAAGAAGCTTCAAATGTGCCATACCTCATCTCAATGATCTTTTGTTTGGCTCTCCAGGCCTTTGCATAGCTTATGGTGTACTTGAATTTGTTCTCGATGTGCCTAATAATTGATTTTGGTTCAAAGCCAATGTTACCAACAACACTGCTGTACATCTCACTTGCCACAAAAGCTGAAGTGATGTTTCTGTGATACTTCTCCACCCCTTGTAAGTAGCACTTGTGCTCGGTCACAATACTAACTTTCCAATAATCATTCCATTTACCCTTATATGCATGGACACGCCACGGACAATCTTCCTTCATGCACCTCACTTCATACACATAATTTATTGACTTGACCACCCTAAACTCTCTCTGCAAGGAAACTGCCCAATGCTTCACCGCCTCCTTCATCTCATCCTTATGAGCATACCTTGCACCCTCAATTACCTCGTTCTCCTTATACTCCCAGGGTACATGATCACCCTCTGATATAACAAGACCAGAGAAGTCCTCATTTGCCCAATCAGTGGCCATTACATCACCTTCCTCATCGGATGATGCGTCGTCCTCCGCTTGCTCATTATCCGAATCTTCCCTCTCCATTTCATCAACAATTATACCGACTCTCTCCCCCTCATCCGCCATGCCCATGGCCTGCTCCTCCCTTGGTTGATTTTCCTCATTTTGCATCGATGGTCCAACAACATCCCCTGCATTGCTAGGACCCTCCACATCTTCGGTTTGCATTGAAACATTTGTATCTTTCTCTTGTACCGACACGAATATAACGAGGGGCCATGACCGTTCAAAAGCCATTTCCACATACCGTCTCCAAGCAGCAGTGCTGTCCATCGGCATTAGTTCCCAAAAATAACCTTTTATTGCACGACTCACTACAACATATACTGACATTGTGTAGACTTCTTGGTCTATTCTAAATCCTCTCAACAACCAACTATAAATTGACTGAAATGTTCTCTCCGCAGGCCTATCGATGCCCTTAGATGTCATTACAAAATCTGACAGATCAACACCATCTGGACCAAATCTAATATTTCCTTCACCGTGAACTATCTGAAATGTGACCTTACTTGACATTGTGCCTGATGAAAACAATAACTGCGTTAACCTCGCATTTCTGCACTACGCCCTAAGTTACATTCTCTACAATATTGTTCTCTAAATTTCTAAAATTAAGTTGCATTCTCCAGATCAAACTAAACTACAGCTTACAATTAACACTACTGTCTATGTCTCAATTCATACTATTATATTCTATGCTCTGGATCTACACATATGTGCTGTGTGCTACAGATCTGCTAAAATATATAGAACTAAAACTAAAACGCAACATATATACTCAAACATAACATATTAGTACAAATGCAAAAGATGTATGGGAGCATACCTGTGATGAAGTGAGCGTACCAGCAGGGCTTCGCCGCTCCCCTTCTGCTGCCCTCCCCTCTCTCTCTCTTTCGTTTTTTTTGGAATTTTAGTGAATATAATGAAATTCACAGAGGGGTGACTGGGCTTTATAGGGGGGGGCCAAAAATCGCCCTCCCCCAGGGCGGCAAGGGGGCCGCCTGCAAAATTCCATGCCCCCTCGCCGCCCATTTGCAGGCGGCCCCCCGCACAGTAAAAAATCGCCCTAGCGGAGGGCGGCAAGGGGGCCGCCTGCAAAATTCCATGCCCCCCCCTCGCCGCCCATTTGCAGGCGGCCCCCCGCACAGTACAAAATCGCCCTCGCGGAGGGCGGCAAGGGGGCCGCCTGCAAATTTGGTTGACGGCCGTCGCCCGAGAGCGAACGGCCGTCTGCCACGTCATTTTCGCCGCCCTCTGGGAGGGCGATTTTTAAAAATCGCCCTCCCAGAGGGCGGTAGGCGACTATTTCCGTCAATTTTCAAAATGGAAAATTATTTTTGTAAAACTTTTAATAAAAAAAATTATAAATAAAAAAAATTCGGTTGGTGGGAGTGTGGGATGGACAGTCTGGAGTTTAAAGATATTATATTCTGATTCTTCTGCGCCGAATAACAATTCTATTATCACACTTCAAAACACACTGCCATTGTATAATATGTTTCTTATAAAAAGTCTGGTACCATCGAGTAGCTCTTGAATCCTGGAACGAATAAAATTTATTATTTAGTTCCTGTGCATTGCATGGTGTATGTTTGGAATTAGGAGAGTCCATTTTACAAACTCAATATTTATTAACATCTAGAAAAAAAACAATCCTGTGGAATTCAGCAGTAAATTGTGAAAACTCAAAACAAATCATTTTCAATCTTGGGCCACACACAAAGTGGTATCCAGTAATGTGGCACTGACATGCAGGGATGGAAACGAAACGGATACGGATGGGTAATACTTATGCTATATTTGTTTTCATATTTTAGCTAGATACGAAACCAAATACGAATTATCTCCAATACAAATAAG
This sequence comes from Oryza rufipogon, assembly GCA_023541355.1. Classification (NCBI taxonomy): domain Eukaryota; kingdom Viridiplantae; phylum Streptophyta; class Magnoliopsida; order Poales; family Poaceae; genus Oryza; species Oryza rufipogon. The sequence continues at coordinate 382,851 of JAAMOU010000119.1, read as the reverse complement.
GATTTTTTTAACAAGAAAACCACCAAAATTATTATAGAAACATATATCATCACACAATAATTAGCTAGTTTCATATAAAAAGTTTCATTAAAGTGTAAACAGTGTCCATTAAGTTTAACGCATATAACATTACCGAAAAATATGGAAGCATAACTGATATTATAACATATAAATCTAGTTTATAAAAATATTTATATGTTCAAATAATATTAATAATGTGGACTAGTGCTAGTGATGTGGGCTAGTATTAAAGTTTAAAGATGTAGTTTGAAGATCTATAATTAGTAAGAAATAGGGTATGCTTTATTCCTTTGGCAGATATTCCAATAACACTGTTCACCTGATATTAGTATTATTATCCATATCCATCGGAAGCTTCAACTTCATATTCGTATAAATATCCAGGAAAAACTATTAGTATTTGTATTTGTATCCGTATTGAATTGTATCCGCATTTATCTACTCTGTTTTCTCGGTAGTGATATGGCAATGTGGCTCAAATTATCTAAAGCAATCTTGAAATTCTTAATTATGTATGTGTTTTCAAATACTTTTGGGAGAAACCACCTTATCTCTTATCTATAATTAAAAAGTGATTATTTTTTTAATAAAGCCGAATTAGACAAGAAAGTAGCGAACAAAACTAAGCACTCCCTCCGTCCCAAAATATAAGGAACTTTGGTTAGATAGAACACATCCTAATCACACATCCTAGTAGGACTATGATGTGTTCTATCCAACAAAAAAATCTTATATTTTAGGACGGAGAGAGTATGTGTTTGGTGGAAAGGACTAAAACCCTCCACGTACGCTAAACCAAGCGGTTGATTAATACGTGATTAATTAAGTATCGATTAATAAAACTTGAAAACTAAATTAATATATTTTTTAAAATAACTTTCTTATAGAAAACATTGGTAAATAAAAATACTCATCTTTCAGCACTTGGGAAGCGTGCGTATGAAAAATGAGAAGATAGGAGTTGGACAAGTTTTGGGTTGGGGGGGGGGGGGGCAAGAACACAGCCTAAATAAACTAGTCTTTCATTAGACAACTAATTTTTATCCAACCATGGAAAAGCTTAATCTATGTACACAGGTTCTAAATATCGCTTTTTACAGCCTACACTAATGGACGTACACATCAACGAATTTTCGCTGTCATGAATAGAAATATTGGACAGGGGGAACATTTATTTGGAAACCAGACAGAAGCCTGCAGGGGCATATCAAAGAGGCAAACGCCATTGGATATTTACATATGCCTTTTGTGTTATCGTCAAGATTGAATTTTTTTTATTTATAATTTTTTTTATTAAAAGTTTTACAAAAATAATTTTCCATTTTGAAAATTGACGGAAATAGTCGCCTACCGCCCTCTGGGAGGGCGATTTTTAAAAATCGCCCTCCCAAAGGGCGGCGAATATGACGTGGCAGACGGCCGTTCGCTCTCGGGCGACGGCCGTCAAGGAAATTTGCAGGCGGCCCCCTTGCCGCCCTCCGCGAGGGCGATTTTGTACTGTGCGGGGGGCCGCCTGCAAAAGGGCGGCGAGGGGGGGCATGGAATTTTGCAGGCGGCCCCCTTGCCGCCCTCCGCTAGGGCGATTTTGTACTGTGCGGGGGGCCGCCTGCAAACGGGCGGCGAGGGGGCATGGAATTTTGCAGGCGGCCCCCTTGCCGCCCTGGGGGAGGGCGATTTTTGGCCCCCCCCCTATAAAACCCAGCCCCTCCTCTGTTAAATTTCATTATATTCACTAAAAATCCAGAAAAAACGAAAGAGAGAGAGGGGAGGGCAGCAGAAGCGGAGCGGCGAAGCCCTGCTGGTTCGCTCACTTCATCACAGGTATGCTCCCATACATCTTTTGCATTTGTACTAATATGTTATGATTGAGTATATATGTTGCGTTTTAGTTTTAGTTCCATATATTTTAGCACATATGTGTAGATCCAGAGCATAGAATATAATAGTATGAATTGAGACATAGACAGTAGTGTTAATTGTAAGATGTAGTTTAGTTTGATCTGGAGAATGTAACGTACTTTTAGAAATTTAGAGGACAATATTGTAGAGAATGTAACTTAAGGCGTAGTACAGAAATGCGAGGTTAACGCAGTTAATGTTTTCATCAGGCACAATGTCAAGTAAGGTCACATTTCAGATAGTTCACGGTGAAGGAAATATTAGATTTGGTCCAGATGGTGTTGATCTGTCAGATTTTGTAATGACATCTAAGGGCATCGATAGGCCTGCGGAGAGAACATTTCAGTCAATTTATAGTTGGTTGTTGAGAGGATTTAGAATAGACCAAGAAGTCTACACAATGTCAGTATCTGTTGTAGTGAGTCGTGCAATAGAAGGTTATTTTTGGGAACTAATGCCGATGGACAGCACTGCTGCTTGGAGACGGTATGTGCAAATGGCTTTTGAACGGTCATGGCCCCTCGTTATATTTGTGTCGGTAAAAGAGAAAGATACAAATGTTTCAATGCGAACCGAAGATGTGGAGGGTCCTAGCAATGCAGGGGATGTTGTTGGACCATCGATGGAAAATGAGGAAAATCAACCAAGGGAGGAGCAGGCCATGGGCATGGCGGATGAGGGGGAGAGAGTCGGTATAATTGTTGATGAAATGGAGAGGGAAGATTCGGATAATGAGCAAGCGGAGGACGACGCATCATCCGATGAAGAAGGTGATGTAATGGCCACTGATTGGGCAAATGAGGACTTCTCTGGACTTGTCATATCAGAGGGTGATCATGTACCCTGGGAGTATAAGGAGAACGAGGTAATGAATAATGTATCTCATTGAGTTCACATATATTGCAGTGAAAACGACGCTATATAATTGACAATCTGAAGACAACCTCTTCATATCTTCTTTCCCACTAGCACACCACACACGAAAATGGAAGCCTATTCATTGGTAATACGTAATTTAGATTTGAGATTATGTATAACATTCTTAACTACAATTTTACATTTTGGCAGCAAATCAAATATGATCAAATGCAATTTTACCTTACTAAATATTTGGTAGTGCCAAAACTTGCTTATATTTTGGCACTAACAAAATATTTGTACGGTAACAATCCAAATATGCCCTAAAAAATAATAAAATTGTATTTTACCAGTCTTTGAGATTTTAATCTTGTATAGTTTTCAATATAAAAAGATTTCATAACTATTGCTATTTATATAAAAAAAATATAGAGCACAGTACAAAATCGCCCTCCCCAAGGGCGGCAAGGGGGCCGCCTGCAAAATTCCATGCCCCCTCGCCGCCCGTTTGCAGGCGGCCCCCCGCACAGTACAAAATCGCCCTAGCGGAGGGCGGCAAGGGGGCCGCCTGCAAAATTCCATGCCCCCCCTCGCCGCCCTTTTGCAGGCGGCCCCCCGCACAGTAGAAAACCGCCCTAGCGGAGGGCGGCAAGGGGGCCGCCTGCTAATTTCGTTGACGGCCGTCGCCCGAGAGCGAACGGCCGGCTGCCACGTCATTTACGCCGCCCTCTGGGAGGGCGATTTTTAAAAATCGCCCTCCCAGAGGGCGGTAGGCGACTATTTCCGTCAATTTTCAAAATGGAAAATTATTTTTGTAAAACTTTTAATAAAAAAAATTATAAATAAAAAAAATTCCAACATTGATAACCGTTACAGTGTTATGTCTGCCCTCTTGTACCTGTGGACCTCATATATTCCAGGCCAGCAGTTAGTTGTATGCACCATCAGATAATTAAATTTCTCTTCTCAGCAAGATGGTATTTATTTTGAGTACGAATGACCTCAAGTAATCCTTTCCGAACAGAGGACGTACGATCGGTGTACTCATGAAGAAATTGACACTGGCAGACCTAATTAATATGGGTTTGTAAAAGCATGAGGATATTGCAATATATACTCCCTCCGTTTTTTAATAGATGACGCTGTTGACTTTTTCTCACATGTTTGACCATTCGTCTTATTCAAAAAATTTACGTAATTATAATTTATTTTGTTATGAGTTGTTTTACCAATCATAGTACTTTAAGTGTGATTTATATCTTATACATCTGCATAAAATTTTTGAATAGGACGAATGGTCAAACATGTGAGAAAAAGTCAACGGCGTCATCTATTAAAAAACGACGGAGGTAGTACATAACAGGTGAGGAGTGCAGGTACGTGGCACTGGTTTACTAATGTGATTATTAAATGAAGTGGAACAAAGGGGTATACAAATTTATCATCGTTTTGAATAGTTATTGTAAACTTGTCAAATTACCGTAAAAATTTGACAATTTTTACGGTAATTTGACAAGTTTACCATCAAAAGGCATATCATTTCGCAAAGGCATGAGAAGGAACATACTAAGGCTGTATTCGCTGGGGGAGGATGGGAACAGAACTCCTACGCATGGAAAACAGGGTGATCCATTAGCACGTGATTAATTAAGTATTTGTCAATTTTTTTAAAAAAATGGATTAATATGATTTTTAAACAACTTTCGTATATAAACTTTTTATAAAAAACGTACCGTTTAGAAAAACGTGCGCGCTGAAAAGGAGGGAGAGAGGTTGGGAGCTGGGTGGAAGGATTGCGGCCTAAGAATATATCGAACCCCCTAATTTTTGAAAATTTGCTGATGAACAATTCGTGTTCGACTTGAACATCTCTTATATCTCCGTTGAACTCTTGATGATGCACATGTACTCTCAGTGAGGCATTGCAACTTTGCAAGCTATCCTTTCTCTTTCAATTTCTTCTTATCGTTAGTGAAAAGCGGTGGCCGAGCCAGCCAGAGCCCACCCCTAGGTAGGGGTGCAAGTGGGTTCCGTAAACCCACTTATAGTTTAAAATAAGCGAGTTCGCGAGTTAGTTTAATCTATAAGTTGGTTTTTGCGGGTAGCCGCTTGCACCCTTACCCCTAGGGCTTATTCCCATTACCTAGTTCTATTCATATACAAATGCATATAAATTTTATAAATTTACATGAAATTTACATGGGGTATAGAACCCAGACCTAGGACTTAAGCCCTAGCTGCCCTACAACTGGATCCACCTCTTCTTTCTGATAATTTTTTTTCTTATTCGGTCCTTTCGTTGATCTCAATCACAACATGGGTCCTTGCCCAGAGTTCATCGCTTCATCGTGTCAGCCGAAAATCAGGAGAGAATGCCTTCCAACAGAATTTGTGTGGTTTCTTCTCCCTTTTATTCAAACGGGAACAAGTTGTGGCCATCGTCCGCAATCCCATGATCCTTCACAGCGTGTGCCATCCCATACGCCAGATCGTGCCGCGTGTGAGACTTGGACGAACAAACGAGACTCCATAGTGAACGAGAATGATGAGCAAGAAAATGTTGAAGAGTACAGAAAATTAACAGAGGAAACTAAACTAAGCCAAAACACCGTAGGCAGCAAGAGTAATTAACAACACATCCAACTCTGCTACCTGCTGTTGGTTTCGTGTAGCCTGCCACACAGATAGGAAAATCTCGCTAATTTTATAGGGAAAAAGCTCAATTATACTGGCATCTATTTTGTGCTATTTGTTAGTAAAATAATACCATGCATTCTTTTTTTTTTTGATAGTGCATTAAAATGTGCCCCGTGAGATCAAGTTTCACAAACATTTCTGCCTTGAAATAGAAGGGAAGCTCAGTAAAGTGAACTTCTGATCAAATGACGAGATAGTTTTTTTCAGGGGATAAAAGGAGAGATAATTTCATTGATTCAGTAATATACAATTATACATGATGGTGTTCTGATCATCACGATAAATTATTGATAGATATATAAGAAGGATCTACATATGTTCCATGGATACTATTGTACTCAACAACAACTAATAATGCTATACCTTTGAAGCACAGAGAAAGTGAAGCATCCTTGGCTTCACAATCTCGGAAATCTTTATAATAACTAAGAAAAGCACCCTGTAAATTATGATCATTGCAACTAATATCGCAAGATCCACCCACTTAGAGTAGCTTAATTCCACCTGTAAGTAATTCTTTAGGATGTATTCCCCACTAATCGTGAGCCCGCCACCGCCAATATCGTCAAAGACCAAGCCCAACAGCTCATTCTTGTACAGTCCCTGCGTTGCATACTTGTGGTAGGAGATGAAGTATGTTGGGTACTTCCAAACTGGTTTTGGCAGATCACTTGGGAGTCTGAAGAAACCAGCGTTGAGCATCAGTACACCTTGTACACCAGAGCCAGTGATTATCCCTAGCAGGAAATCTGGCACAACTGCTGCAACAATCATCATCAATCCTTCTACCAGCATTGTGCAGGCCCACAAAACTGCAGCAAAGTAGATGAAGTGGTCTATTCCTCTTTGAAGCCCTGTCAGGTAATAGGCTATTGCCCCTGGAATTATGGAGATGAGGCCTAGGTATGGAATTGAGGAGAGTGTGTTGGATATCACAAATTCTGTTGCACCATAATGCCCACTCATCCGTTCTTTTCGAAATATCTGAACCATGAAAATCACACATCAATGGAAGCTCCTGCACGTGCAGACTTAATTTCGAAATTTACCTTCATATCTTCAACAAAGGATGGAAAACCTCCAATTGCCATCATTGTTAATAGGGTTGATGTAAACATTAGCATGGAAGCTCTTGCCTGAAATGAAGAAGCCCATATATGTCACATACTCCAACTTTCTGCAACTTTACCTCATATATATTGAGATCACTTACTTGGATTGATGCAAAATTTGAGCCAACATTAAAAAAAATTGTACCAATGCTTAAGCAAATGGCAATGTAGATAACAAATCGCAACCAATAGTAGCCTGCATCTCTGTGCATGTTAACAATTGATCTTTTAGTTAGCACATATGTTTTGGTCAAGAATGTTGCCTGCCTTTGAGGAATTGGAGAGGCACCCTGCACAAATAATTGTTTGAAAATAATTAAAATTCAGAACAATAACTTACTTTTAAAAAAATATCCCTTTTTTCATGACTGTGTACTCTTTTGAGAGAAAAAAAACCTGATTAATCATTGCGCATGCTTCCTTTTCTGTCCTTAAGGTACCACAAGATTTGAAAGAACCCATTAGTTTTTGGATCACTTCGGCAGCACGTGGAGAAATAATGGTAGATCCTTCTTCAGATTCCTATTCATACATCACCAATCCAAGTGGGGCATGTAGTTAGTGTCAAGAAACATACTAATGATATAGCATACATATTAATGCTGTATAACAATTTTATTGATAGAGAAAGCTTCTATATTCATTTTATACCTCAAAGTCTTTGTTAATCATTCTCAGGAAGTGATCAGAAGGATTCCTCCTCAAGGGACATGGGAAGCCATTAGATTCGAAGAACTAAAAACACACAAAGAAAGGTCAAATCGTGAGCAGTGGACCTATTTAAGCATGCAGTGAGTGATCTACAGAAAATATTTACAAGGTGCCTTCAGTAATTATTGATTAGGATTTTCTTCCATTTTGATTTATAACTCCATATATAAAAAATTGAACTACCATTTGTGTTTGACACACACCAAATTGAACATTATAAAAAAATAAAATGGTAATATATATCCAAATTTTGGCCAATCAAACTTTCTTCTTGAACTCCAACTTTCACCTCAAATTAATTAATCTCTGTCTGTTTTTCACACTCAACTTGATTTGGAAAGAACATAAATAATGTCTTGAACCGTATTTAATTTTAAGTCTATTATCTGATATGCAAGATTGCTAATTAATTGGAGAACTTTTCAGTACTCAACAATATGGAGGGCTATCCACTATAAACTAGAAATAGAGTCTGAAAAATGAACTAAGAAGCCAGAAACTGGAGAAGCTGGGTTTCAGAGCTTTTCTAGATTCTCAAAAGCTGGCTACCAAACAGCTGCTTCTCAGAATCTAAAGCTCCCCAAACAGGCCCTTAGTACTGGATTAAGTGCACCCGCATTTTATTTAGCTATGTAACGTGCCTATTTGTTTTTCGTTCGGTCATATGCAAATATTAGAAGATCACTTCATGGTCAAAACATGAAACTTTTACCACACTGAATCTGTTTTATTTTTAAGAACGGAACTGAATACAGCATCCGTTCTTTAGCATGTCAACTAAAGATAAATTAAGGTATCCATTCTTATCCATTTACGAACGTGTTTCAAAACTACACAACAACGACTCTATGGTGGGGTGGCTAATAGCGTACACAGATTTACCCTGTGATTAATAGTTATCCTAGCTACCATATACTTGGTTGTCATAATTAATATGCTATCAGCGTCAGGAAAATGACATGGTAAGGTAGTAGATGCGGTGCCTATCACTGCCATTTTTATTCCATTGCAAAGAAATAATATGGTGCACTCAGCCCATGGAATAAATTCCTATCTACCAACAGTACGTATAACAACCTTACATAAAGATATATTCTCTCTCTACGGCCTCAGATTAATTTGACCAAGTTTCGCAACGATCTACTAGCCAGTTGCTCCCTCCGTCCTAAAAAAAGGCAAACCCTAGGTTTCCGTGTCCAACTTTAACTGTCCGTCTTATATGAAATTTTTTTATAATTCGTATTTTCATTGTTGTTAGATGATAAAACATGATTAATATTTTATGCGTTACTTGTCTTTTTATTTTTTTTCATAATTTTTTCAAATAAGACGGACGGTCAAACATTGGGCACGGAAACCAGGTTTTTTTAGTACGGAGGGAGTACGTACTGCCGTTTTAATGTTTCGGCATCCTCATAATACACATCAATGTTGATGGTGATGTGTGCTGAAAAAGCAAAATGTACGTACTACGCTCTTCTGACCTTAATTTGTGCTCCACTACGTACCGATCTTTGAGAGAGGTGCTAGCTTTTAAATGGCCTCCTCGACGTTGGATGAAACTTAATACTGTAGTTGACAGTTGTTAATTTGTTCGTCAAATTTCAGTGAACCGTAAAGCACCACGCGATTCGATGAAAGCCAAATAAATATGGACAATGAAATACTTCCCCCTTCTCATTTATTCTTTTTGAGCGAGATTATATAGGAGTATATATTAAGATGCGACATCCTGTTCATATTTTAGGCAAAAAAAATACATGATAATTAAAAATTATTTATTCTAGTCCAGAAAGCCAATTTAATTAATATAAATGTTTGATTATGCAAAAGTGGACCATGGCGCAACAAATTTATTGAATGTGTTTTAATTTGTAATTTTGTATACCTTCTTCGGATGCCAAATAGGGGTGTACTATTAGTATAACAATTATATAAACCATCAATTCAATTAACCCAGCTATGTATTACTAATAATTTATTGTTGGCATATCATGATTACGAATCCAATTTTTTTAATACGAGACTAAGGCTCTGTTTAGTTCCGAAGTTTTTTTTCCAAACTTCCAACTTTCCATCACATCAAACCTTTCATACACATACAATTTTTCTATCACATCGTATCAATTTCAACCAAACTTTCAAACTTAAGTGTGAACTAAATACAACCTAATAAAATTTCCATTCTAAGTATTGTTCTTGAAATCAATGGCAGCTGGATGGTGAAGGCCACTCCTTTTTCACTTTTGCTCTTCCTAGCAAACTAGGTTAGTGTGCGAAGAAAGCGCTAAATTAATCCATGTGTCACATCCAATTTTTTTGGCCTTTTATTGTTTATTGTAAATAGGCGACAAAATTTAATGACAATGCCATTCTTCTTTTTCTCTAAATGTGTATAAATAGGTTCAAATTGACCGGAACTGTTTTTTTTTTTTTTTTGCAAAAAATCTGATAGCAACTAATATTTTTTTTATTTCAAGCTTCATTATGTGCACCAAGAAGATAATAATAAGAATAATTCAGAATATAGGGCTGAATTGAAATATGGCTTCCAAGACTGTATAACCCATGCACACTTAAAACCCGGTCTTCCTTTCTTGAAATTCCTCAGATTGAGCTAACCTAAAACTGAAATTATATAGAACTGATAAATTTAAGTCGGTTTTACATCGTAAAAGGAGCGGCTATATGTGTTAATAAAATTTTCACAAAAAAGCTGCATTATAGATATTTATATGTGTAACTATATATCGTATATATTGTAAAGAATTTTAACATTATATGTATATGAACACTCAGCAAATTAATTTTTTAAAATGTATGTTTGATTGCAGTGCAGACCTGTATAAAACCAAATCTCTATCAGTTGTCATTTTCAAGGGAAGGATCTGTAGATCAGAAAGAAGAAAGGGTAACGATGCCTTTAAGGAATTCTAACTCCCAAACTTCCATTGAGAGTGGTACTTGTTTTATAACAAGGACTGCCCTCTTTCATTTCGAAAAGGATTGAACAGTCATTTAATGATAAGTTATTATAGCTTTCCCATTTATCGGCGTCACATATGGCCTGCAACTTGTTCTTTGCTTTATTTTTGTATTAGTTCAATGAATCTAGATGTGTTTTTATTTATGTATATATATATAGATCATAGAGAACTTTCAACATTTGACTGAATTGAAACTAAGATTGATGATAAGATAAAATTAGCCAATTGACAAATAGATACTCCATCCGTCCCAAAATATAACAATTTCTAGCCTCTAGAATTTATCTCAAAATATAGCAATTTCTACACAAACATTCTCTCCTCAACCAATCATAACCCTCCACCATTCAAATTTTTCACCTACATCCACTTCTCATCCAATTACAACCCTCCCCTATTTAATTCTACCTACTTACTTAATAACCGTGTTTAACTCTAAAAATGCTTATATTCTGGGACGGAGGGAGTAGTATATATATAGTCTTAAAGAATCGCCCTAGCCTAAGCACTAAGGAGCTGGGGTTAGGGATGCAAGTGGAGTCGCCCGGTAAGCAGGATTTGCTCGTTTATCTCATTTCTAGTTTTTTTTTTCTTTCAAATTTTATATAACGATATGATAAGTAAACTAGTAAGCAGATTTCTACGCGGGTACGTACGTAGGTATTGTCACTTGAAATCCCTAGCTCATGAGGTTCTTGATGTTGGTATTACGGTTAGTCGCGCATGTCAAACTGTTACCTCTTCTTTTATATGGTAAACAATGCCAATATATACGCGTGCTTTACCTCGAGTGCATCTGAAGCTGCTCCAAAATACACCGTCCTCCCAGTGGCCAGCAGGCAGAGGCCACGGAAGAGCTCGAACATCTCCGTGCTGGGCTGGTGCACGGCGGCGACGACCGTCATCCCGTCCCTCCTGGCGAGGCCGGCGATGCGGCTCATGACGTGGTACGACGCCGCGCTGTCGAGCCCGCTCGTCGGCTCGTCGAGGAACAGCAGCGACGGCGACGCCAGCAGCTCGACGCAGATGCTCACCCGCTTCCGCTGCCCGCCGCTGATGCCCTTGCACACCCGGCCGCCGATCCGGACGCCGGCGACCGCGCCGAGCCCCATCTGGCGGATGGCGCGGTCGGCGCGGGCCCGCTTGTCGGCGGCCGGCATCGAGTCCGGCAGCTGCAGCTGCGCCGAGTAGTGGACGGCCTCCGTCACCGTGAGCGTCGCCATCAGCACGTTTTCTTGGGTCACGTAGGCCTTCATTAACGCATGTACGAACATTATGTGTCAAGTCAAGATCACACTGTTTCAAATCATTCGAGATCGCATTTTATGTGAAAACGTACGGATGTTCCAAACGAAAGTTTCTCTCGCAGGCCATTCATCAGGATGTTTCCTCTCATCTTCATGTTGGGGCTCAGCCTCCCTGTGCAAATGAGTGATGACTAATTAATCAGATGCATTATCATGTTTATATATATGCATGGGCTGTTTAATTAATCTTCCTGTAAACATATATATAGATACGTGTTAAAATGTCTAATCTACTAGGAGGGCAAGCATTAAATTAATCAACAACCAAGAAAGTAACCTGCACGTAACAGTCATCTATATGAAATGAAATGTATTTTAAGGATCTGAAGTTTCACATCTGATATGCCAAATCTAAACACTTGGTGGTAACCTTGGCCACATTTCAAAAAGCAAAAGAGGAAGTGGTCCAAATATTTAATTAGTGTTAATGCTTACAACATTAATTCGTTGCCATATGCTGATACTCAACTACACTAATTAAGTCTGTATACACATAATCCTTTTAATTTTGTATGTGTTTTTTTATTAAAAAAAATGTGTGTTTTGGTTATGTTGGGTTCAGGGAGTACAACTGGTTCGATGGTTAAAACGAGAAGAAAAAGGATATGAAGTATTAAACATGTCAATTAGTAGACCTCACCCAAAAACACACTTTCTGAGAAACAATTTTGAAACTAAAACTATACTCTTTCTGAGTAGCGCTTATGTATATAAACAAATTAATATTTCCTTTTCCCCGTTTGTAGTAACTGCAGCGTGAAAGCTTGAAAGTTTTTGCACAATACAACATCTACTCACAATAACCAGTAAAAATGATAATTGTGAAATGTTTGCAAATAAAATTAGATGACGAAAAGAGAGAAGGAGATAGCTGCAGCCCGGAGGCTCCATCCATCTCGTGCAGGCTGTACGTAGCCTGCAGCCTGTGGAGTGATTGGCAATTATGGACAGTCCCTCTGAACTATGCATGCCATACGTGCGTACTTCTGAAACACATATTTTATCAGATACCAAGCATGGCTGCATGGTCTTCTCGTATGCTCACGCGGATGTTGAACATGGATTGCTGTCTCCTGCCCTTGTGTTAATATGAGAGGGAGTATGTGTAGTAGTACATTTTTAATTCTTTTTTGTGTAATGAAAAAAATCAGAATGCAGAATAAGACTATAAGTTAATTGGCCACTGTTTACTGAACTTAAAGCTTATAATTAGATTGTAGCTAGCTAGACAGCTACATCGATATTGTTGGAAATATGTATATTTCCATACGTACCAACCTCAAAATGTACTTAATTACGCCAAAATAGGTACTATTATTATCTTGTCCAGACAATACTCTTAACTATATAGCTATCCATAACAGCTTAACATTGAAACGGTTGGTTGATAGCAATCCTACATGCCTCCAACAGTAATCCAATTGAATATTGTCCTCTCTCCCTTGAACAAGCATAGTACTTACAATTACTATATCTAGCCTGGACCACTTATGCATAAAAATTTTTAAGACAGAAAATGACAAAGTCTGATCATATTATTTTTACTGTATATATGCACCTAAATTAACTTCACAGCTAACTAATTAATGAACACACAGTGCTAGAGAAAGGGACTTTAGTCCCGGTTTACAACCGTTTTTAGTCTCGGTTGTGCAACCAGGATGCACAATTCATCTTTAGTCTCAATTGAAATAAACGAGAGTAAAGATACATACCAAGTCAAAAAAAAAAGTGGGGGATCGATGTAGGATTCGAATTTAAGATCTCTCATCTCAGCCCTCACGCGCGTTACCATGCCTCCTACTACACACATCTGACTTAGATAGAGATGCTTTCTTTTTAAACTAACCATGGAGACATCTTTAGTCTGGGTTAATAACACTAACTGGGACTAAAAAATATCTTTAGTCTGGATTGGTATCACCAACTGAGACTAAAGATCAATTTTTAATATGGGTTGATGTTATCAACCAGGATTAAAGATCTTTCATCGGAGCAAAGATCAGTTCTCCGGTAGTGACAACGAAATTAGTTAAGATGGTGAATTGATCATAGCACGATAGTTCAACCAGACATCAGCTACAATACAAAAGGTAGCCAGAAGAATGTCAAGTCTACTCAAACGCATGGCACGCGTCTTGGGCATGCGGGGCATTTCAGAAAGTAGTTTTCAGGAAAATAAAGAACGTGCATATAACCAGGTCCTCCTGATACGCGAGTGATTGTGGGATGGACGCATGCACAATCAGGAAACGGTAAAACAGAAAAAAGCCCACGCACACGATCGCTCCGCTTGCCTCCAATCTCTACGCGTCTTCCCTGCTACGTACGTGGTTGCCGCTCCACGTGGGCCCAACGATAAAATTACAAACTAAAATAAATCGCATAAAACATTTATATGTCAAACATTTGAGTCAAAATCCATAATCTTGATCGGATATTTAAACTTTCAACATATAAACTTTAAATGTGTAAACTTTAGATATATACACTTTTTGTGTGTAAACTTTAGGTATATAGATGTTAGGTATACAAATTTTAGGTGTGTATACTTTAGGTATATAAATTTTGGGTATACAAACTTTAGGTGTATAAACTTACTAAAATAGGTAATGTGGTAAAAAAAAAGAAGCAACGTGGGGAGGGAGCCTGATCGCTGCGCACGACCGATCGCGCGGTAGCTTTTTCGCATTTAACCGTGACAGCAACCTTTCAAGAATACAATATATTTGTCTCCATATATTATCTATTTCAGCAATCTGTGAGCTGCACGTACTGAAATGTTTAAAATAAATATTCTACATTTAAAACTCATGCTACGTACAAAGTAACGATGTCCCATGCATGGCAAATTTTTCTCACACATATTACAGCCTCTGCTGTGTTTGTGCAGTGTATTACTCCCTTCATCTGTTAAGTATATTTTATTTTTTGCTTTTCGAAGTGAAATAGAGTTATATTGTTAGTCTTGTGCTAAATTAAGCACAATTAAATTGTTTATCGAAATCCAAGTAAGCATCTTAATACCCATTAGTTACATTTTTGCGTATAATTTTTGGGTTTTTTACATGTGGATTAGTTAATTTCTCCAAAGTCTTAGATGACAAAAAAAAGTTAATCTTACACTTTTGGAAGGAGGGATTAATTAATTATCAACTGTCGATATCGTTAAGATCACTTTTGTACGACCGATGGGGGACCTTTTGGCAGATACTATATATAACAAGTGCTATAAACCATAATGTATTGTACCCCAGTACTTGATATGGTCGTACGTGTTGTACGTAGTTTGCAGAATCAAATTTGTGTTGGTATTTTCAGAAAATTGCAAATACAACTTTCAATTTAATTAAGTGATAATTGAAATATTTTAATTTAAAATATAAAATGTTGGATATACCACAAAGGAGACACAAATCAATTGTATTAATTAAGAAGAAAAGTCAGTGCATTAATGAGTTAAGTGTGGGCGGGTGGAAGGGGCGGTCTTCTCGACGGTTGCCTGCCAATTGCGCTAAGGTAATTATCTTAATCTTCTGCACTTAAACATGTACTAAAAACTATACATATGCAATTGTTTATATGTGTGTTTTTTCAATTTGGCTCAAAAAGCTTGGTGCAGATGTATTTTCTAGAAATCTTGTAATTAAAATCACAGTAATTTTTGTACTGTGGACACACTGAATTTTATTTCAGGCCTTATATTTTTCCGCTCCACCTAACACAGTACACACGCACATAAGCCAGTTTACTTTTTTTTTTTAGCTACCAGACTTAATTTTTTTACCACCATCTCCATGGCTGATGGCTCCAGAGCAGCTCTTCTTGGTGATGATAATATGTGTGTCACATGCTTTATTTTGATGCAGGTCCAGACAGCATACAAATTTAATCCAACGGTCAGATGCATTGCTTGGTATATTTGTGCATTGTTTTTGTTTGTCTTTAATTAATTTGTTTTTGTACACTTGCCCATTCCAATTAATTGTCACTCCTACATGAATATAGATTATCTAGTCTATAATAATCCACGGAATATATATATACAAGACATAGCGCATGCACAAACATGGACACACATCCAACAGTATATATATCGGCCCATGCATAATACTCGGCGCATCAATTAACACAGCATGTGAAGAAAACAAGTTTACTTTTTTTTAATGAACACACAAGTTATTTAGGTTTATATATGACTGTTGAATAAAAGTTGCTTTAGAAGTAAGTTATCAGTAATTACCAGCTAAGGCGTCAAGCAGGGTAGTCTTGCCACAGCCGGAAGGCCCCATGAGAGCCAGCACCTCGCCGGGGCGCGCGTAGCCGCTGAGCCCGTCGAGTATCACGGCGCGGCGGCCGTGGCCGCCGCAGCCGGCGGCAGCCGCCGGCGCCGTCACGGACAGATCGTCCCACGTCAGGAACACCCCACGGCTACACGCCGTCGTGGCGCTCATCATCATCTCGTCCTTCCGGCGCCGTTCGACGGCGGCTTCCACGCCGTCGAGATGCGCAATGCCGCCGACGGTGTCATGGCGACCGGCGTCGGGCGGCAGCGCCGGTGGCTCCCCGCCGGAGAGACCACCACCGCGCCGCGCAGCTGATGATCCGAAGACGGAGCTGAAGGTGGTGAGTAACGGCATACAGCTGCGCCACGACGATGACGATGACGACGAGGCAGCGGCGGCAGCGGCGCCCGTGCTCGGGGTTCCTAGCGTTCTCAGTGGCCTCGTCGGGCTCGGCGTCGGAGCCCACCTCGGCAGCGGCCACGCTGCCATGTTATCACCACCACAAAGTACCCTTCTCTTGTGGGTGTGCTCTCAGTTAATATATAGGCATATGAGCGCAGTCGTGTACTCGTGTCATAGAGATCGACCAAGTGAAAATTAAATACGTCTTTTCATATTATTAATCCTATATTACCGAAATTAATAAATTTCTCTATTTTTCAGCAAACAGGCTTTCTCAAAAACCCTTTCTTTAATAGTATGCTGTTTGTTTTTAAAATATTCAAGATTTATTTCTTAGAATATTTAATTTATTTTTATTTTTTGCGATGAATTTAATTTATTTTTTTATTACATACATAATATGCTGTAATAATCCGTTTATAGTAATCTAAATATGCGTTCGTTTCTCCAACAAGAATTGGATGAAATTTTGGATACTCATGGAACGCTTTTCAAACTGCTAAACGGTACGTTTCGTGCGAAAACTTTCTATACGAAAGTTCCTCTAAAATATCATATTAATTAATTTTTCAAGTTTATAATAATTAAAACTCAATTAATCACACATTATTATTATTAGCTCGTTTTACATGGAACACTTAATCTTACCTGCAGCTTAATGTTCAAACATCACCATAGCCAACTGGCTAGATCAAGACTGGATATAGAACGATGGTGCGCTGAATTTATTGCATATACGATACAGGTGTGCAGTGTGTGCTCTATGGGAACTGTATCTCGCTGGTCACCCACACGGCGCCGGAACCGGCTCCTCTGACTTTGGACGGTAAAGTCAGAGACGCACAGTTTTCTGAGTCTAGCGCTACAGTGCTAAACAGTACCTCTGACGTAAATACTGTGGCAACAGTGCAAAACAGTGAAAAATACAGTTTGAAGTTACTGTTGGTAAAATCACTGTAGCGATCGATCTCGGGCGTTCGTTGCAAATCGGATGGCTAAAATCATCCCAAAGTCAGGGGACTGTTCACCTCTGACGTTATCGCACAACGTCAGAGTATCTCAATCCCACGGCGCCGGCCGTGTGTCATCCTGCCTGTAGTACAATAATATGTTGTGGGGATTTATGTATTAGTATCCGTAGCGTTTATGGTCTTATGTGTACAGTAGGACTCTCTCATGATGTGTGTACTGTGTTTTGGCCCTCCAATCTCTTCAATGCTGCGCGTCGGGCGCCCGAGCTGCCGAAAAAAAAATCGGACGTCTCCAACCACTTGCTGAGTATTTTAAATAGCTTTAAAACGATTTTTCTCCTATATTAATTATCCAATCTACGATCCGATCACGCCGTTATATTCGTTGCAATTAAATCTTTATAACAAAACCACACATGATTATATTTCGACAAAAAAATATTTTAGCTTTTTTTATTGATATTTTTTTAGAATGCTGCATTTGGTTCTTTAGATGTTTCAACCAGTAGTTTTACGATGTTTCAGCTAGTGTACTCGTGATGCTTCACTATATACGGATCAAATGTTGCATTGGATTTTGATATTATAGAACGCGTCGTTGCAACAAATCACTCACATATTTTGGAAATCCTCTATTAAGGAAATTTATTTCTTTTTTTTTTGTTCCACAAAAAATGTTTCACCTAGCGTACCCACAATGTTTCACTATATATAGATTCAATGTTGCAGTGAACTAAAACATTCCATTGCAACAAAAAACCCACATATTTTGGAAACCCCCTGTTAAGGGAATTCGTTTCATTTTTTGTTCCTCCGAAAAATGTTTCACCTAGTGTACTTATAATGTTTCACTATGTATGGATCAAATGTTGTAGTGAACTGAAACATTCTTTCGCTATTTGCTGAAACATTGTTTTTATATAAGGTGAAACAACACCCGATTTAAATGAGTGAAACATTTTCGATCTACTTAGTGCAACAATTCCGATATATCTGGTGGAACATCGTGTAACATTTAAAAATAATTCAATAATTAGGTAAAAAAATTCGTCGGAATATATCCATGTGTGGCCTTGTTTTGAAGATTTAATTGCAACGAATTTAATGGTGCAATCGAATCATGATTTGGATAAGTAATTTAAGAGAAAAATCAGTTTAAAGTAAGTTTGCACGTAAATCGGGCGCTGACATCAGCACCTGATCTCACCCCCTCCCGATCAGGCGCCCGACCGGGAGTCGTGTCCCTTTTGTTATATAGAAAAAGATGCCCACGAGTTGTTATGGGAAACCGATACTCATTTGGAACACTGATATCTTATATATTATATATTACAAGAGAATCTATTCTAGGAGGAATATCCAGTGAAAACCATCAAATAAGTGAAAACCCGTGAAAACCGCATCTAAAAATTTTGTAAATTCATGAAAAAATTACTAGAGATAGGTATAGGCATGAAATACATTCATACCAAATCTCATGTTCAAACTCAACTTCATTTGAGAGAAACAAAAAAAGACAAATTTGAGGTAAATAGTAGCATAACACTATTCACCCGAAATTTGTCTTTTTTGTTTCTCTCAAATGAAGTTGAGTTTGAACATGAGATTTGGTATGAATGTATTTCATGCCTATACCTATCTCTAGTAATGTTTTCATGAATTTACAAAACTTTTAGATGTGGTTTTCACGGGTTTTCACTTATTCGATGGTTTTCACCGGATATGTCCCCTCTATTCTATACTCCTGAGTTTACTCCAGTTCAACGATTTGGCGTCATTGACTTTATCTCTCTATAATAGGCCACCGACTTTGATAATTTTTTTACAATATGCCACTGGGGTGGATACTTTTTTAAAAATGCCTAAAGTGCGCTTCAAGCCATAGAGGGTTGACAATTAATTTACCTACTAGAAGTATTGCAAAAATATAAATCTTTTTACATAGTCCCCACACATAATATGAAGTGTGTGTGGATTTTAAGATTTTCAATTTGCATGTATTAATTTTTTTGAAAATATAGTTTATGTTTCATATGCTAATAAAATACTCTAGCATTGAGTTCGTTTATGTAAATCATCTTTCATATGCTATACAAAATTATTTTTCTAATGTAGCTATGTTTTGTGTATGTGATTCATCTTTCATATACCACATAAAAATATTTTTGAAAAAAAAATCTTGAAATATGTACAGAAACTTTATATCGTATAAGAAGGCTACACTAAAACTTTCATATTTTTTCGAAACTTATAATGAGCCAATTAATCAGCAATCCTTGTGTGTCTTGAAGGGCATTTTAGGTATTTTTTGAAAAGTATCCATTCCGATGGTATATTGTAGAAAAAATTATCAAAGTCGGTGGCATATTATAGAGGAAGACAAAGTCGATGGCAAATCATTGAACTATAGTAAAGTCATGGGCATATAATGGATTCTCTATGTTGTGAATTATGATCTTTGCTCATATGGCTTGCTACCGCGTCGTGTCATGCTCACCCCCGATTACACAAAGTTATGGAACACAAAAGCATCTAATACATCTCCTAATAAAAATGTATGCGACGTGACTTGTTATGCTAGAAGAAAAACATAATAAGATTTTCAAATTCATAAACGGTGGTACGTGCTAATTAAGCATGAGATAGCGGCCACCAGGATGAAGCGTGATGCGGATTACGAGAGACGACGGACGAAAAATAGTCCCGAAAGTCTTACCTATTTTTTAAGTAGGTATACTTGGTGGCTAAAATAATTTTCACCAACTTTATTTAGCTAAGAAGGCATTTAAATGAATTTCTGGAAAGAATAAACATTTAATTTGACAACAATTCTATAAAGAAAAATTATGGCCTACGGCTCCTGAACCCGGCCCAAAATAGGCCAGTCCATTTTATTTGAGAAGCGGCAGCGAGCGCCGAGCGCGTCCTATGGGCGCTTCCACAGCTTGCAATCCGCACGGTCCACCAACTGCGACGGCCCAACGAGAGGGCGAGCTGAATCGTCCGATCTGATGGATGGGTCAGATCGCACCCGCACCGTTGAAGCATCGGGGGAGGGGAAAAACCCTAACCCTACCTCAATCTCTCTCGATCCCCTTCGCTTCACCGATTCTCTCTCCCAATGAGCGAGTGAATGATGGCAATGGCAGCGATGGCGGTCTGGCAAAGTGGCATGTGCGGGTGAAGGTGATTCCGTCGTGCGTCTCCAACATCGTCGGCTGGGTGGCACTGCTTAGGGCGGTGCCAAGTTGAGCCTTCCTGTCCTGGCGCCACGGTGAAGCTGGCGGCTCCAAGACAGCATGCGCAAGGCAAAGCCGGCAGGTCAGAGAGGAGGAGGCAAGCGTGGTGCCGAGGCACGCGCGGGCGAAGGTGAGGCCCGCATGGCGACGGTGGTGATGCCGCTTCCCGGTGAAAACCCACACCACGGTCGGGTTTCCCAGAGGCTTAGAGTAACCCGAATTGATAGAGGTTAAATTGATTTGCAAATTTAGGGAATTATTTGGCTTTTCCATCTTTCTTCCCTTACTGTCGTGCATCTGATTCGGTCGGTTCCTCACGGAGAGACGGACGAAGGACGTGTAGGGGTAGATGGGATCGTGAGCAAAGCGGACACTCACGAAAAAATTTTGAGTATATGGCTGAAAAATTAGCGTGTACGCGGGAAAAAAGTGACGAACGGAAAGTTATTAATAATTGTTTAATTAGTTAAGATATATACGTTGAACTTCTGTCTTGGGAATCATCCAGTTGGATATATAAATTTATGACACTGTACTATTATTAAAAAGATAATCTAATTTTCTGCTATCTCTACTATTATAAAAATTGAAAATATTTCTGCCGGAATTTGATACGTCATCCGTGTTTAAGTTAGTTGTACCTGAACCACATCCAATTCGATATGAGCATGTAATAACTATTATGCATGCCCTCCTAGCCCAACCCTTGCTCGCCCCAACCCAACCCAACCAGGTCACACCATCCCACTGGCACTACCCCGTCTCACACACTCCTCCCCTCCTCCAATGATCAACGTGTTTTTTTTCCTCTCATTTTTTTCATTTTCATTTTCGCTTTTTAATTTCTCCTGATAATCCCGATCCTCTATCTCTCCTTCCAATATCCTTTTTTTCTCCTTTTCTTATTTTCCTCATTTTTTCTCTTTGCAATTCCTCTTCTCATAAATATTTTCCTTTTGAAATTATCATTGCTTAAGATGTGTATGCAGTAAATTTGTATAGTTTACAAATGCTTTCCATCTGTACCCAAAAAAAAAATTCACTAATTGAGAAATGAAAATTTTAATCTTTGGTCGATGAGTTATAGCAAAATACCCATGCGTTAACTTAGCGAATAGCCACCCGATTGATTTGTTAATATATGGAAATGTGTATATACGGGATTCTCCATATGATGATGCATGAAACTTACGCAACTGGGTCCAATACTATATATGATTCTTACTTTGTTTTCCATTATTTTCTTTGTCTTGTGCCAATTTATCATTTAAAATGGCAGAGTTTTTATCAATTGTGAAAATTGTCTATCTGTTGCAACTCACATACGTTTTTGCTAGTGTGTGTCTATATATATATATATATATATATATATATATATATATATATATATATATATATATATATATATATATATATATATATATATACATATTTTACCAATTGTTCTCAATTCATTTCATGCCGAATGTTCTGTAATCATATGTTCCAAAGGTGCATCAATTATTATAATTAATGGTTAGGGGTGTGGTTGGGGGCAAGGGAGGATTCTAATCTCTCTCTCTCTTAGTGGATGATAGATGTCGTCGAGACAAGTTTTGAAGAGTTCAATAAACTTATTGTTAGAGCGAATACAATAAGTTGTAAACGGGCTATATAATTTATCATATCATATTGTATTTTTTTGCGGGGCATATCATATTGTAATTATTTGAGAAGAAATGAGAAAGAATAAAATAGGTCTACTGATTTATATGTCAGCTGTAGCACGAACTTTGATAAACCATGTGAGAGATGAGTGGATTAAGTATTGATGATGCAGTACATATTTACAATTAACTATTATATAAGTAGGCTATTAGGTTGGTTATTGATAATATTTTAATTTTTAAAGCTAGTAGTTGACTATATTATTAAACTTACTCTTATATTGATGTGAAAGGACAAAATTCATAGACACGGAAAATTCAACTAGGACAATTGTCGCCCATACCGAAATTAACTCATCCGCAAACCTCTAACAGAATGTAAGACTATCATCAATGCGACCAACTGGCACCTTTTAATCTCCACAAGGTCTACTACTCGCTCATGACTTCACATATAAAACCACATACAACACGTTGTCGAGGAGTTTCTAAATGTCGTTAGAGGTAGAAATATTTATATACTAAATGTCGTTTTGATTCTTTTCCAGCCAAATTTAATCAAGTTTTAAAAAAAATATTTAGCAACTTCTACAGTAACAAATTGATTTTATTAAAGCTAACATTGAATATATCTATCTATCTATTATATACTAAAAGTCCATTAAGCTTTCTACAAACGTTTTTAAGCCACCACGTCGCATCCCTATAAATGCCCATAAACCGCCACATGACGTTTTAATAGACGGGAAAATCTAGTCTTCAATTTTCATTTAAACTAGTAGGACCATTATTTTGCACCATTAGATAAGATTAAAACCAGTAGTTTGCCCTTCCTCTCCTCTCCCAGCATGTACATGTACTCCTCCATCCCTCAGTACACGTACATACTCCTCCCTCGCACGTACGTACGTAAGCAGGTAGTACGTACCCCATATTCCTTTTTTCTCTTCCCATTCACAACCCCTTTTTTTTTTACCTAGGATATCTCTATAGTATTTGTATATATTACTTTTATCCTCTATTAACTTTTGAGCATATGTTTAATTATTCATCTTACTAATAAAAATACGTAATTACTATTTATTTTATTGTGATTTTACATTAATGACCTATGTTGGCTATATTTTAGCACAAAATATATTGCGGCAGATGACGACGTCGACATGTATTACTTAACAACTTAATTCCATAACAACTTTTCAAAAATAATCACATCATACTATATACTTTATGGTATCAAATATTACTTAAGAGATATACAATGGTAATATGAACTATGTAAGAATGCAAACCATGTAATTTAGTTGTGTTTTTTTAAAGCAGATCCAATTTAAATTTTAATTCGTGTGAGATTAACATTCTCAAATTATTTTGGAATTTTTCAAAAATATTTGGTTGATATTTCAATAGTAATAAAGCCTATATTGGTTTTAAATAATAGATGTAAAGAAAATTCACCAAAAATATTTTCAACAGGTAAAATATATATCATTGGTTTTTTGGCATATTTTTTAATAATTGTTTAAATGATATGAAAAAAGTTAGAATATAATCCAAAATAAAATATTTATTTTATAAGTTCAAATATAGTTAATATCGGTCCAACGACATAAGTCGATAAAAATAGCTATTTATTTTAAAAGATTATTATAAATTAGGGTTCCTAACTAGTAATATATGATGAAAACATGAGACAATAGAAGGGGAGAGTGAGTGAATGACGGTGGAGGGGGTGGAAGCCCATTACCAATGCATGCGGCGACGGAGGGCACTGAAGTTCCATCCGACGTTGTACATATGTACCGGCAGTAGAGACATGCTCCAGTATTTCGCAAGAGTAATAATTAATCTAGTAGTACTTTCCCTGTTCTAGAATATATCTCTACTATTATAATAATTGAAGATGTTTTTGCCAGAATTTTGGTACGTCATCCGTATTTGAGTCGGTTTTTAAGTTCGTTCTCTTTTGGAAATACAGATCCGTGTTTGAGTTGGATTTTATTGTTCCTTTTGGAAGTATAAAAGGAGTCGTATAAGAAATATTTTGAAAAAACTTGCATGCTTGAAATACAGACTCCTAATTACAGCTCATGATTTTTTGAAAAAAAAATATCCAATCGAATTTCCACAGTGAATTTTACTCTAGCTAAATCATATAATAATAATAAAATTAAAATTGTATTTACCTGCTACAATGCACAGGTTTTTTTTCTAGTTGATATATATTTTTCAATGTTTTGTAATACGAAATGCGCATCATACATGCAATTAAATTCTTTTTTTTTTCCAAAAATCATGCATAAATGAAATCTCTAGACCGTATTCTTTTCTGGATTAAGTTGTAGATTTTATCTTGGTTTTTATTAGCACTTTTTTTTTCAAATTGATAAACGGTGTATTTCATATAAAACTTTCTATTTAGAAGTTGCTCTAAAATATCAAACAAATATATTTACTAAAATTATAATAATTAAAACTCAATTAATCATACGCTAATGATGTTTTAGTTTTACGTGCCCTTACTTAATCCCCATCTTGATGTATCTCGAACGTGGCCTTAATCTAATTGGATACGTGCACTGTATTTATTATGGTGATAAAAAAAGAAGGTAATAACATTTTTTTTAAAAAAAATTCTGTACTGGTAGTTGAATGTGCCTTAAATTTCAGAATGGAAGGAATAAATAAAATGTTTAAATAATTTATCATCATATGCGCTAGTGAGTTAAACACACTACAAATTGTCGAATATCCACGTTGTTATCTATGAGGCACAAATTAACATAGTGATTTAATTTGTTCCTCTCCCCAGCTAGGGGAGATCAGACTCCTTCCTCTCTCCGGTTCTTTTACTCTCTCTATATGTTAAGCCGTATGTGAGTCTCCATATATATCCATAAAAAGACAAATTCTCTCTTGTACGACATGAATCATATTGGGATGCAACAATTCTGGATCTTGCATTGGATATATAACTTGTGCTATGTACTGCATGGGATTCACTTGTTGACCAATAAACAAGTAAGGATAAAAATAGTAAGAAATTTATATTATTACCAATATACTCCCTCCGTTTCTAAATATTTTACGCCGTTGACTTTTTTAAACATATTTGACCATTCGTCTTATTCAAAAAATTTAAGTAATTATTAATTCTTTTTCTATCGTTTGATTCATTGTTAAATATACTTTTATGTATACATATAGTTTTATATATTTCACAAAAGTTTTTGAATAAGACGAACGGTCAAACATATTTAAAAAAGTCAACGGCATCAAATATTTAGGGACGGAGGCTCATGCCCACGTAAGAAATATTTCCACGTCATTGTTCCACCTCAGCGAGATTGACACATCAGGATTGGCATGAGGGCCAGAGATGCTCGGAGAGTGCTACGGCTCGGACGTCAAATATCGGACGCCTAGCCCTGCGCTGTCGCTCCACTGCTTTGCTTTGCTTTACTTCTCCTTCCATTCGTACGAGCAGTCATGCACTGCTAAGCTACCTGCTCCTTTACTACTGCATGCTCTGTTACTGGTATGCTCGCAAATTGGTAATGCCTTCGTTTGCCTTCTCTCCCTCTCTCCCTCATTCTCTCTCATTTGTATTTACTTTTTCACAAGCTTTAAACTATTTTTTTTTCTAAAATACATATCCAATTTATAATTCGATTACACTATTACATTCTTCGTAATAAGATCTCACATGATTATATTTTGGTACACATATATATACATATATAGGTATGTGTCTCTCAAAAAATTTAGTTTCACTACTTAATAAAAAATATTTCATTATTTATGCAAAAAAGTTTCATCCCAACCCACGAAATGTTTTATAGAAATGCAACATATAAATATACATACTGCAACAATCATAACCATTACACGAGACATTAAATATATACGAGTGAAACATAAAAAGAAAATCATAGAAGACACACAACATATTTGCAAACAATTAATTTCACTGAAATATTTTTAAATCACACATGAAAGCATAGTTATCATTGTTGAAAAAAATATAGTGTTTGCTAAAACATCCAAAAGATCACCATGTGCAACATTTATATGAGTTATTGCAACATCAGTATATACTTATTGAAACGCTGAAATAGTATCGTGTGCAACGCTAGAAACAAAAAAAAAAAAAGTCAACGTATTATGACTATGTATGGTCTTGTTATAAAGATTTAATTATAATGAATTTAATGGTATAATTGGATCACGAATTGAATAAATAGCTCAACAAGAAAAATCATTTGAAGCTAATGGTTACAGTACTTTTTTAAATTTCTTTTAACCTTGATAATACGTGGGCTGATAATCCACTGCTAGCTCGTGGGACGTGATCGTCCGATGAGAATAACGAGATCGGATGTAAAAGATGGGAAGCATTTCCGGAGATGCTCACCCATCTTATTCTACAGAAAATCCCCTAATAGCTTTTATATTCCAATTATTTAGTGTTAAAGGCAAAATTTGACAAGTCAAGACCAAGTCAAAGGAGAAGTTGACGCCATGATTGTAGTTGCGTCAGTTGGAAAGTGTATAAGATGAGTTTGGTTAGTTTTAATTTTATTTTGGTATCATCTTCCGAATCGAGGAATATTTGTATAATATAGATAGAGTCCTAAGCCGATCGGAGCGTATTGAGTCAGACTTGTCGTTTCCCTTTTTTGTAATTAGCTAGAGTTCTGAGCAGATCAGGTCATGTTTGAGTCGGACTTGTTCCAGTCCAAGGGTATAAATATGTACACCTAAGGTCTGTAATCACAACAGTTCTATATATAACTTTTGGCACATTGCAACATTAGTCCTAACCTTTCGACGGATTCTTGTTTTTGAGCAGGCTACATCGATAAAGTTTGATCTTCGGTAAGAAATCGTGTTGAGGGCCTTGCTATCAAGTTGGGCTGCATACGTTAAGTTTCAATCTCCGGTGAGAAAGTAAATTCCATTAGCTAGGCCTGTATCGGTCCGGCTAGTACTTTCTTGCTTAAGTCTGATATACTAATGATGTCTTTAACTGCGTTTCCTATATGATGTATCGGATCTTTCTTTAATTGCTTCGTTATCTTAGTAAGATTCAATATATCAATCGCCTTGCATAATATCTATCGGTTTGTTTAAATCTATTAATCTCATCGTCAATCTCGTACTGTCTTGGTTAAGTCCGATCTATTAAGTTATACTTTGTTAGATAGATTTGCTCAATTCAATAGGTATTCTTCATAATTTCACTGAAGTTTCAGCCAATAAATTTTCTACTTATCAGTAATTAACTTGCTTTATTAGCTGTATACCATATTCAATATAATTACTTAATTCTTGTGCTTTTTGTCTTCAATCTGATATTGTTTTTATTAGGTCCGATCTATAAAGAATGTAGTCAACAAGAAAAGATTATTTGTAATTATATTCTAGGTGGTTATAACAGATGATAGTTCAACTCTTTTAATAGTAGTCAATGATAAGCTTCCATCAACTTGATGCATCAGCCCATATTCAAGATTATATAATTGCTTAGTCTCTACCCTTATTATCCTCAATCTCATATGTTATCTCTGTATGCATGCATGCTTGCTAGTGCCCACACGTTACCCCTTCTGCCTTCTCTCCATAAACAAAACTAACTCTTTAACACCTTTAAACTATTATTCTTTTAAATTATTTATCTAATCTATGATACGATTATACCATTATATTCGTTGCAATTAAATCTTTAGAACAACATCTTACTCTTATAAAAATATTGTTTCATTATTCGGTCAAATGTTCCGATTACTTTAGAAAATGCTTCAGGCATATTTGAATACTAATTGTAACACTGACAACCATTACTAAAATAGCAAGCCAACGAGTGAAACAACAAAACATATAGTATATTTACAAATACTCGATACTTTTGAAACATTTTTATATCATGTATGAAAGATTAAGTTTTAACTATTGAATCATTCCAAAATACTTACTGAAACGTAAAAGAAAACATGTGCAGCATTTTCAAATGAACTAGTGAAACATCATAAATATTAGTTGATTCTCCAATTCTCGGAGTTTTGGGCTGATTCTCCTGATAAAGTTCAAAGCCCATCCTTGTATGGATATGTTTCCTTCTCCACTTTAGTTTGATTTTCCTCCTAACTTCTGGGTTCATCACCTGCATTGAATAAATACCAAATATGTTAGAAATAATTCCTACCACTATGTTGGATGTTTTATTATCTGGACAATATGTAGATGTTGGCGATATAAATTTAGCACTTAATAGCCGCCAACACAGATGCAACACCGGCTAGAGGATCTAGAGATTGCCGATGCAACAGCCAACACATTGGTGGAATTTGGCATCAACACCGATAACAACGTGCCAATAAGAATTAATAATGTAATATATGTAATAGTGTAAGTTAATCATTGTAGTCTTTTCCTTTTCCGGAGGAACCCTGCTATAGGGAGTAAGGTTTTTAACAAGGTAACAACTTTGTATCCCTACTATGAAATCAATTTATTTGTTGTGCATATTTTTATTTTATTTTATTTTCCTGCACAGTTAGAGGAGGCAAAACAAATCTCAGTATCCCATGCGGAGGTAGCTGAGCGAGGCGAGAAACTGAGTTAGACCATATCGTTTTCCCTCTATATCATATTTCCCTCTGAAAATTTCAGAACTCCCGAGTTGTTTCTTTTTCCCTCCTCTGTTTGCAGATTGGCCGCTTAGCACAGCCACAAACCAGAGCAACCAGACAACTAGAGCACTAGTGTCGATTCTAGAAAGTAGCAACGAGAAAAGAATTAACGCACGAGATCTAGAGTGGATGAGTAAAGGGTAGGTTCAGGCCTTCTCGATGAGAAGTAATACCTACTCCTATTTTAGAGATTGCACCCACCAAGTATTGTATTGATCTGATGATCAAATTGTGGTCATGCCCTTGAGAGGCTCCTTGCCCTCCTTATATAGGCTTGGGGGTAGGGCTACAAGAAGGAAAGCCCAGCCGAATACGGCATAGGTTTCCTTATCCTCTTTTACTATAAAGTTATAACCCACTAACTGCTAAACTTAACATGCAAAGATTCTACATCATCATCCATTAACAAGATGCCACATCATCATCCACTAAAAATCATTAATTTAAACATCATGCAAACATGCTATATTATCTATAATTTTATAATTTATTAAATTTTAGAGCTTTTAAAATACAAGCATGTTTAATCATCATCCCACATAATTCACATAACATTTCAATATATGTATTCATTATTTTTTATAATATGCTATGTACTTATATAGCTCATCCTCACTTAGTTAGCGTTATTTCTCTCCTCTCTTTAAGCCGTATCACATCAATTATTTTTAGTGCTTAAGTGATTAATCTATGTCCAAATTATCTCTCTCCTTTTCTTCTGTCCAAACTATCTCAATACTTTTCTTTTTTCGTAAAGTCATATCACCTTACTTTTACATTTGAATCATCATTTTATATACTATTTAAATTTAAATTATCATAAGCCACGTTAACTTACATAATCTTATATGTCTAGCTATCTTACACATTATTTGTACTTATTGTTATCATAATAAACTCCCGCGGCAATGCGCAGGGTTTCACCTAGCACATGTATAATAACTAAGACTTACAAACTATACCTTGGAATACAAGACAACTCAACTTTCAAAACCCCATGGATCCATTCGCCTCCTATCTCCAGTTGGATAAGCCATCCATGTAGGTATATGCACTAGTACAGATCCTTCTATCTGTGACGGGCTCTAATATGCTTAGAAATAGTGGGCCGTCACAGGAAAGTTATCTCAATCAGGCCGAAAAGTGCCCGATTGAGATATGGTCGCACAGGCACGTTAGATGGGCATAAAACTTAAACCCGTCACGGATGACACCTATCAGTGACGGGCCACAACTTTAGGCCCGATTGAGATAACATTCCATATCTCAAACGGGCCTCAAGTTGTGGCCCGTCACAATGACCATCATCTGTGACGTGCACCAACTTGAGGCCCGTTTGAGATAACAACTAGGCCCGTCACAGATGACTCATCAGTGACGGGCTATATATTTAATCTCTATCGGGCATTAACTAAAGCCTGTCACCGATGACTATTTTTCCATTTTTTATATAAAATGTTTATATTTGTAAGTTGACTATAGCAAAATAATTTAGTGCAGTATAATAATTCATTTTATGAGTCAAAATAATTTTACGGGTAGTAAATGATTTCAAATGGAAAAAATGTCAACAACAAAGTTGTATAACTCATCAAAATCTATAACTTTTATTTTGGTCATTTTTTAATATAACATTTTTTGAACAGTTTGAATTTGAATTTAAAAATATGACAACTTCAAACAACATTTTCAAATACTAAATGATTTCAATTGAAAAAGTCATCAACAACAAAGTTGAATAACTCATCAAGATCTAAAACTTTTATTTTTGTTATTTCTTTATCTGACGAAATGTTAGTAATATTATTCACAAATTTTACATATATGTGTTATAGTTTATAAAACCAGATAAGAGATATATCAATTTTGTGAACAATGTTACTATCACTTTGTCATATGAAGAAATGACCAAAATAAAAGTTTTAGATCTTGATGAGTTATTCAACTTTATTGTTGATGACTTTTTCAGTTGATATCATTTAGTATTTGAAAATGTTGTTTGAAGTTGTCATATTTTCAAATTCAAATTCAAACGGTTCAAAAAATATTATATAGAAAATTGACCAAAATAAAAGTTATAGATTTTGATGAGTTATACAACTTTGTTGTTGATGACTTTTTCAGTTGAAGTCGTTCACTGATCTAAAATTCTATTTGAACTTTTCAAACTTTGAATTTCAAATTTCAAATTGTTTAAATAGAGTCAGATGGAGAAATGACCAAAATAAAAATTTTGCACCTTGATGAGTTCTACAACTTTGGTTTTGGTGACTTTTCCATTTGAAATCATTTAGTAACCCCAATTTAACATCCTGGCCTAGGGCATAATAGGATTAATAGAATACTCATACCAACATGTTACAACTACTTTTCCGGAAGCCAATCTCCAAAGAACTTTGACGTTAAGTGTGCTTGGTCTAGAGCAATTTCGGGATGGGTGACCGACCGGGAAGTTTGAACTTCCCGCGGGGTGCACACGAGTGAGGGCTAGCCAAAAAATAAAATTTATTTATTTTTGGATTAACTATAGCATAAGTTAATGCCCGTCACATATGAGTCATCTGTGACAGGCTATAGTTAATGCCCGTCACAGATGAGGGTCATCTGTGACGGGCGCTAGTTGTGGCCCGATTGAGATAGGTCATCTGCGACGGGCTATAGTTTGACTGGTCGTCTGGGTCAAAGCTATCGGTGACGGGCTTTACTTATGGCCCGATTGAGATAGAATCATCCGTGACGGCCGTTTGACCGATTGAGATTGCTCTTCACATCAGTGACTTCTAGCTTGTGACGGACGCCATGCCCAATTGAGATGGGGCTTACCGCCCGATTAAGATGAGGGTATCCGTTCTAGTGATGGTACCTATAGGGTTTGTTAGGTTGCTCGCATTTCCTTAGCCTGGACCATCTCCCTGATCTAGGCTGAGTTTGTCCTAGCTAAGGAGATACACATGCAACTGTTTTATTGTTTGCATTGGTTCAGCCTAGTTAGCACGAGATTTTGTTTGGTTACTCGCATTAGAAATACAATTTAAAAGAGATTTTGTTTGGTTGGTTATATGGATCTCATATGTGGATAGCTAGGGTGAGATTACCACTTAGAACTAATGGATTAAAATTTCTACCATCCAAAAACTGATTTTTGTAATTCAAAGCAGTTTAGGTTATAATAAAATTCATATATTGTCTAAAGCAAAAGAAAAATATTGCTAGATATCGCTGTGCACAAGATGTTGATATATGATGAATCGGTAACACAAAATAGAAAAAGTAAAAGAGAGAACAAAAAACAAAAATCAAAGCCGGTCAGGTGCTCAGCTTGCCGTTCAATTCGCTTGCTCCCAGCTCACCGTCCGCCGCTCGCCGCTCCCCGCTCCCAGCCCATCACAGCAGCTGTGGTGTCCAGATCCGACGGCTGTGACCCCTGTGGCGGCCGGATCGGACGGGCAGGCAGTCGGCGAAGGGAAGAGACGTTGGTGGCGACGACGTAGGAAGTGGTGCAGCACCGACGATGGCGAGGTAGGCGTAGGCGGTGACAGATACAGAAGTCGATAGTGGTTGTGGCTTCTCCACCAGGTCCACGCGAGCTCCGCCAAGGCACTTGGCTCCGCCTACTCCAGATCCAGCCCTCATCTCCACAGGGGCTGACTGAGCTCCAGCCGCTCGTCGCCACCTGCTCACAAATTCAGTTGTTACGACCCCGCCGCCGCCTCCAGCCCTCATCTCCAACTGGGCCGGCCAAGCTCGACCAAGCCCCTCGTCTCTGCCGTCTTCTCGCCGGTTGTTCTTCCTTCTTGCTCGTCTCCGGCGGTCGGTGGGGACGGACACCGCGGCTTGTAGGAGGAGGAGAGCAGGAGCCGGGTGAGAGCAGCGCAAATACTCGGGTGGGGCGGCGACCCCACCAGCGAGGCCAGTGCATGCGCGGGTGCAGCGCCTTGCACGCGCGGGTGCCTCGTGCTGCATGTGACGGCCCAGGTTGTGTTGCGAAGCTCGATTCGAGCTTTTCCCCTCGGCCTGGCTCTGGGCGCCGTTTTGCAGCCGCTCGACCTGGCCCAACCAAACGTGCAAGCAACCAAACACAGGTGAGGTTGCATCCTAGATGCGGGCCAAGTGCGAACCAGGCAACCAAACACGCCCATAATTTCCACAAAGAGTGCTAGACAAGCAGGTTGCAGGCGAGGCGAGTTCGCCGCTTCGTCGGTGTGGAGATTATGGGTACCCCATACCCACACGGCATGGTTATCCGACTGGTTATAGGGGATAACTTATATCTATAGAATATGTAACGGATCATGACTTGGGTATTACGTTTCCCAGTATATTATGAAACGACCTAAAGTCCTGGTTTGATAAGATTGTAAAGTAGATTTAGGAAACCGATACTGTATTGGTTAAGATTTCTATCTTGTAATCCTGCCCCCCACTCTATATAAGGTGGGCAGGAGGCCATCTAGGGGTATGAGACAACTAGATCGTAAGATCTATAATTCACTCGGTGGATTCAAATCTCCAAACAGGAGTAAGGTATTACCTCTCATTGAGAGGGCCTGAACCTGTCTAAATCATTTGTCTCCGCATCCATCCACTTTTAGGTCTCGTGCGCTATCCTTTTTATTATTGCCGAATTCATGTTTTGACAGTTGGCGCGCCAGGTAGGGGTTGCATCGAGTTTCCGTCAACGAGTGCGATGGAATCAATTCCAAAACAGGCGTTGAGATTAATCTCAACGAATTGGACAACTCCAAACATCAACCGGTTTGTTGTTTCAATATACTATTATCAGATTGATTTCTAATCATGGATTAATCTTTCGTGAAGTGCTTTGTTTGTGTGCATGCACTGCCGGCTGATTAGATCTGTTGATCGCGTCCGCATGACCGTATCACCGATCAATTAACTACGAGCAAGAGTGTAATACACCATGGCTCGGCACCGGTGTCACGCCCGGAATTTCTATCCAAAATTCCAAACGCTTACATGTGTGTGAACCCTCGTCCAGGAATCAGCCGAGGCACACAATAACAAATTGATAATAGAGTACAATTATTACTCTAATTAATAAGCGAATAAAATGTCATTACAGAGGTAGATAGTTCCTCTCAATCAATAAAGATCTAAGCAGCGGAAAAAAAAATAAGATAAACGGCGCAGACGGCTCCACTCCACAGGCAGCTTGACCAAGGCTACACCTAATCCTCCACACCATCAGCCTCATTGTAGAACTCTTCCTCTGATGAATGATTGCAAGGTGAGTATATGACATACTCAGCAAGCCACGCAGCAAATATGCAAGTGCACAGGATAACAAAGGATGGCATAATAGGGTTCCATTTGCAAAAGCAGCATTTAGCAAACATTTGAGAATTTAATAAAACAGTTAAGTAATAATTAAACAATATTAATCCAACACTATACAACGTACCCTGTTGTATAGGCCCAACCATTCTGAACAACCACCCCGGCTGCATAGTTCTATCTCCAAACCAGGAATGTACCATTCCAAACCAGGAGCTAATCAAATTATTACCAGTTAAAGCATCTTTTACTATGATGAGAGGTGTGAGACTAATCACGAAAGACATTGTTAGACCCGCCCATAACCGCGGGCACGGCTATTCGAATAGTTTTACTCTGATCAGAGGTGTACCACTGTACCCACAAGACACAACCCCACATCATGTCACCATGTGCCTCAATACCACCACGGTACCTCGGAAAGGAGTTGTGACAATACCCCTCATACAACACAATCCACTGCAGCGCACCTTCCTGGATCATAATCACCCCCTTAAAGACAAGGCATGGACTCCCCAGCGACCCCCGTGGGCTTATCTCCGCCACTTCTCAGTCTGGTGCCCCGCAATGAACTATGCTATACAAAAGATAAAGCCGTTGCCCACGCTGGCTTGTGGTTGGCACGATTAATGTTTCACAACCGAAACTCGTGAACCGGTCCTTAATTGTCATGAGCACGACCATCAAAACCATGTGCTCACAACCCACCAATATCAAGTTTTAGTTGGCACATTAATTAATTAACCAATCACGATTGACCATCGTGAACTATCAATAAGCCATCATGAAATAATAGTGAATCATGAGTTATCCCAATTGTGTGCTAATGTTTCTAAGCAGGGCTAAGCAATTATTTCTAATATCTAGTTGAACCAATATAAATAAAGTTCAACCAGTCAAATTATTATAACCCAAGGTATCAAGGAATAAAGTAATCAAGAACAAAAGGGCTATAACAAACAAGAGGTTAATTCCACCCAATGACATTCGAAAATAAATGCAATAGTTGAAAAGAAATAATAGCTTTAAATAGGATCAACATGCTCAAAGGGTTGTTTGGGATCTGTGTGACTTGCCTTGCTGGCCTTGGAACTCTTCAAACTCTTCTCCGACAAAAACGGACTCTCCGGAAACGACGGAATCTAAGCAGAAAAGAGCAAAATCACCAAAACAGCACATAAACAAGCATGAACAGTACATGTGGATATTTTTAATGTGTAGATCTCAATTTTCGAAAAATTTAGAGACTTGAACCAACTAAATCGGAGCTAAGATGAATTAGTTATGAATTTTTAAAGATTAAATCGGATTAAAACACTTATATCGGTTTAAATTGAATTATGACGCAATAATGAATTTTTTTTGAAAAGGAAAAGAAGGTTTATTGCGTCAGCGGGCTAGGGTTTCGGTGGACCGGGCGCACGGGCGGCGGTTCACGCGAACGGACGGCCGAGATCGATCCAATCCAAAACGGACGGCC
The DNA here is from genome assembly GCA_023541355.1 of Oryza rufipogon. Taxonomy (NCBI): domain Eukaryota; kingdom Viridiplantae; phylum Streptophyta; class Magnoliopsida; order Poales; family Poaceae; genus Oryza; species Oryza rufipogon. The sequence goes on along the minus strand of JAAMOU010000119.1, from coordinate 347,248 downwards.
GAGATCGAACGGTCCACGACCGGCTCACGGCGGACGACCCCGATGACGTCGGCAATGACGTCACCGACAGCGGCGGCGGCTCGGCGGAGCGGACGGCTCGGGCGGCGCACGCTCGCCGGCGAACGGCGGCACTTCGGCACAAACGGAGGGCACCAGCACGTAGAGGACGACGTGGCGAACTCACCGGTGACCAAAACGGCGGCGGAAGAACAACGGACGATGACGGCGACGAGGAGGAAGCGGCGGCAACCTTCGGGTCGACGGTGACGGCGATGCTCCGGCGGTCTTCGGCGGTGGCGAAGCGGCGGACGAGGACGGCGACGACTTGGCGAGCACAACGGCGGTCTTCCCGAGCGACGGCGACGGCTGAAACGACGGCGGCGCACGGCTGGAGCGGCGGCGACGATGGCAAAGCTAGGGCACACGGCGCTAGAGCGTTTCCGACGACGAGAGGCGAAGGCGAGGGTGGCGGTGGGTAGAGGAGACACCGGGGTCCTTTTAAAGGGGATCGGAGGCGACGGCGAAGGCCCACGGCGGCCGGCGACGAGAAGGAAAGATCGGGTTCGAGGAGAGGAAAGCCGATCCGATTCGAACTCGAATCAAACTCATTCCAAACCGATTTAGCCGAAGTTTCCAAAGGACAAAAGGTAGAGGAGATCCCGGAGATTGTTTCCCCTCAATCAATTCGGCCGGAAACGGAAAGGAACGGCCGGATTGGAAAGCGGCGGCGGCGGCGCGAAACTAGGGTTACGGCCGGAGGAGGACGACGATCCCGACAGGTGGGACCCACCTGTCAGCGACAGCGCGCTCGCGCGGGCGGGCGGCTGCGGCTGCGGACTGGGCCGGCTGGGCCGAGGAGAGAGAGAAGGGATTTTGGGCCGACTTTCGGCCCAAAGCCAAAAGAAGGTTTTTTAAAATCTTTTTCAATTTAAATTATTTCTTAAATGCAATTCCATTTATTAAAAATACTTTCTTAGCTCTAATAAATCCCAGAAAAATCTAGGAATTATAGAATTAAGCAAAGTATTTAATGAAATTTTATCTGGCCCCATTTTATATTGGAATTTATTAATTAAAATTAGATCTTCTCTTCTAGGCTTTTAAAATTATTTCTAAAAATTCCAATTAAACAACAATTTATATATTTTGAATTTTCAGGGTGTGACAAACCTACCCCCCTTAAACAGAATCTCGTCCTCGAGATTCGGAAGAACTGGCGAACAGATGCGGATGAGCTGACTTCAATTCATCTTCTCGTTCCCAAGTTGATTCTTCTTCCGAGTGATTACTCCACTGGACTTTGCAAAAACGGATAACTCGATTCCTGGTTCTTCTCTCATTTGTTTCCAAGATACGGATTGGTTTCTCAACATAGGTCAGATCCTCTTGGACTTCTATTTGTTCAAGATTAGCTTCTTCGGTAGGTACCCTTAAACACTTTTTCAACTGTGACACATGGAACACATTATGGACTCCTGCCAAAGATTGAGGTAACTCCAACTGATAAGCAACCTCTCCTCTTCTACTGACAATCTTATAAGGTCCCACAAAACGCGGTGCCAATTTTCCTTTGGTGTGAAAACGATGAACCCCTCGAAGAGGCGTGACACGAAGATACACATAATCTCCTTCTTCAAAACTCAAATCTCTACGGCGATTGTCGGCATAACTCTTATGACGAGACTGAGCCACACGCAATCTTTCTTGGATGATCTTTACCTTTTCTTCTGCTTCCCTTAGGATATCCGTCCCGAAAACCTGACGTTCTCCCGTTTGATCCCACAAAAGCGGAGTGCGACACTTCCGACCATACAGTGCTTCGTAAGGAGCCATCTGAAGACTAGCTTGATAACTGTTGTTGTACGAAAATTCTGCATAGGGTAGATTCTTATCCCGACTTCCACCGAAGTCTAAAGCACAAGCTCTCAACATGTCTTCTAAAATCTGATTCACCCTTTCAGTTTGTCCGTCTGTCTGCGGATGATAAGCAGTGCTAAAGTTCAGCTTAGAACCCATCTCTTCCTGAAGTTTCTTCCAAAAATTTGAAGTAAACTGACTGCCTCGGTCAGACACTATTTTCTTAGGGACACCATGCAAACACACAATCCTTGCCATATACAATTCCGCTAAGCGACTTCCGGAATAAGTTGTCTTTACCGGAATGAAATGTGCCACTTTGGTAAGTCTGTCGACTATTACCCAAATAGAGTCATGGCCTGATGACGTTCTGGGTAAACCAGTGATAAAATCCATACCGATTTCTTCCCATTTCCATTCAGGAATCTTTAAAGGCTGCAACAAACCGGCGGGTTTCTGATGTTCTGCCTTGACTCGCTGACAAACATCACATACTGCTACGTACTCTGCGATTTCACGCTTTATACTTGCCCACCAAAATCTTTCCTTGAGATCCTGGTACATCTTAGTACTACCAGGGTGAATGGAGTATAAAGTATCATGAGCTTCTTTCAGAATTGCATCCTTTAAATCTTTGTTGTCAGGGACACAAATTCTTTCACCCAACCATACAGTTCCTTGCTCATCCTCCAAGAAACCGATAGCTTTTCCTCTTCTCATATTCTTCTTGATCTCTTGAATATCAGGATCATTAATTTGGGCTTCTCTAACTTGATCAATTAGAGTGGGCTTCGCTTCTAAGGCTGCAACGAAACCTCTATTGACAATTCCCAAATTTAATGTTTCAAATTCCTTGCATAATTCCAATGGCAACTGTCGTCCTTCCGTAGCATTGCAATAACCTTTCCTGCTAAGAGCATCTGCTACAACATTAGCCTTTCCCGGGTGATAATGAATTCCCATGTCATAATCCTTAATTAATTCCAGCCATCTCCTTTGTCTCATGTTCAGATCCGGCTGAGTAAAGATATACTTTAAACTCTTGTGATCGGTGTACACCTCTGTACGAGTACCGAAAAGATAATGACGCCAAATCTTCAACGCATGGACTACTGCAGCTAATTCAATATCATGAGTAGGGTAATTCTTCTCATGCGGACGCAACTGACGAGATGCATAGGCAACCACCTTCCCATCTTGCATTAGAACACAACCTAACCCAAGTTTGGATGCATCGCAATACACTTGGAAACCCTTCTTTGGATCAGGCAAAATCAAAATAGGAGCTGATATTAAGCGATTCTTCAACTCTTGAAAACTCTGCTCACATTCTTCCGACCACTTGTACTTCACATCTTTCTGAAGCAATCGTGTCATGGGCTTAGCAATCTTAGAAAAATTCTCTATAAACCTTCGATAATATCCTGCGAGGCCTAGAAAACTGCGAATCTCTGAAACTGTCTTTGGTTGCTTCCAATTAGTTACGGATTCCACATTACTAGGATCGACGGCAACTCCTCCTGCTGAGATGACGTGACCAAGGAATTTCACTTCAGACAACCAAAATTCACACTTGCTAAACTTAGCATACAGTTGATGTTCTCGTAGCTTCTCTAGTGCAAGGCGAAGATGTTCTTCATGCTCTTCTTTGGTTCGGGAGTAGATAAGAATATCATCAATAAAGACCACCACGAACTTATCTAGGTATTCCATAAACACCTTATTCATCAAGTTCATGAAGAAAGCAGGGGCATTGGTAAGTCCAAAAGACATAACAGTACATTCGAACAACCCATACCTAGTGGTAAAAGCTGTCTTAGGTATATCTTCCTCTTTGATTCTCAACTGGTGATATCCTGATCGAAGATCTATCTTGGAGAAAACGGTGGCACCTTTAAGCTGATCAAACAAATCATCAATTCTGGGTAGCGGATACTTATTCTTGATAGTCACATCGTTTAATGCACGATAGTCCACACACATTCTCTGGGTATGGTCTTTCTTTTCCACAAAAATAACTGGAGCTCCCCATGGTGATGAACTCGGTCTGATGTATCCCTTTTGAAGCAAATCATCTACTTGCCTCTTGACTTCTGCCAACTCATTGGCTGCCATTCAATAAGGTCTCTTATGGATCGGAGTTGTTCCAGGTACCAAATCTATTCTGAACTCTATATCCCTTTTAGGCGGCATACCAGGTAAATCATCTGGGAACACATCGGGATACTCCCGGACTATAGGAATCTCTTCCAAAGTTATCTGGTTCAGTCTTGACCTTAAAGACTCAGATGACAATGCATGAACAGTTACAACTCGACCATCATTGCTGGTGAGAGTTACTTTTCTGTTGGCACAGTCTATCACACCTTTATGTCTGGCTAACCAGTCCATCCCTAGGATGACATCAAGGTCTTTGGATTCTAACAAGATAAGATTGGCCAGAAATGGTACTCCCTTAATTTCTATTCGGACAGAGGGGCTACGTTGCAAAGAGAGTGCTTGATTACTTGGGGTACTAACCATCAAAGGACGTTTAAGATCTTCTACTTCCATCCCATGATTTCCCGCAAAACTCATAGATAAGAATGAATGTGTAGCACCAGAATCGAAAAGTACTGTTGCAGGAACTGAGTTAACAAGAAACGTACCCAAAATCACATCTGGAGCATCTTGAGCTTCTGCAGCAGCGACATGATTGACACGGGCCTTTGACGCTGGTACGGTAGAGTTGCTCTGGGCAGGGACAACCTTCACGCGTCGGGGCTTCGGACACTTGTCAGCATAATGTCCTGGGTCTCCACAGTTGAAACACACCACGGGCTTGCTGCCTTGCTCCCTCTTGGCAGGTTGTTGCTGTGTTGGAGCTGCAATAGGACGTGGAGCTTGATTGCGGATGTTGTTGCCAGCATTGTTGTTGAAGAACTGACGTTGCGGACGAACAACAGACGAAGAACCTCCCTGTGGCATAGACTGGGGTCCTAAAGTAAGACGCGGCTTCTGATTATTCCCCTGTTGTGTCTTGAAGTGAGCAATCCGGCGTTTCTTCTGCTCCATGCGGTTGTACTTGTCTTCCTGACGAATAGCCTTATCCACTAACTTCTGGAAATCAGAATAATCTCCAGTCATGAGTGGGTAAGAAAGCTCATCATTAAGTCCTTCCAAGAACTTCTCCTGGCGCTCTTCATCATTGCGCACATCTTCCGGAGCATAACGAGCTAGACGATTGAACTCGTGCAGATACTCCGTAACAGAGCGAGATCCCTGGGTAAGCGACCTGAACTCCTTCTTCTTGAGAGACACTACTCCTGATGGTATATGCGTCTTTCGGAAAGCAGCGGTGAATTCAAGCCAAGTGATAGGTTCAGCAGTAGTCCTATTCAGGCGGAAGTGATCCCACCATTCAGAGGCAGGGCCATGCAACTGATGTGATGCAAATGAGACCTTCTCCTGATCAGTGCACTGAAGTAAATCCAACTTCTTCTCTATGGCATGCAGCCAATCACCAGTTTCAACAGGATTAGTGGTACTAGAGAAAACAGGCGGCCTCACACGAAGAAATTCTGCTAACTTATTCTGAGGAGGTACATGGTTATTTCCTTGGTTCTGCTGGTTCTGGAGTTGCTGCATCATCATGTTCATTAACTGTGTCTGTTGAGCAAGAACTTGAGCAAGAGTGGGATTCTCTCCATTGTTGTTATTGGGGTTGTTGGGACCATTCCCGTTGCTGCGAGTGTTCACCATCTGGCAGGGCACAAGAAGAGAAACCGGGGGAAACTACTTAGGATAGAGAATTACTTTAACTTTTATTGATCTTAACTGAGTTTTATTATTACAAACTGAAGACTCTCACACCACTAAACTCACCAACTTCCTAACACTCAAAAGCACCTAACACTCAAAAACAAACAAACACATGCAATTACATCCCACCACTGATGTAAATCACATGCAAGACCCACACACACAACCAACTTAAAGCAAGCAAACTAACACAACGATCTAAGACAACGACTTAACAAGTTACTCTAGTTCTTCCGAGCATCGGAGGTCGATTGAAGGCTCGTTTGGCTCGTCTTCATCATCTTGAGTTGCTACCCACTCAATCTTGGAATGGGTGCGCTTGGATTCTTCTTCTTCATCATCACTTATGATGATGACCGGAGGATCTGCTAAGGTTGGGGCAACTTCTTTCTCCACCACACGAACCTTTGGCGCCAATTGATAGCGAGGGACAAATAGAGCTCTCTTCCTTGCGGTGAGACGAATCCTGGCCTTCTGCGGTGGTGCTTCTCCCTTCAATGCGGCTAGTTCCTTCTCCAAACGATCCACCTTGTCTTCGAGCTTGCAAATCTTACCATGATTCCGGTCTTCACGATCTTGAGCTGCTAACACAGTCTCCGCACGACTTTCATCCATAGCCCACAGCATCTCGACTAAATGCCTTGTGGTAGCATCATTCTCAATTTCTTCAGTCTCAAGGTAACTGCCACGGTCACTTCCCTGTGGTTGACGAGGATGGTAGCGATACTCCGTGTCGGCCAACTGATCACTGTAGCGATCGCGGAGCTCTCCTATGGCGATCCTTGCCACCTCCTGACATGCGTGGATGTAGTTTCTTCCTCCAGCTTTGAACATTACTGAGGGGATATCTTCACTATTACTGTTCAAGGCGACTTTGACTCGGCACTTCTCTTCATGACGATCATGAGGAATCTGGGCATAAAAAGGGGCAGTCCCAAATCCAATGACAAAGGACATCGTACGCAACTCCTGGACAAAACCCTCAACACCAAACAGGTACTCAGGCTTGTAGCGCGGCATCTAAAGACAAGTGAAAGGAGGGAGTTAAGACATTTATTCAATTAATAGCACAAGTTTTTGGATTAATTTGAATAAAGTTTGGAAATTCAAAATAAAAAGGTAAGTAAATAAAGTAAACCAAGCTTTGCGAGATAAGTTGAAACAGTTGGAAACAAGGTTACAAATTTTGTACTTTTGAATAACTGGTTTCAAAAGGAAATGAAAGAAAGTTATAAAATCAACATGCTAAATTTATTTTATTGCAGCAAGATTAAATAAAACAACATTGTAAAACTTTTGCTGGTAAAATGAGCCATTAGTACAGTAATAGATGTACAGTACTAATAACACTGGAATAAATTTTTAATGAGAACCATTAAAAGAGATTATGAAGTGCATGTGCCATTAGTTTGGTTTAAATAAAAGAGAAAGGGAGGAGAACAGTTCTACTTTTCCAATATTTTTAGAGGGCTTCTATGGGTAACCATTTGGCATAACCTAGGGTCAACCTGGCTCTGATACCAACTTGTCACGCCCGGAATTTCTATGCAAAATTCCAAACGCTTACATGTGTGTGAACCCTCGTCCAGGAATCAACCGAGGCACACAATAACAAATTGATAATAGAGTACAATTATTACTCTAATTAATAAGCGAATAAAATGTCATTACAGAGGTAGATAGTTCCTCTCAATCAATAAAGATCTAAGCAGCGGAAAAAAAATAAGATAAACGGCGCAGACGGCTCCACTCCACAGGCAGCTTGACCAAGGCTACACCTAATCCTCCACATCATCAGCCTCATTGTAGAACTCTTCCTCTGATGAATGATTGCAAGGTGAGTATATGACATACTCAGCAAGCCACGCAGCAAATATGCAAGTGCACAAGATAACAAAGGATGGCATAATAGGGTTCCATTTGCAAAAGCAGCATTTAGCAAACATTTGAGAATTTAATAAAACAGTTAAGTAATAATTAAACAATATTAATCCAACACTATACAACGTACCCTGTTGTATAGGCCCAACCATTCTGAACAACCACCCCGGCTGCACAGTTCTATCTCCAAACCAGGAATGTACCATTCCAAACCAGGAGCTAATCAAATTATTACCAGTTAAAGCATCTTTTACTATGATGAGAGGTGTGAGACTAATCACGAAAGACATTGTTAGACCCGCCCATAACCGCGGGCACGGCTATTCGAATAGTTTTACTCTGATCAGAGGTGTACCACTGTACCCACAAGACACAACCCCACATCATGTCACCATGTGCCTCAATACCACCACGGTACCTCGGAAAGGAGTTGTGACAATACCCCTCATACAACACAATCCACTGCAGCGCACCTTCCTGGATCATAATCACCCCCTTAAAGACAAGGCATGGACTCCCCAGCGACCCCCGTGGGCTTATCTCCGCCACTTCTCAGTCTGGTGCCCCGTAATGAACTATGCTATACAAAAGATAAAGTTGTTGCCCACGCTGGCTTGTGGTTGGCACGATTAATGTTTCACAACCGAAACTCGTGAACCGGTCCTTAATTGTCATGAGCACGACCATCAAAACCATGTGCTCACAACCCACCATTATCAAGTTTTAGTTGGCACATTAATTAATTAACCAATCACGATTGACCATCGTGAACTATCAATAAGCCATCATGAAATAATAGTGAATCATGAGTTATTCCAATTGTGTGCTAATGTTTCTAAGCAGGGCTAAGCAATTATTTCTAATATCTAGTTGAACCAATATAAATAAAGTTCAACCAGTCAAATTATTATAACCCAAGGTATCAAGGAATAAAGTAATCAAGAACAAAAGGGCTATAACAAACAAGAGGTTAATTCCACCCAATGACATTCGAAAATAAATGCAATAGTTGAAAAGAAATAATAGCTTTAAATAGGATCAACATGCTCAAAGGGTTGTTTGGGATCTGTGTGACTCGCCTTGCTGGCCTTGGAACTCTTCAAACTCTTCTCCGACAAAAACGGACTATCCGGAAACGACGGAATCTAAGTAGAAAAGAGCAAAATCACCAAAACAGCACATAAACAAGCATGAACAGTACATGTGGATATTTTTAATGTGTAGATCTCAATTTTAGAAAAATTTAGAGACTTGAACCAACTAAATCGGAGCTAAGATGAATTAGTTATGAATTTTTAAAGATTAAATCGGATTAAAACACTTATATCGGTTTAAATTGAATTATGACGCAATAATGAATTATTTTTGAAAAGGAAAAGAAGGTTTATTGCGTCAGCGGGCTAGGGTTTCGGTGGACCGGGCGCACGGGCGGCGGTTCACGCGAACGGACGGCCGAGATCGATCCAATCCAAAACGGACGGCCGAGATCGAACGGTCCACGACCGGCTCACGGCGGACGACCCCGATGACGTCGGCAATGACGTCACCGACAGCGGCGGCGGCTCGGCGGAGCGGACGGCTCGGGCGGCGCACGCTCGCCGGCGAACGGCGGCACTTCGGCACAAACGGAGGGCACCAGCACGTAGAGGACGACGTGGCGAACTCACCGGTGACCAAAACGGCGGTGGAAGAACAACGGACGATGACGGCGACGAGGAGGAAGCGGCGGCAACCTTCGGGTCGACGGTGACGGCGATGCTCCGGCGGTCTTCGGCGGTGGCGAATCGGCGGACGAGAACGGCGACGACTTGGCGAGCACAACGGCGGTCTTCCCGAGCGACGGCGACGGCTGAAACGACGGCGGCGCACGGCTGGAGCGGCGGCGACGACGGCAAAGCTAGGGCACACGGTGCTAGAGCGTTTCCGACAACGAGAGGCGAAGGCGAGGGTGGCGGCGGGTAGAGGAGACACCGGGGTCCTTTTAAAGGGGCTCGGAGGCGACGGCGAAGGCCCACGGCGGCCGGCGACGAGAAGGAAAGATCGGGTTCGAGGAGAGGAAAGCCGATCCGATTCGAACTCGAATCAAACTCATTCCAAACCGATTTAGCCGAAGTTTCCAAAGGACAAAAGGTAGAGGAGATCCCGGAGATTGTTTCCCCTCAATCAATTCGGCCGGAAACGGAAAGGAACGGCCGGATTGGAAAGTGGCGGCGGCGGCGCGAAACTAGGGTAACGGCCGGAGGAGGACGACGATCCCGACAGGTGGGACCCACCTGTCAGCGACAGCGCGCTCGCGCGGGCGGGCAGCTGCGGCTGCGGACTGGGCCGGCTGGGCCGAGGAGAGAGAGAAGGGATTTTGGGCCGACTTTCGGCCCAAAGCCAAAAGAAGGCTTTTTAAAATCTTTTTCAATTTAAATTATTTCTTAAATGCAATTCCATTTATTAAAAATACTTTCTTAGCTCAAATAAATCCTAGAAAAATCTAGGAATTATAGAATTAAGCAAAGTATTTAATGAAATTTTATCTGGCCCCATTTTATATTGGAATTTATTAATTAAAATTAGATCTTCTCTTCTAGGCTTTTAAAATTATTTCTAAAAATTCCAATTAAACAACAATTTATATATTTTGAATTTTCAGGGTGTGACAACCGGTGGATAGCTTCTGCATCCCTTCTTGCCGTGTGGCCTCCACGAGATATCTTCCTGTTCTAGCTCCGGCACGTCTAACATTCACACGGGCGTCAACTACAGGGAAGATATTCGCATGGAATTCTACAAGCCGCATGGACATGTGCACCTTAGCACACGTGCATGTTGCATACATGCATTGATTAGTATCCCTAATCATCTATACTTTTTATTTATTATTTTAATCTCAGTTTGATCTGTGGTTTATTATTTTGCATGCACCTCCGGTCGAACGTGTCCGATCCCCATCACAAGAAGCTTCTGATTGGGATTTGATCTCGACTTGGACTTGCGATCTGTACGAGCGCATGGCAGGACCTGTCGGGTGATGTGTGGATGTGTCTAGCGTTCATGCCACAGGAGATTAGTTGACTAATTAATCAATATATGCAAGCCGTGTATATGCATTGATATATGCAAACATACATGCACAAGCTTCTTTATACCTATATTTTTTTATGTGGTACTAAGCAGATGATCTGTTGATTGATTTATTTTGCATGCACCCGTGTCGGCTACCTTTGCGGTTGCTGACTAACATCTTCACCGACCGGCCGCCTCGTCCGCTGCCGACTGGTGCCCTTGCCTGCACGGCTGGCCTATTATGCCGCCGCTGTTGGGCCTCTACGACTTCACCGCCGGCCTGTCTCTGTCGCCGCCGACTGGTGTCCTTGCCTATACGGTTGGTTGGTCACACCACCGTTCACGGGCGTCCACGTCTTCACCGACCGGCTGGCCTTCGCCACCACTCTTGTGTTTCCGCCTGCACGGCTGGCCTATTATGCCGCCGCTGTTGGGCGTTTACGACTTCACTGTTGGCATGCCTCCGTCGCCGCCGACTGGTGTCCTCGCCTATACGGTTGGTTGGTCACACCACCGTTCACGGGCGTCCACGTCTTCACCAACCGGCTGGCCTTCGCCGCCGCCGACTGGTGTTTCCGTCTGCACGACTAGCCTATTATGCCGCCGCTGTTGGGCGTCTATGACTTCACCGCCGGCCTGCCTCCGTCACCGTTGACTGGTGTCCTCGCCTATACGGTTGGTTGGTCACACCACCGTTCACGGGCGTCCACGTCTTCACCGACCGGCTGGCCTACGCCGCCGCCGACTGGTGTCTCCGCCTACACAGCTGGCCTATTATGCCGCCGTTGTTGGGCGTCTACAACTTCACCGCCGGCCTGCCTCCGTCGCCGCCGACTGGTGTCCTCGCCTATACGATTGGTCGGTCATACCACCGTTCATGGGCGTCCACGTCTTCACCGACCGGCTTGCCTTTGCCACCGCCGACTGGTGTCTCCACCTACACGGCTGGCCTGTTATGCCGCCGTTGTTGGGCATCTACGACTTCACTGCCGGCCCGCCTCCGTCGCCGCCGAGTGGTGTCGTCGCCTATACGGTTGGCAGACTCCGCCGCCGTTGATGGGCCTCGTCATCTACACCATCGGCTTGCTTCCGCCGCCGCCACTGGTGTTTTCATTGCCATTGATGGACGACTTTGTTCCCACATCAACCACCTCTGCCGTCACCAAGAGGAATATTACAAAGTTAAGTCATTATTTTTTTCTTTATATGATATTTTCCTTTTCCTCTGCCTCACTATGTCAACTGGTTCGCCGTTGACTAGTGAGTCAGGGGCTAGATATGTTATATCATATTTTCTAAATAATTTTCATAATATTTATCTTGATTGCTTGCAACATAATCTGAATACAAAAGTGCTTATCGAGTTATGGAGTTCTATCTTCCTATGCTTTCCGTTTGGTTTGTCGATGGATAGTTGCCTTTGGGCCGATTCCTAGCACCCGGGGGCTCGTTGGATGGACCGAGTAACGCAAGGTGCTATGTATTACTTGGAAAAAGTCAAAAGCATAGAGATAAGATAAATTATTTTCTGCTCTTAAGAATTGTAAAAGTACCCGATTAGTAAATTCTGATCCGTGAAACTTTGTTCCATTAATGACGAACTCATGTCACTCATTTGCATGTCTGGGAAGTGCCTTGGCCTACTCCCGATGCTTGGGGGCTATGACTAGTCGGGCAGAGTGTTGAAACATACGGAGTCATCTGCTCGGGGAAATCAAAATTGACAAGAGGAGAAATACATGTTTATAAACATTTTAAAATACTTGAATTTTCCTCGAGTATTATATATATTTACATCAGACACTACTCATCCTATATGTTTGTTCTGCAGGATCCAGATCCAGATATGCATCAAAAGGATTCATGGCTTTAAGCTTATCTCCTATGTTGCAGGAATGGATCAGTCAGAACATCACCACCGGCTTGCCGTCGTCGCCGCCGACTGGTGTCCTCGCCTATACGGTTGTGTGGTCACACCACCGTTGTTGGGCGTCTACGTCTTCACCGCCGGCTCGCCTTCGCCGCCGCCGACTGGTGTCTCCGCCTGCACGGCTAGTAGGGGTGGGCATTCGGTCATAACCGAGACTTCGGTCCGGTTAGTTCGGTCTTTAAAAATTTCGGTTATCTAGAATTGACACCCGAAGTTGCTCTCACAAGAATCAAGACCGACAGTTCGGTTAGCCGAAACTTCGGTCTCGGTCTTCGGTTAGACCGTACAGACCGAACAGGCATACAGCATGTGGCAATTGGCAGCCAACACAACAATCAGAACATGATTGCAAAACAAATAAAGCGTTGTAGGATTCAGGCTCATACGTACAGTACATTACAAGATTGTATGGACTCCATTGTGCTGCTCTGTTCATCACCTTCACTTCAATGGCCCCCTCCTCCTCCGGCTCGGCGATTGGCCCCCTCGCTATCTCGGCGATCGGGTAGACAGCAGCACGGCTGCACGGCAGCAGGCGGTGCGTGCCGCGACGGGCGCACGGCGGGGCAGCAGCGCGCGGGCAGTGCCGCGGCGACGCAGCACGCAGGCGGTGGCGCGGCAACGCCGACGAGCCGACGAGTCGACGAGATTGGGGTAGTGGGTAGGCCGAGCGGCGGCGCTTGAGGCGAAGCAACGAGATTCTGGTTCGGGACTTAGGGTTGTTGACTTGTTTGTCTCGTGGAGAAATACACTAATCACTAATGGGCTTGCCAGCCACCCAGCCCATGAGCCCAACACCAACACATGCCTATGTTTAACTCTGTTTTTATACCGATCGGTTACATCGGGTACCCGAGAAGAATGACCGAACTACCCAAAAAAACTTCGGTCTTCTCGAGTGCATGACCGAACTACCGACCGATGACCGAAACTTCGGGTAGTTCGGGTTCGGTTTCGGTTTGTTCGGGTTCGGTCTTCGGTCTCGGTTTTTTCTGCCCACCCCTAACGGCTAGCCTATTATGCCGCCGTTTGTTGGGCGTCTACGTCTTCACCGACCGGGTCGCCTTCGCCGCCGCCGACTGGTGTCTCCGCCTGTCTCCGCCTGCACGGCTGGACTATTATGCCGCCGTTGTTGGGCGTCTACGTCTTCACTGACCGGCCCGCCTTCACCGCCGCCGACTGGTGTCTCCGCCTACACAACTGGCCTATTATGCCGCCGTTGTTGGGCGTCTACGTCTTCACCGCCGGCTCGCCTTCGCCGCCGCCGACTGGTGTCTTCACCTTTACGGCTAGTTTATTATGCCGCCGTTGTAGGACGTCTACATCTTCTCCGACCGGCCACCTCGTATGACGCCAACTGATGCTATCGTCTTCACAGCTGGCCACGTCGTCGCCACCGCAAATAGGCGTCATCACCTTCAACGCATGCTGTCTACGTCTGCTGCCGACTGGTTTTCTTCACTTCCATGGCTGCATGATTCTGCCACTGTTGATTAGCCTTATCATCTTCACCACCTGTCGTCTCGTCTGCTGCTGACTAGTTCCCTCGCCTCTACGGCTGGTTTGTGCCGCTACCACTACTGATGGACGTCATCGTCTTCATTGCCGGCCACCTTGTCTGACGCCGACTGGTTTGTTCGCCTCCATGGCTGCGGGTCTTCGTCATCATTGACTGGCGTCATCGTCATCGCCGGTTTGCCTTTGCTGTTGCAAATGGTGTCTTCACTTCCATGGCTGGCCTATTTTGCCGCCGCTCAAGGACGTCTTCGTTTTCATCATCATTCTGCTTCTTCCATCGCCGACTGGTTTTTCTGGAGCCGACTGGAGTATCTATCTGCACGACTACACATCTTCGCCACCGGTTTTCTTCTGTTGCCGCTGACTCGTGTTCACGTCATCACGGCTATGCAACTTTGTCACCATAGTGGAGCGACTTCACCTTCATTATCTCTGGCATTGGCAAACTCTATTGCCTCTACTTCGCAAGCTTTGCTACTTCACCGACCATGACGTCTACAAGAACCTCGACATCTCGGCATGCGTCAACAAATATAATGCCGTGTTATTCTGTTACAACAAGTGCTTCTCCAATTATCAAGATTTCTACTCGTACATGTTCAACATATATCTTCACTCAAGTTATGGCTATTCGACGACAAGAAGCTACAGTTCTCGGCTCTATGTTTAGTTGCTTTCCAACTAACCAAAGAGTCGGGGGCTACACAAATACAAGACTCTCAAAATTCGACAAGCTGAAGCAATCAATTAATCTGCCAACAAGTCAACTCCAGGAGTAATTATCTTTGTCTTTGCTTCGGAGCAGATGTTCTACTTCAGCAACTTCAATTATTTCACTGACAATTTTGGATGCTTCATGCTGCCACAATCTACTTCAAATTTCTCAAGTATCAAGTTTGAGATTTAATCTACATATTCGGGAGGTTGGAGTTATCAACCAATTAACTCAGATTCAACAAGTTGAACAATAGCATCTACTTTCTTCCAAGTGAAGCATTGTCACGCCCTAAAAATCGTCTAATGTAAAAATACATTGTTTAAATCATTTTTAGAAAAATATTTTAAAAGCCTACAAGCTAAACCCTAATTATCTAGGAAAATTTTCAACATAAAAATGAGCTAGATAAAATTTTATTAAATACTATGCTTGCTCTTCTATTTTCTAGAATTTTCTGGGAATTATTTGAGCAAGGGAAGTATTTTTAATAATTGAAACAACATTTCACAAATTATTTTATTTAAAAAAGTTCAAAAACCCCTCCTTTAAGTTGTTGGGCCGTTTTCGGCCCAACACTCCCTCTTTCCCGCGCGGCCGAACCGGCCCAAGCCGGCCCAGCCGACGCCGCCCGCCCCTCCTCCCCTCAGCCGCCGACAGGTGGGACCCACCTGTCGGGTGTGTCCCTAACCTCCGGCCGGCACAGGCCGAGCCCGAGCCGCCCGAGCAGCCGCCTTGCCGCCTCAAATCCGCACCCAATCCGGCCCCGTTTCTTCCGGATTTTTGAGGGGTTTTGATCCTCTCGTTCTCCTCTATCTTTCCCCTCAAGAATCGGAGCAAACCGTTGAGTTTTCTCTCCGAATCGAACTCGTTTTCGAGTTTATCTCCAAAACCGAGTTTAGATTTTCCCGAAGCGATTTCTTACGGGAGGAGTCCGATCTCTTCAATCCAAGGCTATAAATAGGACCACCTCGTCGCCCTCTTTCGTTTGCCCCCTCTCCCGTGGTCTCTCGTGCTCCGTAGCTCCGTCGCCGCCGCCGTCTAGCTCGCCACCGCCGTCGGCCGGGTTGCAGCCGCGCCGCCGCGCCGCCTCCGCCGTTGCCGCCGCTTGTCGCCGTCGCCAAGAGGTGCACCGAGGAGTGAGGAAGCTCGGCCGCCCTTTCCCCTTCGTCGCCGGCCGCCGTAGCTCGCCGCCGTCGGTCAACCCGAGCCGCCGCTCGTTCCCCGTCGTCCGACGTCGTTTGTAGTTGTGGTGAGTACCGTTGGGTTCGTCTCGTCGTCCTCTACGTGTACATGCCCTCCAAATCCGCAGCCGGCCGCTCTATCTCCGGCGAGGTCGTCATCATGGTTCGGCCGCCATGGGTGATGTCAGCATGACGTCATCGGTTTTTCTTTTTCCCGATTTTCTAATAGATTAAATCTTCGGAAAATCATAACTAAATAACCGTAGATCCGTTTCAGGTGGTTCAAGTTGCTAAATTTTTCTAAAATCAAGATCTACATGTTAAAAATATCCACATGTACTGTTTATGCTTGTTTTTGTACTGTTTTGTTGATTTTTGTTTAATTGCTTTAGTTTCCGACGTTCCGGAGGAGAGCGTTTCCTTTGAGGAAGGTTCCGAAGCGTTTGCGGAAGCCCAAGGCAAGTCACACAGATCCCAAACAACCCTTTGAGCATGTTGAACCCGTTTAAAGCTATTATTTTATTTCAACTATGCATTGTTTTCGAATGTCATCGGGTGGTGAACCTTTCCCAATTAATTAATGGCCGAAGATGATCTTATTTTTCCTATGGGTTATAATTTGATTAGCATGAACCTTATATATTGGGTTGGTTCAGCTAAATGCTATATGTAAGTTTGCTTAGCCATGCTTAGAAACATTAGCTAACTAAAGGGATTAATTATAAACTATGTTACATTATTATTATTAATGATGGTTATATTAAATGGTAGCTCACGATGGTTAATCGTGTGATGATAATTAATTGATAATTAAAACCTGGTTAAGGTGGGTTGTGAGCATATGGTTTTGATGGTTGTGCTCATGACAATTAAGGACCGGTTCGCGAGCTACTGTTGTGAAACTTTTACCGTGCCAACCACAAGCCAGCGTGGGCAACGGCTTTACCTTTTGTATAGCATGATTCATTATGGAGTGCCAGACTGAGAAGCGGCGAGAAGTCCGTGGGGGTCGCTGGGGAGTCCATGCCTCTGGTTGTAGAGGGGGTGATTATGATCCAGGTACGGTGCACTGTGGTGAGTTGTGTTGTGCAAGGGGTATTGTCACAGTTCCTTTCCGAGATATCGTGGTGGTACTAAGGCGCATGGTAACATGTTGTGGGATTGTGTCTTGTGGGTACAGTGGTACACCTCTGATCAGAGTTTAATCTATTCGAATAGTCGTACCCGCGGTTATGGGTGAGTTGAGCAATGTTTTTCGTGATTAGTCTCACACTACGCATCAATGTTAATAATGTGATAATTAATTTGACTCCTGGTTTGGAATGGATAATTCCTGGTTTGGAGGTTTAATTTGTTCAACTGGGGTTGGTTGTTCAAATGTGGTTGGGCCTATGCAACATGGGTGTGTTGTATGGTGTTATTTAATATTGATTAATTATTCAACTGTTTTTACCATTCTCTTAAATATTTATTAAATGTTGTTTCTGCAAATGAGCTATATTATGCCATCCTTTGTTATCCTGTGCACTTGCATATTTGCTGTGTGACTTGTTGAGTATGTCATATGCTCATTCTTGCAATATTCATTCATCAGAAGACGAGTATCTCAGTGAAGGTGATGATCTGGAGGATTAGGCTTGTTCTTGGTTAAGATGCCTGTGGAGTGGAGTCGCCATAGCTGTTCCGTAGTTTGTTATAGTTTTATATTTCCGTTGCGTAAAATGTTATTCTTTGAGAGGAACTATCTACCTCTGTAATCTTTTATTATTTGCGAATATTAAATAGTTATTTATTTGTACTCTATTATCAATTTGTCATTTGTGTGCCTCGGTTGATTCCTGGACGAGGGTTTAACACACATGTAAGCGTTTGGAATTTTGGATAGAAATTCCGGGCGTGACAAGTTGGTATCAGAGCCACCTTGACCTTAGGATAAGCCAAATGGTAAACCTTAAGTAGCCTTCAAAATATTTTGAAAAAAAATAGAACTGCTCTTCTCTATTCTCTTACAAATTAATTAAGTTGGCAGCACATGCAAGGTTATGCACAAAATTTATTTAATTCAATTTCTTTTCTTTTAAAAGCAAAAAGTTGTTCTTCTCAAAATGTTTCTTTTTCTCTTTACCAAATCTTATTGATTAGTCGGCACTGTACATCTATTATGGTATCGATACAATCATGATAGCACTAGTACTACTCATCTTTCTTATGGTGACACTGTACCGTGCTTATAATAGATCATAAGTATTTTAGTTTTATTTTAGTTATTTGTCAAAAAAAAATATTTGTCTCTGTCCAAAAAGTAAAATTCTAAAAACATATTTATATAATAGCTTGGTATGTGTCTTTTCTTTTATTTTTCTTCCTCTTTGGTCAAATCAGTTAAGTCTAGATGGTGCAGCTAATTTAAAAAAAATATGCATTAATTCTTCTCTTCTATGTTTCTTTAGATGCCGCCCCATTCACCGAGAAATTTGATCAAGGTGTTAGGATTCGTCAGGGAGCTGAGGTTGATGGCTTTTGAGGTAGGCTATGAAGTTGCTCCCGAGTATCGCCAAATTTCCCATGACCCCAACGAGGAGAAGTGTCGTGTTCGTGTGACGTTGGCTAGTGATCGTGAAGACCTTCCGTCCATTAAGTTCGAAGCTGGAGGAAGATCGTACAGCCATGCTTGTCAAGAAGCAGCTTTGGTGGCCATTGGAGAGTTGCGTCAACGCTTTGAAGAAGAGTTGGATTCATCAGCTTTCCAGTATCATCCTCACAAGCCTCATGGTCAAGACTATGGAACCTATACCTGTCCTGATGGTGAAGAGAGTGCCACTCTGATGCATGTGGTGTATATGCTTAGTGCTATGGATGCAATAAGTGTGGAGCGAGACAAAGCAGCTCATGACAGGGAAAACTGGAATCGAGGCAAGATTTGCAAGTTGGAGAGCAAGGTGTACCGTCTACAGAAGGAATTAGCTGAACTTAAAGGAGAAACGCCGCCGCCAACTCCCAAGCTTCGCCTCATCGCAAGAAGGAGAACCTGTCCGCCACCTCGTCTCCAGTTAGCTTCGAAGATTCGCGTGATGGGTGAAGCTGTGCCCGATCGTGTTGAACCTGTCATCGACATCATAAGTGATGAGGAAGAGGAGGAAGACCCTGAAGAAAGAGAGCCAGCTACTCCAGAGGAAGAAGATCCATCGCTTCGTTCCGACGCAAGGCGGGATTAGTCGCTTAGTTAGATCGTTGCCGTAGTTCGCTGTGTTAGATTGCTTGTTTAAGTTTGCTTGTGAGTGTGTGGGTTTTAGTTGTTGCTTACATCATTGGTGGGATGTAACAGCATGAGTCTAGTTCTTTTGCTTGTCAGAGTGTAAGATAGTTGGTGAGATAGTGTTAATGCAACTTAAATGTAATCATACATAGTTAAGAGCAATATAGAATTTAAATTAATTAAATAACTCCGTTCTAAGGGTGTCTCTCTGTCATTCTTTCCTGTTGTCTCTGCTTACCGTCAGATGGTGAACACGCGCACTGGAAGTGGAAGTGGAAGTGGAAGTGGAGCTACTAACAATGGAGGAGATCCCACGCTAGCTCAGATTCTGGCCCAACAAACACAACTGATCAATCTGTTGGTGCAGCAGGCACAGAATCAGCAGGCAAACAATCAGAACCAGAATCCACCCTCACCTCCCCAAAACAAGCTGGCAGATTTCTTACGTGTGAGACCCCCTACCTTTTCAAGCACCACCAATCCAATAGAAGCAGGAGATTGGCTGCATGCGGTGGAGAAGAAGTTGGACTTGATCCAGTGTACTGAGCAGGAGAAAGTTTCTTTTGCTTCGCATCAACTGCATGGACCTGCTGCTGAATGGTGGGATCATTTTCGCCAAGGCAGGGCTGAAGAAGAGCCTATTACGTGGCAGGAATTCACGGCCGCTTTCAGGAAGACACACATACCAACGGGTGTTGTAGCTCTAAAGAAGAGAGAATTTAGAGCACTCAACCAGGGATCTCGTTCGGTCACCGAGTACCTCCATGATTTCAACCGTTTAGCTCGTTATGCTCCGGAAGATGTTCGCACCGATGAAGAGCGTCAGGAGAAGTTCTTGGAGGGACTGAATGATGAGTTGTCTTATGCCTTGATGTCTACGGATTTCCGGGATTTCCAGCAGTTGGTGGACAAGGCGATTCGTCAGGAAGACAAGTATAACCGGATGGAGCAGAAGAAGCGTAGGGCTGCCCAATTCAAGGCACAACAGGGCAGTAACCAGAGGCCGCGTCTCGTTACGGGACCTCAAGCTCCATCGTACCCTCAAGGAGGATCTTCATCAGTTGTCCGCCCCCAACGCCAGTTCTACAACAACAATACTGGTAATCGTGGTAATGACAACCGCAACGTGGTTGCTCGTCCTGCAGCAACTCCAGCTCAGAACCAGCCCGTCAGGAAGGAACAGGGAAGCAAGCCAGGGGTGTGCTTCAATTATGGTGATCCAGGACATTATGCTGATAAGTGTCCTAAGCCTCGGCGCGTGAAGAACGCTCCAGCCCCGAACAACTCCAATGCTCCAACACCGAAGGCACGTGTTAATCATGTTGCAGCAGCAGAAGCTCAGAATGCACTAGATGTGGTTTTGGGTACGTTTCCTGTTAACTCTATACCCGCATCTGTGCTTTTTGATTCCGGTGCTACACATTCCTTTTTGTCTAAAAGTTTTGCGAGCAATCATGGGATGGAAGTTATTAGTCTTGGGAGACCTTTACTAGTTAATACCCCAGGCAATCAAGTATTTTCGACATAGTATTGTCCTTCCGCTACTATAGAAATAGAAGAAGTTCCTTTCCCATCCTCGCTTATCTTGCTAGAATCCAAAGATCTAGATGTTATCTTAGGGATGGACTGGTTATCTCGTCACAGAGGAGTTATAGATTGTGCCAACCGTAAGGTGACTTTAACCAGTAGCAATGGGGAAACCGTTTCTTTCTTTGTGTCCTCTCCTAAATATCATGGTGTGATCTTAAACCAAGTTGCTCTACAAGAGATCCCCCTAGTACAAGACTACCCAGACGTGTTTCCCGAGGATTTGCCAGGTATGCCACCTAAGAGAGACATAGAGTTTCGGATAGACTTGGTACCTGGAACCAACCCTATCCATAAGAGACCATACAGAATGGCAGCTAATGAGTTAGCTGAGGTGAAGAGACAAGTGGATGATTTGCTTCAGAAAGGATACATCAGACCCAGTACTTCGCCATGGGGAGCACCAGTCATCTTTGTGGAGAAGAAAGATCATACTCAGAGAATGTGCGTGGATTATCGAGCGTTGAATGAGGTTACTATCAAGAATAAGTACCCTCTACCCAGAATTGATGACCTGTTTGATCAACTGGAAGGTGCTACAGTTTTCTCCAAGATAGATCTCCGTTCTGGATATCATCAACTTCGAATCCGTGAGGAAGATATACCAAAGACCGCCTTCACAACTCGGTATGGTTTGTTCGAATGTACCGTTATGTCATTTGGACTCAGTAATGCCCCAGCCTTTTTCATGAATCTGATGAACAAGGTGTTTATGGAATATCTGGATAAGTTTGTCGTGGTGTTTATTGATGACATTCTTATTTACTCCAAGACGAAGGAAGAACATGAAGAGCATCTTCGTCTAGCTTTAGAGAAACTACGTGAGCATCAGCTTTATGCCAAGTTCAGTAAATGTGAATTTTGGTTGTCCGAAGTGAAGTTTCTTGGTCATGTCATCTCGTCTGGAGGAGTGGCAGTAGATCCAAGCAATGTGGAGTCAGTGTTAAGTTGGAAGCAACCCAAGACGGTTTCAGAAATTCGTAGTTTCCTTGGACTTGCAGGGTATTACCGCAGGTTTATTGAGAATTTTTCAAAGATCGCCAGACCAATGACTCGTCTGCTTCAGAAGGAAGTGAAGTACAAGTGGACGGAGGATTGTGAACAAAGTTTCCAAGAACTGAAGAAAAGGCTAGTGACTGCGCCTGTATTAATTTTGCCTGATTCGAGGAAAGGTTTCCAAGTATATTGTGATGCATCCCGACTCGGTTTGGGTTGTGTGTTGATGCAAGAAGGAAAGGTGGTTGCCTATGCATCTAGGCAATTACGTCCTCATGAGAATAACTACCCAACGCATGACCTAGAGTTGGCAGCTGTGGTGCATGCATTGAAGATTTGGCGTCATTATCTTTTCGGTAACCGTACAGAGATGTATACGGATCATAAAAGTTTGAAGTACATTTTCACTCAACCTGATTTGAACATGCGTCAGCGAAGATGGTCAGAATTGATTAAAGACTATGATATGGAAATCCACTATCACCCGGGGAAAGCAAATGTTGTAGCCGATGCTCTTAGTAGGAAAAGCTACTGTAATATGTCAGAAGGTCGACATTTACCTTGGGAGATATGCCAAGAATTTGAAAAGTTAAACTTGGCTATAGTCAGCAAAGGTTTTGTGGCTACTTTGGAAGCTCAACCTACTCTGTTTGATCAAGTTAGAGAAGCTCAAGTGAATGATCCTGATATCCAAGAAATAAAAAAAGAACATGAGAAGAGGAAAAGCCATCGGTTATGTAGAAGATGAGCAAGGAACTGTGTGGTTAGGAGAAAGAATTTGCGTCCCAGAAAATAAGGAGTTGAAGGATACTATCATGAAAGAAGCTCATGAAACTTTGTATTCCATTCACCCTGGAAGCACTAAGATGTACCAAGACTTAAAGCAACAATTCTGGTGGGCCAGTATGCGACGTGAGATAGCAGAATATGTGGCTCTATGTGATGTATGTCAGCGGGTCAAGGCAGAACATCAGAAGCCAGCCGGTCTGTTACAACCGTTGAAGATTCCAGAGTGGAAGTGGGAAGAAATAGGAATGGATTTTATAACCGGTCTACCCAGAACGTCGGCAGGACATGATTCTATTTGGGTAGTGGTTGATAGGTTGACAAAAGTCGCTCACTTCATACCGGTCAAAACAACCTACACGGGGAATAAGCTTGCAGAGTTATACATGGCCAGAGTGGTATGTTTGCATGGCGTTCCTAAGAAGATAGTGTCAGATAGAGGTAGCCAGTTTACTTCGAAGTTTTGGCAGAAATTACAAGTAGAGATGGGTACCCGTTTGAATTTCAGTACCGCTTATCACCCTCAAACAGATGGACAGACGGAAAGAGTAAACCAAATTTTAGAAGATATGTTGAGAGCCTATGTTCTAGATTTTGGTGGAAGTTGGGATAAGAATTTGCCGTACGCGGAATTCTCATATAACAATAGTTATCAAGCTAGTTTACAAATGGCTCCGTATGAAGCATTATATGGCCGAAAGTGCCGTACGCCGCTCCTTTGGGATCAAACCGGTGAACGTCAAGTTTTTGGGACAGACATATTGCGAGAGGCAGAAGAAAAAGTGAAGATTATCCAAGAAAGGTTGCGCGTTGCTCAGTCACGACAGAAGAGCTATGCCGACAATCGTCGCAGAGATTTGGCTTTCGAAGAAGGAGATTATATATACCTTCGGGTTACGCCGTTACGAGGTGTTCATCGTTTCCAGACCAAAGGGAAATTGGCACTGCGTTTCGTGGGACCTTTTAAGATCGTGAGTCGAAGAGGTGAAGTAGCTTATCAGCTAGAGTTGCCTCCGTCAATGGCGGGAATACATGACGTATTCCACGTGTCTACGGAGGAAGCAGATCCTGATCGTATAGAGCTTCAAGAAGATTTAACTTATGTTGAGAAGCCAGTCAGAATCTTGGAAGTAAGCGAGAGGAATACCAGGAATCGCGTTATACGGTTCTGTAAGGTTCAGTGGAGTAATCATTCAGAAGAAGAAGCCACTTGGGAGCGAGAAGATGAATTGAAGTCAGCTCATCCTCATCTCTTCGCCAGTCCTTCTGAATCTCGAGGACGAGATTCCGTTTAAGGGGGGTAGGTTTGTCACGCCCTAAAAATCGTCTAATGTAAAAATACATTGTTTAAATCATTTTTAGAAAAATATTTTAAAAGCCTACAAGCTAAACCCTAATTATCTAGGAAAATTTTCAACATAAAAATGAGCTAGATAAAATTTTATTAAATACTATGCTTGCTCTTCTATTTTCTAAAATTTTCTGGGAATTATTTGAGCAAGGGAAGTATTTTTAATAATTGAAACAACATTTCACAAATTATTTTATTTAAAAAAGTTCAAAAACCCCTCCTTTAAGTTGTTGGGCCGTTTTCGGCCCAACACTCCCTCTTTCCCGCGCGGCCGAACCGGCCCAAGCCGGCCCAGCCGACGCCGCCCGCCCCTCCTCCCCTCAGCCGCCGACAGGTGGGACCCACCTGTCGGGTGTGTCCCTAACCTCCGGCTGGCACAGGCCGAGCCCGAGCCGCCCGAGCCACCGCCTTGCCGCCTCAAATCCGCACCCAATCCGGCCCCGTTTCTTCCGGATTTTTGAGGGGTTTTGATCCTCTCGTTCTCCTCTATCTTTCCCCTCAAGAATCGGAGCAAACCGTTGAGTTTTCTCTCCGAATCGAACTCGTTTTCGAGTTTATCTCCAAAACCGAGTTTAGATTTTCCCGAAGCGATTTCTTGCGGGAGGAGTCCGATCTCTTCAATCCAAGGCTATAAATAGGACCACCTCGTCGCCCTCTTTCGTTTGCCCCCTCTCCCGTGGTCTCTCGTGCTCCGTAGCTCCGTCGCCGCCGCCGTCTAGCTCGCCACCGCCGTCGGCCGGGTTGCAGCCGCGCCGCCGCGCCGCCTCCACCGTCGCCGCCGCTTGTCGCCGTCGCCAAGAGGTGCGCCGAGGAGTGAGGAAGCTCGGCCGCCCTTTCCCCTTCGTCGCCGGCCGCCGTAGCTCGCCGCCGTCGGTCAACCCGAGCCGCCGCTCGTTCCCCGTCGTCCGACGTCGTTTGTAGTTGTGGTGAGTACCGTTGGGTTCGTCTCGTCGTCCTCTACGTGTACATGCCCTCCAAATCCGCAGCCGGCCGCTCTATCTCCGGCGAGGTCGTCATCGTGGTTCGGCCGCCATGGGTGATGTCAGCATGACGTCATCGGTTTGTCTTTTTCCCGATTTTCTAATAGATTAAATCTTCGGAAAATCATAACTAAATAACCGTAGATCCGTTTCAGGTGGTTCAAGTTGCTAAATTTTTCTAAAATCAAGATCTACATGTTAAAAATAATCACATGTACTGTTTATGCTTGTTTTTGTACTGTTTTGTTAATTTTTGTTTAATTGCTTTAGTTTCCGACGTTCCGGAGGAGAGCGTTTCCTTTGAGGAAGGTTTCGAAGTGTTTGCGGAAGCCCAAGGCAAGTCACACAGATCCCAAACAACCCTTTGAGCATGTTGAACCCGTTTAAAGCTATTATTTTATTTCAACTATGCATTGTTTTCGAATGTCATCGGGTGGTGAACCTTTCCCAATTAATTAATGGCCGAAGATGATCTTATTTTTCCTATGGGTTATAATTTGATTAGCATGAACCTTATATATTGGGTTGGTTCAGCTAAATGCTATATGTAAGTTTGCTTAGCCATGCTTAGAAACATTAGCTAACTAAAGGGATTAATTATAAACTATGTTACATTATTATTATTAATGATGGTTATATTAAATGGTAGCTCACGATGGTTAATCGTGTGATGATAATTAATTGATAATTAAAACCTGGTTAAGGTGGGTTGTGAGCATATGGTTTTGATGGTTGTGCTCATGACAATTAAGGACCGGTTCGCGAGCTACTGTTGTGAAACTTTTACCGTGCCAACCACAAGCCAGCGTGGGCAACGGCTTTACCTTTTGTATAGCATGATTCATTATGGAGTGCCAGACTGAGAAGCGGCGAGAAGTCCGTGGGGGTCGCTGGGGAGTCCATGCCTCTGGTTGTAGAGGGGGTGATTATGATCCAGGTACGGTGCACTGTGGTGAGTTGTGTTGTGCAAGGGGTATTGTCACAGTTCCTTTCCGAGGTATCGTGGTGGTACTAAGGCGCATGGTAACATGTTGTGGGATTGTGTCTTGTGGGTACAGTGGTACACCTCTGATCAGAGTTTAATCTATTCGAATAGTCGTACCCGCGGTTATGGGTGAGTTGAGCAATGTTTTTCATGATTAGTCTCACACTACGCATCAATGTTAATAATGTGATAATTAATTTGACTCCTGGTTTGGAATGGATAATTCCTGGTTTGGAGGTTTAATTTGTTCAACTGGGGTTGGTTGTTCAAATGTGGTTGGGCCTATGCAACATGGGTGTGTTGTATGGTGTTATTTAATATTGATTAATTATTCAACTGTTTTTACCATTCTCTTAAATATTTATTAAATGTTGTTTCTGCAAATGAGCTATATTATGCCATCCTTTGTTATCCTGTGCACTTGCATATTTGCTGTGTGACTTGTTGAGTATGTCATATGCTCATTCTTGCAATATTCATTCATCAGAAGACGAGTATCTCAGTGAAGGTGATGATCTGGAGGATTAGGCTTGTTCTTGGTTAAGATGCCTGTGGAGTGGAGTCGCCATAGCTGTTCCGTAGTTTGTTATAGTTTTATATTTCCGCTGCGTAAAATGTTATTCTTTGAGAGGAACTATCTATGTCACACCCTAAAAATTCAAATAATATAAATTGTTGTTTAAATGGAATTTCTAGAATTTATTTTAAAAAGTCTTGAAAAGAAAATCCAAGTTTAATTAATAAATTCCAATATAAAAAGTGGCCAGATAAAATTTCATTAAATACTTTGCTTAATTCTATAATTCTTAGATTTTTCTGGGATTTATTTGAGCTAAGGAAGTATTTTTAATAAATGGAATTGCATTTAAGAAATAATTTAAATTGAAAAGGTTTTAAAAAGTCTTCTTTTGGCTTTGGGCCGAAAGTCGGCCCAAAACCCTTCTCTCTCTCCTCCCGGCCCAAGTCGGCCCAGTCCGCAGCCGCCCCGCGCGCGCGCGCGTTCGGACGCTGACAGGTGGGTCCCACCTGTCAGATCCTTCGTCCTCCTTCGGCCGCCGCCGCCGAAAACCCTAGCCCGCGCCGCCGCCGTTTCCCTTCCAAATCCGGCCGTCTCTTTCCTTTTCCGGCCGAATTGGTTGAGGGGAAATGATCTCCGGGATCTCCTCTATCTTTTTCCCTTTGGAATCGTCGGTTGAATCGCTTTGGAAAGCCTTGAATCGAGTTCGATTCGGATCGGTTTTCTTCCTCTTCAAGCCGCGAGTTTCCTTCGCCGTTGCCGTCGCCGTGGGCCTCCGCCGTCGCCTCCGAGCCCCTTTAAAAGAATCCCCGTGCTCTTCTCTTTCCGCCGCCACCCTCGCCTTCGCCTCTCGTCGCCGGAGTCGTTCTAGCGCCGTGCGCCCTAGTTTCGCCGTCGCCGCCGCCGCTCCAGCCGTGTGCCGCCGTCGCTCCAGCCGTCGCAGTCGCTCGGGAAGACCGCCGTCGTCATCGCCAAGTCGTCGCCGTCCTCGTCAGCCCCTTCGCAGCCGTCGGAACCCGCCGGAGCGCCGTCGCCGTCGACAACCCGAAGAGCCCCGCCGTTTCCTCCTCGTCGCCGGTGCCGTCCGTTGCTTCTCCGCCGCCGTTGTGGTCATCGGTGAGTTCGCCGCGCCGTGATCTACATCTTGGTGCCCTCCGTTCGCGTCGTCGCGCCGTCGTTCGCCGGCGAGCATGCGATGCCGAGCCGCCGAGCCGCCGCCGCCGTCGGTGATGTCACCGCTGACGTCATCGTAGTCCTCTCCCGTGAGCCGGTCGTGGACCGATCGATCTCGGCCGTCCATCTTAGATCGGTTAGATCTCGGCCGTCCGTTCGCGTGAACCGCCGCCCGTGCGCCCGGTCCACCCAAACCCTAGCCGCTGACGCAATAAACCCTCTTTTCCTTTTCAAAAATAATTCATTATTGCGTCATAATTCAATTTAAACCGATTTAAGTGTTTTAATCCGATTTAATCTTTAAAAATTCATAACTAATTCATCTTAGCTCCGATTTAGTTGGTTCAAGTCTCTAAATTTTTCTAAAATTGAGATCTACACATTAAAAATATCCACATGTACTGTTCATGCTTGTTTGTGTGCTGTTTTGGTGATTTTTGCTCTTTTCTGCTTAGATTCCGTCGTATCCGGAGAGTCCGTTTTCGCCGGAGAAGAGTTTGAAGAGTTCCAAGGCCAGCAAGGCAAGTCACACAGATCCCAAACAACCCTTTGAGCATGTTGATCCTATTTAAAGCTATTGTTTTCATTCAACTATTGCATTTATTTTCGAATGTCATTGGGTGGAATTAACCTATTGTTTGTATAGCCCCTTTTGTTCTTGAATTACCTTATTCCTTGATACCTTGGGTTATAATAATTTGACTGGTTGAACTTTATTTATATTGGTTCAACTAGATATTAGATATAATTGCTTAGCCCTGCTTAGAAACATTAGCACACTATTGGGATAACTTATGACTCACTGTTATTTAATGATGGCTTAATGATAGTTCACGATGGTCAATCGTGATTAGTTAATTAATTAATGTGCCAACTAAAACCTGATAATGGTGGGTTGTGAGCACATGGTTTTGATGGTCGTGCTCATGACAATTAAGGACAGGTTCACGAGTTTCGGTTGTGAAACATTTATCGTGCCAACCACAAGCCAGCATGGGCAACGGCTTTATCTTTTGTATAGCGTGGTTCATTGCGGAGCACCAGACTGAGAAGTGGCGGAGATAAGCCCACGGGGGTCGCTGGGGAGTCCATGCCTTGTTTATAAGGGGGTGATTATGATCCAGGAAGGTGCACTGCAGTGAATTGTGTTATGCGAGGGGTATTGTCACAACTCCTTTCCGAGGTATCGTGGTGATATTGAGGCACATGGTGACATGATGTGGGGTTGTGTCTTGTGGGTACAGTGGTACACCTCTGATCAGAGTAAAACTATTCGAATAGCCGTGCCCGCGGTTATGGGCGGGTCTAACAATGTCTTTCGTGATTAGTCTCACCCTTCTCACCATGATAGATGATGCTATAATTGGTAATAATTTGATTAGCTCCTGGTTTGGAATGGTATATTCCTGGTTTGGAGATAGAACTGTGCAGCCGGGGTGGTTGTTCAGAATGGTTGGGCCTATACAACAGGGTATGTTGTATAGTGTTGGATTAATATTGATTAATACTTAACTGTTTTAAATTCTCAAATATTTGCTAAATGCTGCTTTTGCAAATGGAGCCCTATTATGCCATCCTTTGTTATCCTGTGCACTTGCATCTTTGCTGCGTGGCTTGCTGAGTATGTCATATACTCACCTTGCAATCATTCATCAGAGGAAGAGTTCTACAGTGAAGCTGATGGAGGGGAGGATTAGGTGTAGCCCTGGTCAAGCTGCCTGTGGAGTGGAGCCGTCTGCGCTGTTTATTTTATTTTCCGCTGCTTAGATCTTTATTGATTGAGAGGAACTATCTACCTCTGTAATAACATTTTATACGCTTATTAAATAGAGTAGTAATTGTACTCTATTATCAATTTGTTATTGTGTGCCTCGGCTGATTCCTGGACGAGGGTTCACACACATGTAAGCGTTTGGAATTTTGGATAGAAATTCCGGGCGTGACAAGTTGGTATCAGAGCTCCCTTGACCCTAGGTTATGCCAAATGGTTACCCATAGAAGCCCTCTAAAAATATTGGAAAAGCAGAACTGTTCTCCTCCCTTTCTCTTTTAATTAAACCAAACTAATGGCACATGCACTTCATAAATCTCTTTTAATGGTTCACATTCAAAATTTATTCCCGTGTTATTAGTACTGTACATCTATTACTGTACTAATGGCTCATTTTCCAGCAAAAGTTTTACAATGATGTTTCATTTAATCTTACTGCAATAAAATAAATTTAGCAAGTTGATCTTATAACTTTCTTTTATTTCTTTGAAACCTGTTTTTTCAAAAGTACAAAAACTTGTAACTTTGTTTCTAACTATTCTAACTCATCTTGCAAACTTGGTTTACTTTATTTACCTTTGATTTTCTAAATTTTATTCAAATTAATCCAAAAACTTGTGCTATTAATTGGATAGATGTCTTAACTCCCTCCTTTCACTTGTCTTTAGATGCCGCGCTACAAGCCTGAGTACCTGTTTGGTGTTGAGGGATTTGTCCAGGAATTACGTACGATGTCCTTTGTCATTGGATTTGGGACTGCCCCTTTTTATGCCCAGATTCGTCATGATCGTCATGAAGAGAAGTGCCGAGTCAAAGTCACCATGAACAGTAATAGTGAAGATATCCCCTCAGTGATGTTTGAAGCTGGAGGAAGAAACTACATCCACGCATGTCAGGAAGTGGCAAGGATCGCCATAGGAGAGCTCCGTGATCGCTACAGTGATCAGTTGGCCGACACTGAATATCGTTACCATCCTCGTCAACCGCAGGGAAGTGACCGTGGCAGTTACCTTGAGACCGAAGGGATTGAGAATGATGCTACCACAAGGCATTTG
Organism: Oryza rufipogon; assembly: GCA_023541355.1. Lineage (NCBI taxonomy): Eukaryota > Viridiplantae > Streptophyta > Magnoliopsida > Poales > Poaceae > Oryza > Oryza rufipogon. The sequence continues at coordinate 316,851 of JAAMOU010000119.1, read as the reverse complement.
GTTGAGATGCTATGGGCTATGGATGAAAGTCGTGCGGAGACTGTGTTAGCAGCTCAGGATCGTGAAGACCGGAACCGTGGTAAGATTTGCAAGCTAGAAGACAAGGTGGATCGTTTGGAAAAGGAGCTAGCTGCATTGAAGGGAGAAGCACCGCCGCAGAAGGCCAGAGTTCGTCTTACCGCAAGGAAGAGAGCTTTGTTCGTCCCTCGCTATCAGTTGGCGCCAAAGATTCGTGTGGTGGAGAAAGAAGTTGCCCCAGCAGATCCTCCAGTCATCATCATAAGTAGTGATGAAGAAGAAGAATCCAAGCGCAACCATTCCAAGATTGAGTGGGAAGCAACTCAAGATGATGAAGACGAGCCGAACGAGCCTTCAATCAACCTCCTATGCTCGGAAGAATTAGAGTGACTTGTTAAGTCGTTGCCCTAGATCGTTGTGTTAGTTTGCTTGTTTAAGTTTGCTTGTGTGTGGGGTTTGCATGTAATTTACATCAGTGGTGGGATGTAATTGCATGTGTTTGTTTGCTTTTGTGTGTTAGTTTAGAGGTGTGAGAGTCTGCAGTTTGTAATAATGAAACTCAGTTAAGATCAATAAAAGTTAAAGTAATTCTCTGTCCTAAGTAGTTTTCCCCCTTTCTCTTCTTGCCCTGCCAGATGGTGAATACTCGCAGCAATGGGAATGGTCCCAATCTCAACAACCCCAATAACAATAACAATGGAGAGAATCCAACCCTTGCTCAAGTTATTGCTCAACAGACTCAGCTTATGAACATGATGATGCAGCAATTCCAGAATCAGCAGAACCAAGGAAATAACCATGCACCTCCCCAGAACAAGTTAGCAGAATTTCTTCGTGTGAGGCCACCTGTTTTCTCTAGTACCACTAATCCTGTTGAAGCTGGTGATTGGCTGCATGCCATAGAAAAGAAGTTGGATTTGCTTTAGTGCACTGATCAGGAGAAGGTCTCATTTGCATCCCATCAGTTGCATGGCCCTGCCTCTGAATGGTGGGATCACTTCCGCTTGAATAGGATTAATGCTGAACCTATCACTTGGCTTGAATTTGCCGCTGCTTTCCGGAAAACGCATATACCATCGGGAGTGGTGTCTCTTAATGTCACGTCCTGATAAATTCATCCCGAAAATAAAAATCATTTTCTAAAAGGAATAATAGAATTAATTAAAATTCGAAAAGAAATTGGCAAACACTAAAATGCGTATAAGAAAAATTCAAATGTGGCCCGGAGAATTTTTTGTTAAATTCTCCTTGGTCTAAAAGGAGCCCTCAAATTTTAGTGGAATTTTCAGAGCACAAATAATAATTATTAAGAAATAAACAAAGTTAAAATGATTTTATAAAAAGAAAATCTCTAAAAAGTCTTTTTTCCCTCCCCCCCTTGGGCCGGCTCGGCCCACCTCCCTCTCTTTCTTTCCCTCTCCTTCCCTCCTCCTCTTGGGCTTCCTTTCCTCCCGGCCCAGCTCCCTTCCCTCCCCTCTCTCTCTCGGGCCTCCTCTCCGCCTGGGCCGCCTCCCGGCCCAAGCCGCGCCCCGCCCGAGCCGCCCCTCCCTCCCGCGTGCACGCGCGTCGCACGCGCGCTGACCGCGCGCCTGGCCGGTGGGTCCCACGCGCCAGGCCGGCCGGTCGTCCCCTTCCTCCCGCCCGGCCCCCTTCCTCTCTCTCCCTCCCGTGCGAACCCTACTCCGTTCCTCCCTCAAATCCGCGCGATTCAAGCATGGGATTCCCAAATTGATTAGGGGGAATTAATCCCCTTTCTCTCCTCTCTCTTTCCCCCTTAATTTCCCCTTGAATGGCGCCCCCAATCGCCGGGAACGGCCGCGCCATTCCCGGCCGCCTTCCATTGCCGCCGGCCGCCATTCCCGTCGCCGTTCCGCCCTCTCCCGTGCCCGGCTCCCTCCCCCATCCTATAAAATAGAACCCCCTCTTTGCGTTCTACCGTTTTAGCCTCTTCCCGAGCTCCCCCGTGGCCGCAGCACCTCTCCCCGTCGTCCTCCTCTCTCTCCCGTGCCGCCGGCCGCCTCCAGCCGCCTCTCCCTCCTCGCCCGAGCGCCGTCCGGTCGCGCCGTTGCCTCCTACAGCATCGCCGCCACCTCCTCCACCCCGGCCTGCCCTCCGTTTCGCGCGGTGACCGCCGGAGGCGCATCCCCGCCGTCGCCCTTCTCATTCCTCCTTGCCGGCCACCTCCAGCCGCACCTCCCGCCTCGCCCGTGCACCCTCCGGCTGCGCCGCCACCTCTCCCGGCGTCGCAGCTGCCTCCTCTTTCCCGGCTTCGCCTCCGTTTCGCGGGGAGATCACCGGAGACGCGTCCTCGCCGGCGTCCAGTGGCGTCGCCACCACTCGTCCGCCTACGGCCGCCTCTGCCGCGTCCCCGGTGCACCGGACGACGTCGCCACCTCCTCCCTCGGCTCCACAACGCCGCTCTCATCCCCGGCATCACCTCCTCCTCGCCCGAACTTCGCCGGAACACCGTCGCCCGCGCCGGCTTCTCCTTCCTCCTCGGCGGCATCTCCTCCGGCCGCCACTGTCGCGTTCCCCGTGCGCCGGCCGACGTCGCTACCATCTTCGGCATCGCAGCCGCGACGTCATCCTCGGCCTCGCCTCCCCTTCGACCGAACCCCGCCGGTGTTCGTCGTCGTCGTCCCGTTCATCCTCGCCCGGTTCGTCGTCTCGCGGCGCCGCCTCCATCGTCGGCATTGCAGCGGCGTGGAACGCGCCATCCTCGTCTCCGTGCAGCCGCTGCCGGCTGCCCTCGTCGCCTCCTCGCCGGCCCCGGTCGTCGTCGTCGTCGTCGTCCTCTCGTCGTTCCCGGTTGTCCTGGCGTTCGTCCCTCCGTCAAGCCGTTCTCGTCCGTCGTCCGCGTTCGTCAAGCGAGCCGCTGCAGCCCCGTCCTCGTCTTCGTCCTCGGCTCCGCGTCGTCAAGCCTCGTGCCGGCCGTGTCTCGCCTTCGTTCAGGGATCGCCGCCGAAGTCGTTCCCTCGCCGTCCGTCTCCGCCGCGCCCGTTCGTCGTTGTCGTTCCCACGCCTCGTCGCGTGGTGGTAAGGATCCCTCTCCCGCTGCCCCGTCTTCGTCCTTTCGGTGTCGCCCCGTACCCGTTGTGCGGTTGTCAACCCCGGTACCCGTGTACCGGTGTCGGTAGTCGTTCGCTTGTGCGTGTGGTGACCGTGTTAGTGTGCCCGCTCGGTAGCCGCGTGGTTTCCACGTGTGCAACCCGTGTGGTGTCTAGTGGAGTCCGTTTGTCGGCCACTCGCCTCGGTTGACACACGGGGTCCGCTTCCGTCGACCCGTGGACCGTCTCTGTGTACCCGGTCTACCGCGGTCCTTTAGGTTGACATGTGGGGTCCGCATGTCAACGGCGCAGCCTTCCTGTCTTTTCCAGGCTAACGCTCACACGTGTTTTATAGTTGCAAAGCTTAATTATAATAATCCGCAAATCTCCATATAACAGCATTAAACTTTGGATGATCATATCTTGGTCATACGAGCTCTGAATCGACCCGTTCAAGTCTCCTAATGTTTGTTATAACCTAAAGAACCCGGTGCTTTCTTTTTATGTATTGTTATTGCTTCTTTTTAGGCTTGTAGCTTTGCTTGTGTGCTTCGCGTAGTCTTCGTCGTTCCGGAGGTTCCCGAAGCGTGGTTTGCGGTCGTCGCCGAAGGTTCGGAAGGCCGTTCTCTCTGAGCAAGGCAAGTCACATCATCCTTGAGCATATTGAATCCCAGTTTATAAAATTATTTTAATTTAAATTATTGCATTATCGCTTTATTTAAATTCCCGCGTTATCACTGTTTTATTTAGCCATGCCTATTTACCTTTGTTATGACCTTATTATTATTGTTATTGTTATTAGTACCTTGTTCACCCTAGGATAAACAAAACCCCAACTAGTGGGTACTCTATTCATAGTTCCACTAGTATGAATTTAGGTAGATGCTTCGCTGATTAATTAGGCAACATTAGGTGGTTTTATAACTCTAGACTTTGGGAATATTCATATCACCTGGACACTATGGCATTGATGGATTGTGTTGGAATTGGACACACACCTCCCCCTCTATTCAAAACCCCCAAAATGGTTTTAGGCTGGGCTCGAGGTGCGTGGTTGGGTTTTGTTAGTCGTACCTCGGGCACTATAAGGATTAAGCTCGGGCCTCTGTTGCAAAGCACTACCGTACTTCCACATGTCTAGTGGGTAAGGCTTAGTTTGTGGCTCAGTCTGGTTATAAACAAAAGTACACGGATTGGAGATGGATGAAGTCGGGGGTCGATGGACATTCTCCAGGGCAAATGAAGGCTACACGAGCTGCGGCCCGGTAGTCGAGATGTCATTGCAGAGGGTTGGTGCCCTGCTGCTAGGGGGCTCAGTCCCGCCTGCCTGTCCCGGAGGTTCCGGCCGTAGGGGGATTGGGTCGGTACTCTTGTATATGGCTAGGATGGGTTGGAAACTATGTCACGTCTTCCGTCTGTATGCCGTGGTGGTATGTGGCACGTGGTTACACGTGAGGAAGATGTGTCTTGTGGGTAAAGATGTACACCTCTGATCAGAGTATAATCTATTCGAATAGCCGCGCCCTCGGTTATGGGCAAGCTGAGCATTGTACCCAAGTCAGTGTTTGAATTCTTAAAATTTGCTCAACAACTAAAATATGGAATGGTTGGCCTGGGTTGGCTTGGGACGAGCTGGGACCCAGGGTCGGGTTGCCAGTTCGGTCTGAATCATCGTAGGCCTTGGGTTAAGGCAGGTTCGTGTGGGTTCACGGCCTTGTTTAATAATACTGTGTAGCTCTAGGATCGTCTTTATGAAATGGCTTTGGGCAACTAAGTGACTTTTAAATGCTGTTTACTGCAAAACTTAACCCCTATATTATTATCCCCTTGTACCCCCTTGCATTAATTATGCATCTCCGGTGTGGCTTGCTGAGTACCGTGGTTGTACTCATTCTTGCTCAATCTTTTCCCCCTTCAGTAAGAGAAGCTTCGGAGAAGATGTCTTAGGTGGAGTCCTGGCTTATACCCCAGTTGAGCGCCTGTGAAGATGGAGCCGTAGGCCCGCTAGTCCGCTGCTGTTTATTTTTGATTGTCAGGCCTGAAGCGCCTTTGTAATAATGTAAATATTATCGATATAATAAAGATGTGTCTTTTATATCATGTTTGTGTGGTGTACCCCGGCTTTTCCTGGGACGGGGATTAATACACTAGCGTTCGGGAAAAGGCAATTTTCTCGGTCGCGACACTTAAGAAGAAGGAGTTCAGGTCGCTTACTCAGGGATCTCGCTCTGTCACAGAGTATTTACATGAGTTCAATCGTCTTGCACGTTATGCTCCGGAAGATGTGCGCAATGATGAAGAGCGCCAGGAGAAGTTTTTGGGAGGACTCAATGATGAGCTTTCTTACCCACTTATGGTTGGAGATTACCCTGATTTTCAGAAATTAGTGGATAAGGCTATTCGTCAGGAGGACAAGTACAATTTCATGGAGCAGAAGAAACGCCGGATTGCTCACTTCAAAGCACAACAGGGGAGTAATCAGAAGCCGCGTCTTACTTTAGGACCCCAGTCTATGCCACAGGGAGGTTCTTCGTCTGTTGTTCGTCCGCAGCGTCAGTTCTTCAACAACAATGCTGGCAACAACATCCGCAATCAAGCTCCACGTCCTGTTGCAGCTCCAACACAGCAACAACCTGCCAAGAGGGAGCAAGGCAGCAAGCCCGTGGTGTGTTTCAACTGTGGAGACCCGGGACATTATGCTGATAAGTGTCCGAAGCCCCGACGCGTGAAGGTTGTCCCTGCCCAGAACAACTCTGCAGTACCAGTATCCAAGGCCCGTGTCAATCATGTCGCTGCTGCAGAAGCTCAAGATGCTCCAGATGTGATTTTGGGTATGTTCCCTGTTAACTCAGTTCCTGCAACAGTACTTTTCGATTCTGGTGCTACACATTCATTCTTATCTATGAGTTTTGCGGGAAATCATGGGATGGAAGTAGAAAATCTTAGACGTCCTTTGATGGTTAGTACCCCAAGTAATCAAGCCCTCTCTTTGCAACGTAGCCCCTCGGTCAGAATAGAAATTAAAGGAGTACCATTTCTGGCCAACCTTATCTTGTTAAAATCCAAAGACCTTGATGTCATCCTAGGGATGGACTGGTTAGCCCAACATAAAGGTGTGATAGACTGTGCCAATAGAAAAGTAACTCTCACCAATAATGATGGTCGAGTTGTAACTGTTCATGCAATGTCTTCTGAGTCTTTAAGGTCAAGACTGAACCAGCTAACTTTGGAAGAGATTCCTATAGTCCGGGAGTATCCCGATGTGTTCCCAGATGATTTACCTGGTATGCCGCCTAAAAGGGATATAGAGTTCAGAATAGATCTGGTACCAGGAACAACTCCAATCCATAAGAGACCTTATAGAATGGCAGCCAATGAGTTGGCAGAAGTCAAGAGGCAAGTGGACGATTTGCTTCAGAAAGGATACATCAGACCGAGTTCATCACCATGGGGAGCTCCGGTTATTTTTGTGGAAAAGAAAGATCATACCCAGAGAATGTGTGTGGACTATCGTGCGTTAAACGATGTGACTATCAAGAATAAGTACCCGCTACCCAGAATTGATGATTTGTTTGATCAGCTTAAAGGTGCCACTGTTTTCTCCAAGATAGATCTTCGATCAGGGTATCATCAGTTAAGAATCAAAGAGGAAGATATACCTAAAACAGCTTTACCACTAGGTATGGGTTGTTCGAATGTACTGTTATGTCTTTTGGACTTACCAATGCCCCTGCTTTCTTCATGAACTTGATGAATAAGGTGTTTATGGAATACCTAGATAAGTTTGTGGTGGTCTTCATTGATGACATTCTTATCTACTCTCGAACCAAAGAAGAGCATGAAGAACATCTTCGCCTTGCATTGGAGAAGCTACGAGAACATCAACTATATGCTAAGTTTAGTAAGTGTGAATTTTGGTTGTCTGAAGTGAAATTCCTTGGTCACGTCATCTCAGCCGGAGGAGTTGCCGTTGATCCTAGTAATGTGGAATCCGTAACCAACTGGAAACAACCAAAGACAGTTTCAGAGATTCGCAGTTTTCTAGGCCTCGCAGGATATTATCGGAGGTTTATAGAGAATTTTTCCAAGATTGCTAAGCCCATGACACGACTGCTTCAGAAAGATGTGAAGTACAAGTGGTCGGAAGAATGCGAGCAGAGTTTTCAAGAGTTGAAGAGTCGCTTAGTATCAGCTCCTATTTTGATTTTGCCTGATCCGAAGAAGGGTTTCCAGGTGTATTGCGATGCATCCAAACTTGGGTTAGGTTGTGTTCTGATGCAAGATGGGAAGGTGGTTGCCTATGCATCTCGTCAGTTACGTCCGCATGAAAAGAATTACCCTACTCATGACCTTGAACTAGCCGCAGTAGTTCATGCGTTGAAAATCTGGCGTCATTATCTTTTTGGTACTCGTACAGAGGTGTATACCGATCACAAGAGTTTAAAGTACATCTTTACTCAGCCGGATCTGAACATGAGACAAAGGAGATGGTTGGAATTAATTAAGGATTATGACATGGGAATTCATTATCACCCAGGAAAAGCTAATGTAGTGGCAGTATGTGATGTTTGTCAGCGAGTCAAGGCAGAACATCAGAAACCTACCGGTTTGTTGCAGCCTTTGAAGATTCCTGAATGGAAATGGGAAGAAATCGGTATGGATTTTATCACTGGTTTGCCCAGAACATCATCAGGACATGACTCTATTTGGGTAATAGTCGACAGACTTACCAAAGTGGCTCATTTCATTCCGGTAAAGACAACTTATTCCGGATGTCGCTTAGCGGAATTGTATATGGCAAGGATTGTGTGTTTGCATGGCGTCCCTAAGAAGATAGTGTCTGATCGAGGAAGTCAGTTTACTTCAAATTTTTGGAAGAAACTTCAGGAAGAGATGGGTTCTAAGCTAAACTTTAGTACTGCTTATCATCCGCAGACTGACGGACAGACCGAAAGGGTGAATCAGATTTTGGAAGACATGTTGAGAGCTTGTGCTTTAGATTTCGGTGGAAGTTGGGATAAGAATCTACCTTATGCAGAATTTTCGTACAACAACAGTTATCAAGCTAGTCTTCAGATGGCTCCTTACGAAGCACTGTATGGTCGGAAGTGCCGCACTCCGCTTTTGTGGGATCAAACGGGAGAGCGTCAGGTTTTCGGGACGGATATCCTAAGGGAAGCAGAAGAAAAGGTAAAGATCATTCAAGAAAGATTGCGTGTGGCTCAGTCGCGTCATAAGAGTTATGCCGACAATCGCCGCAGAGATTTGAGTTTTGAAGAAGGAGATTACGTGTATCTTCGTGTCACGCCTCTACGAGGAGTTCATCGTTTTCATACCAAAGGAAAATTGGCACCGCGTTTTGTGGGACCTTATAAGATTGTCGATAGAAGAGGAGAGGTTGCTTATCAGTTGGAGTTACCTCAATCTTTGGCAGGAGTCCATAATGTGTTCCATGTGTCGCAATTGAAGAAATGTTTAAGGGTACCTACTGAAGAAGCTAATCTTGAACAAATAGAGGTCCAAGAGGATCTGACCTATGTGGAGAAACCAATCCGTATTTTGGAAACAAATGAGAGAAGGACCAGGAATCGAGTTATCCGATTTTGCAAAGTCCAGTGGAGTAATCACTCGGAAGAAGAATCAACTTGGGAACGAGAGGATGAATTGAAGTCAGCTCATCCGGATCTGTTCGCTAGTTCTTCCGAATCTCGAGGACGAGATTCTGTTTAAGGGGGGTAGGTTTGTCACACCCTAAAAATTCAAATAATATAAATTGTTGTTTAAATGGAATTTCTAGAATTTATTTTAAAAAGTCTTGAAAAGAAAATCCAAGTTTAATTAATAAATTCCAATATAAAAAGTGGCCAGATAAAATTTCATTAAATACTTTGCTTAATTCTATAATTCCTAGATTTTTCTGGGATTTATTTGAGCTAAGGAAGTATTTTTAATAAATGGAATTGCATTTAAGAAATAATTTAAATTGAAAAGGTTTTAAAAAGTCTTCTTTTGGCTTTGGGCCGAAAGTCGGCCCAAAACCCTTCTCTCTCTCCTCCCGGCCCAAGTCGGCCCAGTCCGCAGCCGCCCCGCGCGCGCGCGCGTTCGGACGCTGACAGGTGGGTCCCACCTGTCAGATCCTTCGTCCTCCTTCGGCCGCCGCCGCCGAAAACCCTAGCCCGCGCCGCCGCCGTTTCCCTTCCAAATCCGGCCGTCTCTTTCCTTTTCCGGCCGAATTGGTTGAGGGGAAATGATCTCCGGGATCTCCTCTATCTTTTTCCCTTTGGAATCGTCGGTTGAATCGCTTTGGAAAGCCTTGAATCGAGTTCGATTCGGATCGGTTTTCTTCCTCTTCAAGCCGCGAGTTTCCTTCGCCGTTGCCGTCGCCGTGGGCCTCCGCCGTCGCCTCCGAGCCCCTTTAAAAGGATCCCCGTGCTCTTCTCTTTCCGCCGCCACCCTCGCCTTCGCCTCTCGTCGCCGGAGTCGTTCTAGCGCCGTGCGCCCTAGTTTCGCCGTCGCCGCCGCCGCTCCAGCCGTGTGCCGCCGTCGCTCCAGCCGTCGCAGTCGCTCGGGAAGACCGCCGTCGTCATCGCCAAGTCGTCGCCGTCCTCGTCAGCCCCTTCGCAGCCGTCGGAACCCGCTGGAGCGCCGTCGCCGTCGACAACCCGAAGAGCCCCGCCGTTTCCTCCTCGTCGCCGGTGCCGTCCGTTGCTTCTCCGCCGCCGTTGTGGTCATCGGTGAGTTCGCCGCCCCGTGATCTACATCTTGGTGCCCTCCGTTCGCGTCGTCGCGCCGTCGTTCGCCGGCGAGCATGCGATGCCGAGCCGCCGAGCCGCCGCCGCCGTCGGTGACGTCACCGCTGACGTCATCGTAGTCCTCTCCCGTGAGCCGGTCGTGGACCGATCGATCTCGGCCGTCCATCTTGGATCGGTTAGATCTCGACCGTCCGTTCGCGTGAACCGCCGCCCGTGCGCCCGGTCCACCCAAACCCTAGCCGCTGACGCAATAAACCCTCTTTTCCTTTTCAAAAATAATTCATTATTGCGTCATAATTCAATTTAAACCGATTTAAGTGTTTTAATCCGATTTAATCTTTAAAAATTCATAACTAATTCATCTTAGCTCCGATTTAGTTGGTTCAAGTCTCTAAATTTTTCTAAAATTGAGATCTACACATTAAAAATATCCACATGTACTGTTCATGCTTGTTTGTGTGCTGTTTTGGTGATTTTTGCTCTTTTCTGCTTAGATTCCGTCGTATCCGGAGAGTCCGTTTTCGCCGGAGAAGAGTTTGAAGAGTTCCAAGGCCAGCAAGGCAAGTCACACAGATCCCAAACAACCCTTTGAGCATGTTGATCCTATTTAAAGCTATTGTTTTCATTCAACTATTGCATTTATTTTCGAATGTCATTGGGTGGAATTAACCTATTGTTTGTATAGCCCCTTTTGTTCTTGAATTACCTTATTCCTTGATACCTTGGGTTATAATAATTTGACTGGTTGAACTTTATTTATATTGGTTCAACTAGATATTAGATATAATTGCTTAGCCCTGCTTAGAAACATTAGCACACTATTGGGATAACTTATGACTCACTGTTATTTAATGATGGCTTAATGATAGTTCACGATGGTCAATCGTGATTAGTTAATTAATTAATGTGCCAACTAAAACCTGATAATGGTGGGTTGTGAGCACATGGTTTTGATGGTCGTGCTCATGACAATTAAGGACAGGTTCACGAGTTTCGGTTGTGAAACATTTATCGTGCCAACCACAAGCCAGCATGGGCAACGGCTTTATCTTTTGTATAGCGTGGTTCATTGCGGAGCACCAGACTGAGAAGTGGCGGAGATAAGCCCACGGGGGTCGCTGGGGAGTCCATGCCTTGTTTATAAGGGGGTGATTATGATCCAGGAAGGTGCACTGCAGTGAATTGTGTTATGCGAGGGGTATTGTCACAACTCCTTTCCGAGGTATCGTGGTGATATTGAGGCACATGGTGACATGATGTGGGGTTGTGTCTTGTGGGTACAGTGGTACACCTCTGATCAGAGTAAAACTATTCGAATAGCCGTGCCCGCGGTTATGGGCGGGTCTAACAATGTCTTTCGTGATTAGTCTCACCCTTCTCACCATGATAGATGATGCTATAATTGGTAATAATTTGATTAGCTCCTGGTTTGGAATGGTATATTCCTGGTTTGGAGATAGAACTGTGCAGCCGGGGTGGTTGTTCAGAATGGTTGGGCCTATACAACAGGGTATGTTGTATAGTGTTGGATTAATATTGATTAATACTTAACTGTTTTAAATTCTCAAATATTTGCTAAATGCTGCTTTTGCAAATGGAGCCCTATTATGCCATCCTTTGTTATCCTGTGCACTTGCATCTTTGCTGCGTGGCTTGCTGAGTATGTCATATACTCACCTTGCAATCATTCATCAGAGGAAGAGTTCTACAGTGAAGCTGATGGAGGGGAGGATTAGGTGTAGCCCTGGTCAAGCTGCCTGTGGAGTGGAGCCGTCTGCGCTGTTTATTTTATTTTCCGCTGCTTAGATCTTTATTGATTGAGAGGAACTATCTACCTCTGTAATAACATTTTATACGCTTATTAAATAGAGTAGTAATTGTACTCTATTATCAATTTGTTATTGTGTGCCTCGGCTGATTCCTGGACGAGGGTTCACACACATGTAAGCGTTTGGAATTTTGGATAGAAATTCCGGGCGTGACAAGTTGGTATCAGAGCTCCCTTGACCCTAGGTTATGCCAAATGGTTACCCATAGAAGCCCTCTAAAAATATTGGAAAAGCAGAACTGTTCTCCTCCCTTTCTCTTTTAATTATACCAAACTAATGGCACATGCACTTCATAAATCTCTTTTAATGGTTCACATTCAAAATTTATTCCCGTGTTATTAGTACTGTACATCTATTACTGTACTAATGGCTCATTTTCCAGCAAAAGTTTTACAATGATGTTTCATTTAATCTTACTGCAATAAAATAAATTTAGCAAGTTGATCTTATAACTTTCTTTTATTTCTTTGAAACCTGTTTTTTCAAAAGTACAAAAACTTGTAACTTTGTTTCTAACTATTCTAACTCATCTTGCAAACTTGGTTTACTTTATTTACCTTTGATTTTCTAAATTTTATTCAAATTAATCCAAAAACTTGTGCTATTAATTGGATAGATGTCTTAACTCCCTCCTTTCACTTGTCTTTAGATGCCGCGCTACAAGCCTGAGTACCTGTTTGGTGTTGAGGGATTTGTCCAGGAATTACATACGATGTCCTTTGTCATTGGATTTGGGACTGCCCCTTTTTATGCCCAGATTCGTCATGATCGTCATGAAGAGAAGTGCCGAGTCAAAGTCACCATGAACAGTAATAGTGAAGATATCCCCTCAGTGATGTTTGAAGCTGGAGGAAGAAACTACATCCACGCATGTCAGGAAGTGGCAAGGATCGCCATAGGAGAGCTCCGTGATCGCTACAGTGATCAGTTGGCCGACACTGAATATCGTTACCATCCTCGTCAACCGCAGGGAAGTGACCGTGGCAGTTACCTTGAGACCGAAGGGATTGAGAATGATGCTACCACAAGGCATTTGGTTGAGATGCTATGGGCTATGGATGAAAGTCGTGCGGAGACTGTGTTAGCAGCTCAGGATCGTGAAGACCGGAACCGTGGTAAGATTTGCAAGCTAGAAGACAAGGTGGATCGTTTGGAAAAGGAGCTAGCTGCATTGAAGGGAGAAGCACCGCCGCAGAAGGCCAGAGTTCGTCTTACCGCAAGGAAGAGAGCTTTGTTCGTCCCTCGCTATCAGTTGGCGCCAAAGATTCGTGTGGTGGAGAAAGAAGTTGCCCCAGCAGATCCTCCAGTCATCATCATAAGTAGTGATGAAGAAGAAGAATCCAAGCGCAACCATTCCAAGATTGAGTGGGAAGCAACTCAAGATGATGAAGACGAGCCGAACGAGCCTTCAATCAACCTCCTATGCTCGGAAGAATTAGAGTGACTTGTTAAGTCGTTGCCCTAGATCGTTGTGTTAGTTTGCTTGTTTAAGTTTGCTTGTGTGTGGGGTTTGCATGTAATTTACATCAGTGGTGGGATGTAATTGCATGTGTTTGTTTGCTTTTGTGTGTTAGTTTAGAGGTGTGAGAGTCTGCAGTTTGTAATAATGAAACTCAGTTAAGATCAATAAAAGTTAAAGTAATTCTCTGTCCTAAGTAGTTTTCCCCCTTTCTCTTCTTGCCCTGCCAGATGGTGAATACTCGCAGCAATGGGAATGGTCCCAATCTCAACAACCCCAATAACAATAACAATGGAGAGAATCCAACCCTTGCTCAAGTTATTGCTCAACAGACTCAGCTTATGAACATGATGATGCAGCAATTCCAGAATCAGCAGAACCAAGGAAATAACCATGCACCTCCCCAGAACAAGTTAGCAGAATTTCTTCGTGTGAGGCCACCTGTTTTCTCTAGTACCACTAATCCTGTTGAAGCTGGTGATTGGCTGCATGCCATAGAAAAGAAGTTGGATTTGCTTTAGTGCACTGATCAGGAGAAGGTCTCATTTGCATCCCATCAGTTGCATGGCCCTGCCTCTGAATGGTGGGATCACTTCCGCTTGAATAGGATTAATGCTGAACCTATCACTTGGCTTGAATTTGCCGCTGCTTTCCGGAAAACGCATATACCATCGGGAGTGGTGTCTCTTAATGTCACGTCCTGATAAATTCATCCCGAAAATAAAAATCATTTTCTAAAAGGAATAATAGAATTAATTAAAATTCGAAAAGAAATTGGCAAACACTAAAATGCGTATAAGAAAAATTCAAATGTGGCCCGGAGAATTTTTTGTTAAATTCTCCTTGGTCTAAAAGGAGCCCTCAAATTTTAGTGGAATTTTCAGAGCACAAATAATAATTATTAAGAAATAAACAAAGTTAAAATGATTTTATAAAAAGAAAATCTCTAAAAAGTCTTTTTTCCCTCCCCCCCCTTGGGCCGGCTCGGCCCACCTCCCTCTCTTTCTTTCCCTCTCCTTCCCTCCTCCTCTTGGGCTTCCTTTCCTCCCGGCCCAGCTCCCTTCCCTCCCCTCTCTCTCTCGGGCCTCCTCTCCGCCTGGGCCGCCTCCCGGCCCAAGCCGCGCCCCGCCCGAGCCGCCCCTCCCTCCCGCGTGCACGCGCGTCGCACGCGCGCTGACCGCGCGCCTGGCCGGTGGGTCCCACGCGCCAGGCCGGCCGGTTGTCCCCTTCCTCCCGCCCGGCCCCCTTCCTCTCTCTCCCTCCCGTGCGAACCCTACTCCGTTCCTCCCTCAAATCCGCGCGATTCAAGCATGGGATTCCCAAATTGATTAGGGGGAATTAATCCCCTTTCTCTCCTCTCTCTTTCCCCCTTAATTTCCCCTTGAATGGCGCCCCCAATCGCCGGGAACGGCCGCGCCATTCCCGGCCGCCTTCCATTGCCGCCGGCCGCCATTCCCGTCGCCGTTCCGCCCTCTCCCGTGCCCGGCTCCCTCCCCCATCCTATAAAATAGAACCCCCTCTTTGCGTTCTACCGTTTTAGCCTCTTCCCGAGCTCCCCCGTGGCCGCAGCACCTCTCCCCGTCGTCCTCCTCTCTCTCCCGTGCCGCCGGCCGCCTCCAGCCGCCTCTCCCTCCTCGCCCGAGCGCCGTCCGGTCGCGCCGTTGCCTCCTACAGCATCGCCGCCACCTCCTCCACCCCGGCCTGCCCTCCGTTTCGCGCGGTGACCGCCGGAGGCGCATCCCCGCCGTCGCCCTTCTCATTCCTCCTTGCCGGCCACCTCCAGCCGCACCTCCCGCCTCGCCCGTGCACCCTCCGGCTGCGCCGCCACCTCTCCCGGCGTCGCAGCTGCCTCCTCTTTCCCGGCTTCGCCTCCGTTTCGCGGGGAGATCACCGGAGACGCGTCCTCGCCGGCGTCCAGTGGCGTCGCCACCACTCCTCCGCCTACGGCCGCCTCTGCCGCGTCCCCGGTGCACCGGACGACGTCGCCACCTCCTCCCTCGGCTCCACAACGCCGCTCTCATCCCCGGCATCACCTCCTCCTCGCCCGAACTTCGCCGGAACACCGTCGCCCGCGCCGGCTTCTCCTTCCTCCTCGGCGGCATCTCCTCCGGCCGCCACTGTCGCGTTCCCCGTGCGCCGGCCGACGTCGCTACCATCTTCGGCATCGCAGCCGCGACGTCATCCTCGGCCTCGCCTCCCCTTCGACCGAACCCCGCCGGTGTTCGTCGTCGTCGTCCCGTTCATCCTCGCCCGGTTCGTCGTCTCGCGGCGCCGCCTCCATCGTCGGCATTGCAGCGGCGTGGAACGCGCCATCCTCGTCTCCGTGCAGCCGCTGCCGGCTGCCCTCGTCGCCTCCTCGCCGGCCCCGGTCGTCGTCGTCGTCGTCGTCCTCTCGTCGTTCCCGGTTGTCGTGGCGTTCGTCCCTCCGTCAAGCCGTTCTCGTCCGTCGTCCGCGTTCGTCAAGCGAGCCGCTGCAGCTCCGTCCTCGTCTTCGTCCTCGGCTCCGCGTCGTCAAGCCTCGTGCCGGCCGTGTCTCGCCTTCGTTCAGGGATCGCCGCCGAAGTCGTTCCCTCGCCGTCCGTCTCCGCCGCGCCCGTTCGTCGTTGTCGTTCCCACGCCTCGTCGCGTGGTGGTAAGGATCCCTCTCCCGCTGCCCCGTCTTCGTCCTTTCGGTGTCGCCCCGTACCCGTTGTGCGGTTGTCAACCCCGGTACCCGTGTACCGGTGTCGGTAGTCGTTCGCTTGTGCGTGTGGTGACCGTGTTAGTGTGCCCGCTCGGTAGCCGCGTGGTTTCCACGTGTGCAACCCGTGTGGTGTCTAGTGGAGTCCGTTTGTCGGCCACTCGCCTCGGTTGACACACGGGGTCCGCTTCCGTCGACCCGTGGACCGTCTCTGTGTACCCGGTCTACCGCGGTCCTTTAGGTTGACATGTGGGGTCCGCATGTCAACGGCGCAGCCTTCCTGTCTTTTCCAGGCTAGCGCTCACACGTGTTTTATAGTTGCAAAGCTTAATTATAATAATCCGCAAATCTCCATATAACAGCATTAAACTTTGGATGATCATATCTTGGTCATACGAGCTCTGAATCGACCCGTTCAAGTCTCCTAATGTTTGTTATAACCTAAAGAACCCGGTGCTTTCTTTTTATGTATTGTTATTGCTTCTTTTTAGGCTTGTAGCTTTGCTTGTGTGCTTCGCGTAGTCTTCGTCGTTCCGGAGGTTCCCGAAGCGTGGTTTGCGGTCGTCGCCGAAGGTTCGGAAGGCCGTTCTCTCTGAGCAAGGCAAGTCACATCATCCTTGAGCATATTGAATCCCAGTTTATAAAATTATTTTAATTTAAATTATTGCATTATCGCTTTATTTAAATTCCCGCGTTATCACTGTTTTATTTAGCCATGCCTATTTACCTTTGTTATGACCTTATTATTATTGTTATTGTTATTAGTACCTTGTTCACCCTAGGATAAACAAAACCCCAACTAGTGGGTACTCTATTCATAGTTCCACTAGTATGAATTTAGGTAGATGCTTCGCTGATTAATTAGGCAACATTAGGTGGTTTTATAACTCTAGACTTTGGGAATATTCATATCACCTGGACACTATGGCATTGATGGATTGTGTTGGAATTGGACACACACCTCCCCCTCTATTCAAAACCCCCAAAATGGTTTTAGGCTGGGCTCGAGGTGCGTGGTTGGGTTTTGTTAGTCGTACCTCGGGCACTATAAGGATTAAGCTCGGGCCTCTGTTGCAAAGCACTACCGTACTTCCACATGTCTAGTGGGTAAGGCTTAGTTTGTGGCTCAGTCTGGTTATAAACAAAAGTACACGGATTGGAGATGGATGAAGTCGGGGGTCGATGGACATTCTCCAGGGCAAATGAAGGCTACACGAGCTGCGGCCCGGTAGTCGAGATGTCATTGCAGAGGGTTGGTGCCCTGCTGCTAGGGGGCTCAGTCCCGCCTGCCTGTCCCGGAGGTTCCGGCCGTAGGGGGATTGGGTCGGTACTCTTGTATATGGCTAGGATGGGTTGGAAACTATGTCACGTCTTCCGTCTGTATGCCGTGGTGGTATGTGGCACGTGGTTACACGTGAGGAAGATGTGTCTTGTGGGTAAAGATGTACACCTCTGATCAGAGTATAATCTATTCGAATAGCCGCGCCCTCGGTTATGGGCAAGCTGAGCATTGTACCCAAGTCAGTGTTTGAATTCTTAAAATTTGCTCAACAACTAAAATATGGAATGGTTGGCCTGGGTTGGCTTGGGACGAGCTGGGACCCAGGGTCGGGTTGCCAGTTCGGTCTGAATCATCGTAGGCCTTGGGTTAAGGCAGGTTCGTGTGGGTTCACGGCCTTGTTTAATAATACTGTGTAGCTCTAGGATCGTCTTTATGAAATGGCTTTGGGCAACTAAGTGACTTTTAAATGCTGTTTACTGCAAAACTTAACCCCTATATTATTATCCCCTTGTACCCCCTTGCATTAATTATGCATCTCCGGTGTGGCTTGCTGAGTACCGTGGTTGTACTCATTCTTGCTCAATCTTTTCCCCCTTCAGTAAGAGAAGCTTCGGAGAAGATGTCTTAGGTGGAGTCCTGGCTTATACCCCAGTTGAGCGCCTGTGAAGATGGAGCCGTAGGCCCGCTAGTCCGCTGCTGTTTATTTTTGATTGTCAGGCCTGAAGCGCCTTTGTAATAATGTAAATATTATCGATATAATAAAGATGTGTCTTTTATATCATGTTTGTGTGGTGTACCCCGGCTTTTCCTGGGACGGGGATTAATACACTAGCGTTCGGGAAAAGGCAATTTTCTCGGTCGCGACACTTAAGAAGAAGGAGTTCAGGTCGCTTACTCAGGGATCTCGCTCTGTCACAGAGTATTTACATGAGTTCAATCGTCTTGCACGTTATGCTCCGGAAGATGTGCGCAATGATGAAGAGCGCCAGGAGAAGTTTTTGGGAGGACTCAATGATGAGCTTTCTTACCCACTTATGGTTGGAGATTACCCTGATTTTCAGAAATTAGTGGATAAGGCTATTCGTCAGGAGGACAAGTACAATTTCATGGAGCAGAAGAAACGCCGGATTGCTCACTTCAAAGCACAACAGGGGAGTAATCAGAAGCCGCGTCTTACTTTAGGACCCCAGTCTATGCCACAGGGAGGTTCTTCGTCTGTTGTTCGTCCGCAGCGTCAGTTCTTCAACAACAATGCTGGCAACAACATCCGCAATCAAGCTCCACGTCCTGTTGCAGCTCCAACACAGCAACAACCTGCCAAGAGGGAGCAAGGCAGCAAGCCCGTGGTGTGTTTCAACTGTGGAGACCCGGGACATTATGCTGATAAGTGTCCGAAGCCCCGACGCGTGAAGGTTGTCCCTGCCCAGAACAACTCTGCAGTACCAGTATCCAAGGCCCGTGTCAATCATGTCGCTGCTGCAGAAGCTCAAGATGCTCCAGATGTGATTTTGGGTATGTTCCCTGTTAACTCAGTTCCTGCAACAGTACTTTTCGATTCTGGTGCTACACATTCATTCTTATCTATGAGTTTTGCGGGAAATCATGGGATGGAAGTAGAAAATCTTAGACGTCCTTTGATGGTTAGTACCCCAAGTAATCAAGCCCTCTCTTTGCAACGTAGCCCCTCGGTCAGAATAGAAATTAAAGGAGTACCATTTCTGGCCAACCTTATCTTGTTAAAATCCAAAGACCTTGATGTCATCCTAGGGATGGACTGGTTAGCCCAACATAAAGGTGTGATAGACTGTGCCAACAGAAAAGTAACTCTCACCAATAATGATGGTCGAGTTGTAACTGTTCATGCAATGTCTTCTGAGTCTTTAAGGTCAAGACTGAACCAGCTAACTTTGGAAGAGATTCCTATAGTCCGGGAGTATCCCGATGTGTTCCCAGATGATTTACCTGGTATGCCGCCTAAAAGGGATATAGAGTTCAGAATAGATCTGGTACCAGGAACAACTCCAATCCATAAGAGACCTTATAGAATGGCAGCCAATGAGTTGGCAGAAGTCAAGAGGCAAGTGGACGATTTGCTTCAGAAAGGATACATCAGACCGAGTTCATCACCATGGGGAGCTCCGGTTATTTTTGTGGAAAAGAAAGATCATACCCAGAGAATGTGTGTGGACTTTCGTGCGTTAAACGATGTGACTATCAAGAATAAGTACCCGCTACCCAGAATTGATGATTTGTTTGATCAGCTTAAAGGTGCCACTGTTTTCTCCAAGATAGATCTTCGATCAGGGTATCATCAGTTAAGAATCAAAGAGGAAGATATACCTAAAACAGCTTTACCACTAGGTATGGGTTGTTCGAATGTACTGTTATGTTTTTTGGACTTACCAATGCCCCTGCTTTCTTCATGAACTTGATGAATAAGGTGTTTATGGAATACCTAGATAAGTTTGTGGTGGTCTTCATTGATGACATTCTTATCTACTCTCGAACCAAAGAAGAGCATGAAGAACATCTTCGCCTTGCATTGGAGAAGCTACGAGAACATCAACTATATGCTAAGTTTAGTAAGTGTGAATTTTGGTTGTCTGAAGTGAAATTCCTTGGTCACGTCATCTCAGCCGGAGGAGTTGCCGTTGATCCTAGTAATGTGGAATCCGTAACCAACTGGAAACAACCAAAGACAGTTTCAGAGATTCGCAGTTTTCTAGGCCTCGCAGGATATTATCGGAGGTTTATAGAGAATTTTTCCAAGATTGCTAAGCCCATGACACGACTGCTTCAGAAAGATGTGAAGTACAAGTGGTCGGAAGAATGCGAGCAGAGTTTTCAAGAGTTGAAGAGTCGCTTAGTATCAGCTCCTATTTTGATTTTGCCTGATCCGAAGAAGGGTTTCCAGGTGTATTGCGATGCATCCAAACTTGGGTTAGGTTGTGTTCTGATGCAAGATGGGAAGGTGGTTGCCTATGCATCTCGTCAGTTACGTCCGCATGAAAAGAATTACCCTACTCATGACCTTGAACTAGCCGCAGTAGTTCATGCGTTGAAAATCTGGCGTCATTATCTTTTTGGTACTCGTACAGAGGTGTATACCGATCACAAGAGTTTAAAGTACATCTTTACTCAGCCGGATCTGAACATGAGACAAAGGAGATGGTTGGAATTAATTAAGGATTATGACATGGGAATTCATTATCACCCAGGAAAAGCTAATGTAGTGGCAGACGCTCTTAGCAGGAAAGGCTATTGCAATGCTACAGAAGGACGACGGTTGCCATTGGAATTATGCAAGGAATTTGAAAGATTAAATTTGGGAATTGTCAGTAGAGGTTTCGTTGCAGCCTTAGAAGCGAAGCCCACTCTAATTGATCAAGTTAGAGAAGCCCAAATTAATGATCCTGATATTCAAGAGATCAAGAAGAATATGAGAAGAGGAAAAGCTATCGGTTTCTTGGAGGATGAGCAAGGAACTGTATGGTTGGGCGAGAGAATCTGTGTCCCCGACAACAAAGATTTAAAAGATGCAATTCTGAAAGAAGCTCATGATACTTTATACTCCATTCACCCTGGTAGTACAAAGATGTACCAGGATCTCAAGGAAAGATTTTGGTGGGCAAGTATGAAGCGTGAAATTGCAGAATACGTAGCAGTATGTGATGTTTGTCAGCGAGTCAAGGCAGAACATCAGAAACCTGCCGGTTTGTTGCAGCCTTTGAAGATTCCTGAATGGAAATGGGAAGAAATCTGTATGGATTTTATCACTGGTTTGCCCAGAACATCATCAGGACATGACTCTATTTGGGTAATAGTCGACAGACTTACCAAAGTGGCTCATTTCATTCCGGTAAAGACAACTTATTCCGGATGTCGCTTAGCGGAATTGTATATGGCAAGGATTGTGTGTTTGCATGGCGTCCCTAAGAAGATAGTGTCTGATCGAGGAAGTCAGTTTACTTCAAATTTTTGGAAGAAACTTCAGGAAGAGATGGGCTCTAAGCTAAACTTTAGTACTGCTTATCATCCGCAGACTGACGGACAGACCGAAAGGGTGAATCAGATTTTGGAAGACATGTTGAGAGCTTGTGCTTTAGATTTCGGTGGAAGTTGGGATAAGAATCTACCTTATGCAGAATTTTCGTACAACAACAGTTATCAAGCTAGTCTTCAGATGGCTCCTTACGAAGCACTGTATGGTCGGAAGTGCCGCACTCCGCTTTTGTGGGATCAAACGGGAGAGCGTCAGGTTTTCGGGACGGATATCCTAAGGGAAGCAGAAGAAAAGGTAAAGATCATTCAAGAAAGATTGCGTGTGGCTCAGTCGCGTCATAAGAGTTATGCCGACAATCGCCGCAGAGATTTGAGTTTTGAAGAAGGAGATTACGTGTATCTTCGTGTCACGCCTCTACGAGGAGTTCATCGTTTTCATACCAAAGGAAAATTGGCACCGCGTTTTGTGGGACCTTATAAGATTGTCGATAGAAGAGGAGAGGTTGCTTATCAGTTGGAGTTACCTCAATCTTTGGCAGGAGTCCATAATGTGTTCCATGTGTCGCAATTGAAGAAATGTTTAAGGGTACCTACTGAAGAAGCTAATCTTGAACAAATAGAGGTCCAAGAGGATCTGACCTATGTGGAGAAACCAATCCGTATTTTGGAAACAAATGAGAGAAGGACCAGGAATCGAGTTATCCGATTTTGCAAAGTCCAGTGGAGTAATCACTCGGAAGAAGAATCAACTTGGGAACGAGAGGATGAATTGAAGTCAGCTCATCCGGATCTGTTCGCCAGTTCTTCCGAATCTCGAGGACGAGATTCTGTTTAAGGGGGGTAGGTTTGTCACACCCTAAAAATTCAAATAATATAAATTATTGTTTAAATGGAATTTCTAGAATTTATTTTAAAAAGTCTTGAAAAGAAAATCCAAGTTTAATTAATAAATTCCAATATAAAAAGTGGCCAGATAAAATTTCATTAAATACTTTGCTTAATTCTATAATTCCTAGATTTTTCTGGGATTTATTTGAGCTAAGGAAGTATTTTTAATAAATGGAATTGCATTTAAGAAATAATTTAAATTGAAAAGGTTTTAAAAAGTCTTCTTTTGGCTTTGGGCCGAAAATCGGCCCAAAACCCTTCTCTCTCTCCTCCCGGCCCAAGTCGGCCCAGTCCGCAGCCGCCCCGCGCGCGCGCGCGTTCGGACGCTGACAGGTGGGTCCCACCTGTCAGATCCTTCGTCCTCCTTCGGCCGCCGCCGCCGAAAACCCTAGCCCGCGCCGCCGCCGTTTCCCTTCCAAATCCGGCCGTCTCTTTCCTTTTCCGGCCGAATTGGTTGAGGGGAAATGATCTCCGGGATCTCCTCTATCTTTTTCCCTTTGGAATCGTCGGTTGAATCGCTTTGGAAAGCCTTGAATCGAGTTCGATTCGGATCGGTTTTCTTCCTCTTCAAGCCGCGAGTTTCCTTCGCCGTTGCCGTCGCCGTGGGCCTCCGCCGTCGCCTCCGAGCCCCTTTAAAAGGATCCCCGTGCTCTTCTCTTTCCGCCGCCACCCTCGCCTTCGCCTCTCGTCGCCGGAGTCGTTCTAGCGCCGTGCGCCCTAGTTTCGCCGTCGCCGCCGCCGCTCCAGCCGTGTGCCGCCGTCGCTCCAGCCGTCGCAGTCGCTCGGGAAGACCGCCGTCGTCATCGCCAAGTCGTCGCCGTCCTCGTCAGCCCCTTCGCAGCCGTCGGAACCCGCCGGAGCGCCGTCGCCGTCGACAACCCGAAGAGCCCCGCCGTTTCCTCCTCGTCGCCGGTGCCGTCCGTTGCTTCTCCGCCGCCGTTGTGGTCATCGGTGAGTTCGCCGCGCCGTGATCTACATCTTGGTGCCCTCCGTTCGCGTCGTCGCGCCGTCGTTCGCCGGCGAGCATGCGATGCCGAGCCGCCGAGCCGCCGCTGCCGTCGGTGACGTCACCGCTGACGTCATCGTAGTCCTCTCCCGTGAGCCGGTCGTGGACCGATCGATCTCGGCCGTCCATCTTGGATCGGTTAGATCTCGGCCGTCCGTTCGCGTGAACCGCCGCCCGTGCGCCCGGTCCACCCAAACCCTAGCCGCTGACGCAATAAACCCTCTTTTCCTTTTCAAAAATAATTCATTATTGCGTCATAATTAAATTTAAACCGATTTAAGTGTTTTAATCCGATTTAATCTTTAAAAATTCATAACTAATTCATCTTAGCTCCGATTTAGTTGGTTCAAGTCTCTAAATTTTTCTAAAATTGAGATCTACACATTAAAAATATCCACATGTACTGTTCATGCTTGTTTGTGTGCTGTTTTGGTGATTTTTGCTCTTTTCTGCTTAGATTCCGTCGTATCCGGAGAGTCCGTTTTCGCCGGAGAAGAGTTTGAAGAGTTCCAAGGCCAGCAAGGCAAGTCACACAGATCCCAAACAACCCTTTGAGCATGTTGATCCTATTTAAAGCTATTGTTTTCATTCAACTATTGCATTTATTTTCGAATGTCATTGGGTGGAATTAACCTATTGTTTGTATAGCCCCTTTTGTTCTTGAATTACCTTATTCCTTGATACCTTGGGTTATAATAATTTGACTGGTTGAACTTTATTTATATTGGTTCAACTAGATATTAGATATAATTGCTTAGCCCTGCTTAGAAACATTAGCACACTATTGGGATAACTTATGACTCACTGTTATTTAATGATGGCTTAATGATAGTTCACGATGGTCAATCGTGATTAGTTAATTAATTAATGTGCCAACTAAAACCTGATAATGGTGGGTTGTGAGCACATGGTTTTGATGGTCGTGCTCATGACAATTAAGGACAGGTTCACGAGTTTCGGTTGTGAAACATTTATCGTGCCAACCACAAGCCAGCATGGGCAACGGCTTTATCTTTTGTATAGCGTGGTTCATTGCGGAGCACCAGACTGAGAAGTGGCGGAGATAAGCCCACGGGGGTCGCTGGGGAGTCCATGCCTTGTTTATAAGGGGGTGATTATGATCCAGGAAGGTGCACTGCAGTGAATTGTGTTATGCGAGGGGTATTGTCACAACTCCTTTCCGAGGTATCGTGGTGATATTGAGGCACATGGTGACATGATGTGGGGTTGTGTCTTGTGGGTACAGTGGTACACCTCTGATCAGAGTAAAACTATTCGAATAGCCGTGCCCGCGGTTATGGGCGGGTCTAACAATGTCTTTCGTGATTAGTCTCACCCTTCTCACCATGATAGATGATGCTATAATTGGTAATAATTTGATTAGCTCCTGGTTTGGAATGGTATATTCCTGGTTTGGAGATAGAACTGTGCAGCCGGGGTGGTTGTTCAGAATGGTTGGGCCTATACAACAGGGTATGTTGTATAGTGTTGGATTAATATTGATTAATACTTAACTGTTTTAAATTCTCAAATATTTGCTAAATGCTGCTTTTGCAAATGGAGCCCTATTATGCCATCCTTTGTTATCCTGTGCACTTGCATCTTTGCTGCGTGGCTTGCTGAGTATGTCATATACTCACCTTGCAATCATTCATCAGAGGAAGAGTTCTACAGTGAAGCTGATGGAGGGGAGGATTAGGTGTAGCCCTGGTCAAGCTGCCTGTGGAGTGGAGCCGTCTGCGCTGTTTATTTTATTTTCCGCTGCTTAGATCTTTATTGATTGAGAGGAACTATCTACCTCTGTAATAACATTTTATACGCTTATTAAATAGAGTAGTAATTGTACTCTATTATCAATTTGTTATTGTGTGCCTCGGCTGATTCCTGGACGAGGGTTCACACACATGTAAGCGTTTGGAATTTTGGATAGAAATTCCGGGCGTGACAATCTACCTCTGTAATCTTTTATTATTTGCGAATATTAAATAGTTATTTATTTGTACTCTATTATCAATTTGTCATTGTGTGCCTCGGTTGATTCCTGGACGAGGGTTTAACACACATGTAAGCGTTTGGAATTTTGGATAGAAATTCCGGGCATGACAAGCATCTGCAACAGCTATAACACTAAGTTCTGCAGTCATCTTCATAAATCAAGAGGCATTGCATCAATCGTCGTCACACACATGCCAACATTAAGAAAATACTTGAGCATGGATTTCTTCTCAACAGTTTGATGGATTATTGTTACTGACATCATCACCAGCACATCTACTTCATCGGCCCTAATGTCTTCGTCGTTGCCAAGGAGAGACTACGTCCTCGCCATTGGTTGCTTTTGTCATCACCGACTTTCATCGCCGACTTATTATTTCGTCTTCACGGTTGGCCTACTGCGCAAACGCCGATGAGCATCTTCGTCATTATCATCGGCTGCTACACCACTATTGACTGGATTGCCGACATCGTCATCTTCATCAACATCCTGTCAAGCCTCTTCAACGTAGCCTACTCTATTACTATCAATGGGCAACTTCGTCATCATAGTCGATCATGTCTGTTGCTGCTAATCGTCATTACCGTCGGTTGCGTTTGCCGTCGCCGACTATTTTCTTCATCTTCATGATTGATGGATTTCGCCATTGCCATTGATGAGCATCTACGTCTTCACTACCGGCTTGCCTCCACCGCCGCCCATGGTGTCTTCGCTTTCACGGCTTGCTTATTATGCCTTTACTGATGGGCGCATTCGTCTTCTTCACCGGCTGTCTCATCTGATATCGACTGATTATTTCACTGCCATGGCTGCACAACGTCGCTGTTACTGGGTGCCTTTGTCTTCACTGCTAGCTGACTTGTCTGCCGCCGACTGGTTTCTTCACCTCCATGGCTATGCGACTTCATTACCTTTGATTGGTGTCATTGTCTTTACCACCACCAACATCTTCGTCAGCTTTGATGGGTGATATCATCTTCATGTTGGTCATTTTGTTTCCATGTCGACTGCATCAGCTATTGCCAATGGACAATTTTGACTATGACAGAAGGATAAGCTATATATGCTCACGGGCTTATCAACTCAAACACAAGGATCATACCTTCAAGTTGGATTTTGTTCTAGATACAAGCAACATGCACTCGTAGTCCTGAGATTATTTTCTATGCTCGAAGACTGGACTAATCATTATTCCCCGTAAGGGCTATCAACCGAATACTTGCGCCAGTCAGGATTCAATTTTTGTATCTATTTTGGAGTATCCCATAAGGGATAATCACTCAGATCGAGAAGCTATTCATATGAGCTACACTTGGTCTATATCACCCGGAAGATTTATTACTCGGGAGCATGTTACATGCGTCATCCTTTAAAGGGTGTCGAAGGCATATATTTTGGCCTAGGCCTAATATGTCTGCAACCCATATTTTCAGGTGTGGCCTGTCACGTTCTTTTAGGGACATAGGCACTTTTTTGTTTAGATCAAAGTGCGCGTGATCAAGTGCCCAATACCTTAAAATCCTTTTATACCGCAGTTACTCAACTTTTTAGAAGTTGGTACAATGCATCTTAAAAGGTATCAAACAGCAAAGCTTTATATAGCTGCCCCGCTGATTTTTTTATATAGTCAAGGCGCTGTTTGGGTTTATAAAGCAAATGATTGGATACAATATCATTGCTTTTTGCCACATAAGTGTGCATTTTTATTGACCAATATTATGGCTTAGGCTGATTATATTTTGTGGTCATTTTCCAGGCGGTTGGTAAATCCTTTATGAGTTTAATTACTCGGATGTTAAACCACATATGACATATATTTCCAGGTGTGGTGAAACCATGTGTCTTTTAGGGATTTAAGTATATCTGTTATTGCAGTGTGCGCATGGTGTGTGCCTAATACTTTAGAAATTTCTTTATTCACCGCATACAAGATTCTTTATAGCTGTTTTGTGATGTGAATTTTGAAAGATGTTGTCAATTCTAGGTTGCACGCATCATATTTTACAAAACAGTCGGTATATCACTCGGATCAAGTTATTCGGGGATTCACACCGCATATGCTACATATTAATATCAAGTCGCGTGGTTGACTACAATTATTGAAACCACTCAGTTGGTTGGATTATTTTCCTTGACTATATACTTGGTTTGTTCAATTAACCACATAGTCGGGGGCTACACCTGACTTTATTTTTCAGCCCTCCACTGTCACGACCGGAAATCACCCAACAGGCGTTCCTGACGTGCGTGTATTATTCCTTGTCCCAGGAGGCAAGGTACACCAAAAGTTGATACAAATCAGAGTTTAACAAGCGGAAGCGTAAATAGAATTATTACATGGGCAGCGAAGGCCCAACACACTCAAAGACAACGAAAAGCAGCGGAAGACTAGGGCGACGACCACAGGCGCTTGACGGCAGGCACGAGCTAGACACCACAGCCTTCATCTTCAAGGAACTCCTCATCTGGGCTTGGGAAAAATTGAGCAAGACTGAGTACAACCACCGTACTCAACAAGACACACCCACGAATGCATAATAAATGCAAGGGAGTACAAAGGAATTATAACATAAAGGGTTAGGGTTGCAGTAAACAGCATTTAAAGGAATTTAGTTGCTCAAGGCTATTTTGTAAACACGAATCTAGAACTATACAATATTATTAATCAAGGCCGTGAACCCACACGAACCTGCCTTAACCCAAGGCCTACGATAATTCAGACCGAACTGGCAACCCGACCCTGGGTCCCAGCTCGTCCCAAGCCAACCCAGGCCAACCATTCCACATTTTAGTTGTTAAGCAGGTTTTAAGAATTAAAACACTAACTTGGGTACATTGCTCGGCTTGCCCATAACCGAGGGCGCGGCTATTCGAATAGGTTATACTCTGATCAGAGGTGTACATCTTTACCCACAAGACACATCTTTCTCACGTGCACCCACGTGCCACATACCACCACGGTATACGGACGAAAGACGTGACATAGTTTCCAACCCATCCTAGCCATAGACAAGAGTACCGACCCAATCCCACCTACGGCCGGAACCCCCGGGACAGGCAGGCAGAACTGAGCCCCTAGCAGCAGGGCACCAACCCTGTGCTTTTTGACATCTCGACTACCGGGCCGCAGCTCGTGTAGCCTTCATTTGCCCTGGAGAATGTCCATCGACCCCCGACTTCATCCATCTCCAATCCGTGTACTTTTGTTTATAACTAGACTGAGCCACAAACTAAGCCTTACCCACTAGACATGTGGAAGTACGGTAGTGCTTTGCAACAGAGGCCCGAAGACCGGTCCTTAAACGGCCGAGGTGCTACCATCAAAACCATGCACCCCGAGCCCAGCCTAAAACCATTTTGGGGATTTTGAATAAAGGGGGGATGGTGTGATTCCAATTCCACAATACTCCAACAATTCCAAAGTGTCCAGGTGATATGAATATTCCCAAAGTCTAGGGTTATAAAACCACCTAAGGTTACCTAATTAAATTGCGAAGCATCTACCTAAAATCATACTAGGGATACCATGAATAGAGTGTCCACTAGTTGGGGTTTTGTTTAGTCTAGGGTGAACAAGGTAATAATAACAATAACAACAATAATAAGGTCATAACAAAGGTAAATAGGCATGGCTAAATAAAACAGTGATAACGCGGGAATTTAAACAAAGCGATAATGCAATAATTTAAATCAACATAATTTTATAAACTGGGATTCAATATGATCAAGATGATGTGTCTTGCCTTGCTCGCTTTCCCAACCGACGGCTTCGACTTCAACGAAGAGCGGATCTTCCGGAGCTGCAGCGTCTACACGACCAACGGAAAAGAAAAGGCTCAAACACTAAATAACTCCATATAACAGCAGAAACAAAGCACAAAAATGGGTTCTTTACATCTTAAGGAAAAATTAGAGACTTGAACGGTCCAATTCCGAGTTCAAATGGCCAAGATATGGCCATTTGAAGTTTATATGCTCTTTAAATGGATATTTGCGAATTTCTTCATTTAATTTTTAATTAAAAACCGGATTTATTGCGTCAGCCGGGCGAGAGGGCGCGCGGACCGGGTCTGTCACACCCTAAAAATTCAAATAATATAAATTGTTGTTTAAATGGAATTTCTAGAATTTATTTTAAAAAGTCTTGAAAAGAAAATCTAATTTTAATTAATAAATTCCAATATAAAAGTGGCCAGATAAAATTTTATTAAATACTTTGCTTAATTCTATAATTCCTAGATTTTTCTGGGATTTATTTGAGCTAAGGAAGTATTCTTAATAAATGGAATTGCATTTAAGAAATAATTTAAATGGAAAAAGGTTTTAAAAAGTCTCTTTTGGCTTTGGGCCGAAAGTCGGCCCAAAACCTTCTCTCTCTCTCCTCGGCCCAGTCCAGCCCGCAGCCGCAGCCGCGCGCGCCCGCTGCCGCTGACAGGTGGGTCCCACCTGTCAGTCGTCGTCTACCTTCGGCCGCCGCCGCCGAAAACCCTAGCCCGCGCCGCCGCCGTTTCCCTTCCAAATCCGGCCGCCTCTTTCCTTCTCCGGCCGAATTGGTTGAGGGGAAATGATCTCCGGGATCTCCTCTACCTTTTTCCCTTTGGAATCGTCGGTTGAATCGCTTTGGAAAGCTTTGGAATCGAGTTCGATTCGGATCGGCCTCTTTCCTTCAAGCCGAGAGTTTCCTTCGCCGTTGCCGTCGCCGTGGGCCTCCGCCGTCGCCTTCGAGCCCCTTTAAAAGGATCCCCGTGCTCTCCTCTTTCCGCCGCCACCCTCGCCTTCGCCTCTCGTAGCCGGAGTCGCCCTAGCGCCGTGCGCCCTAGCTTTGCCGTCGCCGCCGCCGCTCCAGCCGAGCTCCGCCGTCGTTCCAGCCGTCGCCGTCGCTCGGGAAGGCCGCCGTCGTGGTCGCCAAGTCGTCGCCGTCCTCGTCCGCCCCTTCGCCGCCGCCGAAGACCACCGGAGCTTCGTCGCCGTCGACAACCCGAAGGTAGCCGCCGTTTCCTCCTCGTCGCCGTCGTCGTCCGGTGTTCCTCCGCCGCCGTTTTGGTCACCGGTGTGTTCGCCGCGTTGTCATCTACGTGCTGGTGCCCTCCGTTGGTGCCGTGGTGCCGCCGTTCGCCGGCAAGCGTGAGCCGCCCGAGCCGTCCGAGCCGCCGAGCCGCCGCCGCCGTCGGTGACGTCATCGCTGACGTCATCGGAGTCCTCTCCCGTGAGCCGCCGTGGACCCGATCGATCTCGGCCGTCCGATTTGGATCGGTTCGATCTCGGCCGTCCATCCGTGTGAACCGCCGCCCGTGCGCCCGGTCCACCAAACCCTAGCCCGCTGACGCAATAAACCTTCTTTTCCT
This sequence comes from Oryza rufipogon, assembly GCA_023541355.1. Lineage (NCBI taxonomy): Eukaryota > Viridiplantae > Streptophyta > Magnoliopsida > Poales > Poaceae > Oryza > Oryza rufipogon. The sequence goes on along the minus strand of JAAMOU010000119.1, from coordinate 286,547 downwards.
TTTCAAAAATAATTCATTATTGCGTCATAATTCAATTTAAGCCGATTTAAGTGTTTTAATCCGATTTAATCTTTAAAAATTCATAACTAATTCATCTTAGCTCCGATTTAGTTGGTTCAAGTCTCTAAATTTTTCTAAAATTGAGATCTACACATTAAAAATATCCACATGTACTGTTCATGCTTGTTGATGTGCTGTTTTGGTGTTTTTGCTCTTTTCTGTTTAGATTCCGTCGTTTCCGGAGAGTCCGTTTTCGCCGGAGAAGAGTTTGAAGAGTTCCAAGGCCAGCAAGGCAAGTCACACAGATCCCAAACAACCCTTTGAGCATGTTGATCCTATTTAAAGCTATTGTTTTCATTCAACTATTGCATTTATTTTCGAATGTCATTGGGTGGAATTAACCTATTATTTGATATAGCCCCTTTTGTTCTTGAATTACCTTATTCCTTGATACCTTGGGTTATAATTTGACTAGTTGAGCTTTGTTTATATTGGTTCAACTAGAAATTAGATATAAATGCTTAGCCCTGCTTAGAAACATTAGCTCACTTATGGGATAACTAAAGATTCACTATTATTTCATGATGGCTTATTGATAGTTCACGATGGTCAATCGTGATTAGTTAATTAATTAATGTGCCAACTAAAACCTGGTAATGGTGGGTTGTGAGCACATGGTTTTGTTGGTCGTGCTCATGACAATTAAGGACCGGTTCACGAGTTTCGGTTGTGAAACATTTATCGTGCCAACCACAAGCCAGCATGGGCAACGGCTTTATCTTTTGTATAGCATGGTTCATGGCGGAGCACCAGACTGAGAAGTGGCGGAGATAAGCCCACGGGGGACGCTGGGGAGTCCATACCTTGTTTATAAGGGGGTGATTATGATCCAGGTAGGTGCACTGCAGTGGATTGTGTTATGCGAGGGATATTGTCACAACTCCTTTCCGAGGTATCGTGGTGATATTGAGGCACATGGTGACATGATGTGGGGTTGTGTCTTGTGGGTACAGTGGTACACCTCTGATCAGAGTAAAACTATTCGAATAGCCGTGCCCGCGGTTATGGGCGGGTCTAACAATGTCTTTCGTGATTAGTCTCACCCTTCTCACCTTAGTAAATGATGTTAAAATTGGTAATAATTTGATTAGCTCCTGGTTTGGAATGGATAATTCCTGGTTTGGAGATAGAGCTGTGCAGCCGGGATGGTTGTTCAGAATGGTTGGGCCTATACAACAGGGTATGTTGTATAGTGTTGGATTAATATTGATTAATACTTAACTGTTTTATTAAATTCTGAAATGTTTGCTAAATGCTGCTTTTGCAAATGAAGCCCTATTATGCCATCCTTTGTTATCCTGTGCATTTGCATCTTTGCTGCGTGGCTTGCTGAGTATGTCATATACTCACCTTGCAATCATTCATCAGAGGAGGAGTTCTGCAGTGAAGCTGATGGAGTGGAGGATTAGGTGTAGCCTTGGTCAAGCTGCCTGTGGAGTGGAGCCGGAGCTTCGCTAGTTTTTATTTTCCGCTGCTTAGATCTTTAATGATTGAGAGGAACTATCTACCTCTGTAACAACTCTTTATACGCTTATTAAATAGAGTAGTAATTGTACTCTATTATCAATTTGTTATTGTGTGCCTCGGCTGATTCCTGGACGAGGGTTCACACACATGTAAGCGTTTGGAATTTTGGATAGAAATTCCGGGCGTGACAAGTTGGTATCAGAGCTCCTTTGACCCTAGGTTATGCCAAATGGTTACCCATAGAAGCCTTCTAAAAATATTGGAAAAGTAGAACTGTTCTCCTCCCTTTCTCTTTTAATTAAACCAAACTAATGGCACATGCACTCCATAAATCTCTTTTAATGGTTCACATTCAAAATTTATTCCCGTGTTATTAGTACTGTACATCCATTACTGTACTAATGGCTCATTTTCCAGCAAAAGTTTTACAATGTTGTTTTATTTAATCTTGCTTCAATAAAATAAATTTAGCATGTTGATTTTATAACTTTCTTTTATTACTTTTGAAACCAGTTGTTCAAAAATCCAAAATTTGTAACCTCGTTTCCAACTGTTTCAAATTATCTTGCAAGTTTGGTTTACTTTGATCTCTAAAATTTATTCAAATTAATTCCAAAAACTTGTGCTATTGATTGGATAGATGTCTTAACTCCCTCCTTTCACTTGTCTTTAGATGCCGTGCTACAAGCCTGAGTACCTGTTTGGTGTTGAGGGTTTTGTCCAGGAGTTGCGTACAATGTCCTTTGCCATTGGATTTGGGACTGCTCCTTTTTATACCCAGATTCGTCATGATCGTCATGAGGAGAAGTGCCGAGTCAAAGTCACCTTAAACAGTAATAGTGAAGATATTCCATCGGTGATGTTTGAAACTGGAGGAAGAAACTACATCCATGCGTGTCAGGAAGTGGCAAGGATCGCCATAGGAGAGCTCCGTGATCGCTACAGTGATCAGTTGGCCGACACTGAGTATCGCTACCATCCTCGTCAACCCCAGGGAAGTGACCGTGGCAGTTACCTGGAGACTGAAGGAATTGAGAACGATGTTACCACAAGGCATTTGGTTGAGATGCTATGGGCTATGGATGAAAGTCGTGCGGAGACTGTGTTAGCAGCTCAGGATCGTGAAGACCGGAACCGTGGTAAGATTTGCAAGCTAGAAGACAAGGTGGATCGTTTGGAAAAGGAGCTAGCTGCATTGAAGGGAGAAGCACCGCCGCAGAAGGCCAGAGTTCGTCTTACCGCAAGGAAGAGAGCTTTGTTCGTCCCTCGCTATCAGTTGGCGCCAAAGATTCGTGTGGTGGAGAAAGAAGTTGCCCCAGCAGATCCTCCAGTCATCATCATAAGTAGTGATGAAGAAGAAGAATCCAAGCGCAACCATTCCAAGATTGAGTGGGAAGCAACTCAAGATGATGAAGACGAGCCGAACGAGCCTTCAATCAACCTCCTATGCTCGGAAGAATTAGAGTGACTTGTTAAGTCGTTGCCCTAGATCGTTGTGTTAGTTTGCTTGTTTAAGTTTGCTTGTGTGTGGGGTTTGCATGTAATTTACATCAGTGGTGGGATGTAATTGCATGTTTTTGTTTGCTTTTGAGTGTTAGTAGTTGGTGAGTTTAGAAGTGTGAGAGCCTTCAGTTTGTAATAATGAAACTCAGTTAAGATCAATAAAAGTTAAAGTAATTCTCTGTCCTAAGTAGTTTCCCCCTTTTCTCTTCTTGCCCTGCCAGATGGTGAATACTCGCAGCAATGGTCCCAATCTCAACAACCTCAATAACAATAACAATGGAGAGAACCCAACCCTTGCCCAAGTTCTTGCTCAACAGACTCAGCTTATGAACATGATGATGCAACAATTCCAGAACCAGCAGAATCAAGGAAATAACCATGCACCTCCCCAGAACAAGTTAGCAGAATTTCTTCGTGTGAGGCCACCTGTTTTCTCTAGTACCACTAATCCTGTTGAAGCAGGTGATTGGCTGCATGCCATAGAGAAGAAATTGGATTTGCTTCAGTGCACTGATCAGGAGAAGGTCTCTTTTGCATCACACCAGTTGCATGGCCCTGCCTCTGAATGGTGGGATCACTTCCGCTTGAATAGGATTAATGCTGAACCTATCACTTGGCTTGAATTCGCCGCTGCTTTCCGAAAGACACATATACCGTCGGGAGTGGTGTCTCTTAAGAAGAAGGAGTTCAGGTCGCTTACTCAGGGATCTCGTTCTGTTACGGAGTATCTACATGAGTTCAATCATCTTGCACGTTATGCTCCGGAAGATGTGCGCAATGATGAAGAGCGCCAGGAGAAGTTTTTGGGAGGACTCAATGATGAGCTTTCTTACCCACTTATGGTTGGAGATTACCCTGATTTCCAGAAGTTAGTGGATAAGGCTATTCGTCAGGAGGACAAGTACAATTTCATGGAGCAGAAGAAACGCCGGATTGCTCATTTCAAGGCACAACAGGGGAATAATCGGAAGCCGCGTCTTACTTTAGGACCCCAGTCTATGCCACAGGGAGGTTCTTCATCTGTTGTTCGTCCGCAGCGTCAGTTCTTCAACAATAATGCTGGCAACAACATTCGCAATCAAGCTCCACGTCCTGTTGCAGCTCCAACACAGCAACAACCTGCCAAGAGGGAGCAAGGCAGCAAGCCCGTGGTGTGTTTCAATTGTGGAGACCTAGGACATTACGCTGACAAGTGTCCGAAGCCCCGACGCGTGAAGGTTGTCCCTGCTCAGAACAACTCTGCAGTACCAGTATCCAAGGCCCGTGTCAATCATGTCGCTGCTGCAGAAGCTCAAGATGCTCCAGATGTGATTTTGGGTATGTTCCCTGTTAACTCAGTTCCTGCAACAGTACTTTTCGATTCTGGTGCTACACATTCATTTCTATCTATGAGTTTTGCGGGAAATCATGGGATGGAAGTAGGAAATCTTAGACGTCCTTTGATGGTTAGTACCCCAAGTAATCAAGCCCTCTCTTTGCAACGTAGTCCCTCGGTCAGAATAGAAATTCAAGGAGTACCATTTCTGGCCAATCTTATCTTGTTAGAATCCAAAGACCTTGATGTCATCCTAGGGATGGACTGGTTAGCCAGACATAGAGGTGTTATAGACTGTGCTAACAGAAAAGTAACTCTCACCAATGATGATGGTCGAGTTGTAACTGTTCATGCATTGCCTTCTGAGTTTTTAAGGTCAAGACTGAACCAGATAACTTTGGAAGAGATTCCTATAGTCCGGGAGTATCCCGATGTGTTCCCAGATGATTTACCTGGTATGCCGCCTAAAAGGGATATAGAGTTCAGAATAGATTTGGTACCAGGAACAACTCCAATCCATAAGAGACCTTATAGAATGGCAGCCAATGAGTTGGCAGAAGTCAAGAGGCAAGTGGACGATTTGCTTCAGAAAGGATACATCAGACCGAGTTCATCACCATGGGGAGCTCCGGTTATTTTTGTGGAAAAGAAAGACCATACCCAGAGAATGTGTGTGGATTATCGTGCCCTAAACGATGTGACTATCAAGAATAAGTACCCGTTACCCAGAATTGATGATTTGTTTGATCAGCTTAAAGGTGCCACTGTTTTCTCCAAGATAGATCTTCGATCAGGGTATCACCAGTTGAGAATCAAAGAGGAAGATATACCTAAAACAGCTTTTACCACTAGGTATGGGTTGTTCGAATGTACTGTTATGTCTTTTGGACTTACCAATGCCCCTGCTTTCTTCATGAACTTGATGAATAAGGTGTTTATGGAATACCTAGATAAGTTTGTGGTGGTCTTCATTGATGACATTCTTATCTACTCTCGAACCAAAGAAGAGCATGAAGAACATCTTCGCCTTGCATTGGAGAAGCTACGAGAACATCAACTGTATGCTAAGTTTAGCAAGTGTGAATTTTGGTTGTCTGAAGTGAAATTCCTTGGTCACGTCATCTCAGCCGGAGGAGTTGCCGTTGATCCTAGTAATGTGGAATCCGTAACTAATTGGAAGCAACCAAAGACAGTTTCAGAGATTCGCAGTTTTCTAGGCCTCGCCGGATATTATCGGAGGTTTATAGAGAATTTTTCCAAGATTGCTAAGCCCATGACACGACTGCTTCAGAAAGATGTGAAGTACAAGTGGTCAGAAGATTGTGAGCAGAGTTTTCAAGAGTTGAAGAGCCGCTTAGTATCAGCCCCTGTTTTGATTTTGCCTGATCCAAAGAAGGGTTTCCAGGTGTATTGCGATGCATCCAAACTTGGGTTAGGTTGTGTTCTGATGCAAGATGGGAAGGTGGTTGCCTATGCATCTCGTCAGTTACGTCCGCATGAGAAGAACTACCCTACTCATGATCTTGAGTTAGCTGCAGTAGTTCATGCGTTGAAAATTTGGCGTCATTATCTTTTCGGTACTCGTACAGAGGTGTATACCGATCACAAGAGTTTAAAGTATATCTTTACTCAGCCGGATCTGAACATGAGACAAAGGAGATGGTTGGAATTAATTAAGGATTATGACATGGGAATTCATTATCATCCAGGAAAGGCTAATGTAGTGGCAGACGCTCTTAGCAGGAAAGGCTATTGCAATGCTACAGAAGGACGACAGTTGCCATTGGAATTATGCAAAGAATTTGAAAGATTAAATTTGGGAATTGTCAGTAGAGGTTTCGTTGCAGCATTAGAAGCGAAGCCCACTCTAATTGATCAAGTTAGAGAAGCCCAAATTAATGATCCTGATATTCAAGAGATCAAGAAGAATATGAGAAGAGGAAAAGCTATCGGTTTCTTGGAGGATGAGCAAGGAACTGTATGGTTGGGCGAGAGAATCTGTGTCCCCGACAACAAAGATTTGAAAGATGCAATTCTGAAAGAAGCTCATGATACTTTATACTCCATTCACCCCAGTAGTACTAAGATGTACCAGGATCTCAAGGAAAGATTTTGGTGGGCAAGTATGAAGCGTGAAATCGCAGAGTACGTAGCAGTATGTGATGTTTGTCAGCGAGTCAAGGCAGAACATCAGAAACCCGCCGGTTTGTTGCAGCCTTTAAAGATTCCTGAATGGAAATGGGAAGAAATCGGTATGGATTTTATCACTGGTTTACCCAGAACGTCATCAGGCCATGACTCTATTTGGGTAATAGTCAACAGACTTACCAAAGTGGCACATTTCATTCCGGTAAAGACAACTTATTCCGGAAGTCGCTTAGCGGAATTGTATATGGCAAGGATTGTGTGTTTGCATGGTGTCCCTAAGAAAATAGTGTCTGATCGAGGAAGTCAGTTTACTTCAAATTTTTGGAAGAAACTTCAGGAAGAGATGGGCTCTAAGCTAAACTTTAGTACTGCTTATCATCCGCAGACTGACGGACAGACCGAAAGGGTGAATCAGATTTTGGAAGACATGTTGAGAGCTTGTGCTTTAGATTTCGGTGGAAGTTGGGATAAGAATCTACCTTATGCAGAATTTTCGTACAACAACAGTTATCAAGCTAGTCTTCAGATGGCTCCTTACGAAGCACTGTATGGTCGGAAGTGCCGCACTCCGCTTTTGTGGGATCAAACGGGAGAGCGTCAGGTTTTCGGGACGGATATTCTAAGAGAAGCAGAAGAAAAGGTGAAAATCATTCAAGAAAGATTGCGAGTGGCTCAGTCTCGTCATAAGAGTTATGCCGACAATCGTCGCAGGGATTTGAGTTTTGAAGAAGGAGATTATGTGTATCTTCGTGTCACGCCTTTTCGAGGAGTTCATCGTTTTCGCACCAAAGGGAAATTAGCACCGCGTTTTGTGGGACCTTATAAGATTGTCAGTAGAAGAGGAGAGGTTGCTTATCAATTGGAGTTACCTCAATCTTTGGCAGGAGTCCATAATGTGTTCCATGTGTCGCAATTGAAGAAGTGTTTAAGAGTACCTACTGAAGAAGCTAATCTTGAACAGATAGAAGTCCAAGAGGATCTGACTTATGTGGAAAAACCAATCCGTATATTGGAAACAAGCGAGAGAAGGACCAGGAATCGAGTTATCCGATTTTGCAAAGTCCAGTGGAGTAATCACTCGGAAGAAGAATCAACTTGGGAACGAGAAGATGAATTGAAGTCAGCTCATCCGCATCTGTTCGCCAGTTCTTCCGAATCTCGAGGACGAGATTCTGTTTAAGGGGGGTAGGTTTGTCACACCCTAAAAATTCAAATAATATAAATTGTTGTTTAAATGGAATTTCTAGAATTTATTTTAAAAAGTCTTGAAAAGAAAATCTAATTTTAATTAATAAATTCCAATATAAAAGTGGCCAGATAAAATTTTATTAAATACTTTGCTTAATTCTATAATTCCTAGATTTTTCTGGGATTTATTTGAGCTAAGGAAGTATTTTTAATAAATGGAATTGCATTTAAGAAATAATTTAAATGGAAAAAGGTTTTAAAAAGTCTCTTTTGCCTTTGGGCCGAAAGTCGGCCCAAAACCTTCTCTCTCTCTCCTCGGCCCAGTCCAGCCCGCAGCCGCAGCCGCGCGCGCCCGCTGCCGCTGACAGGTGGGTCCCACCTGTCAGTCGTCGTCTACCTTCGGCCGCCGCCGCCGAAAACCCTAGCCCGCGCCGCCGCCGTTTCCCTTCCAAATCCGGCCGCCTCTTTCCTTCTCCGGCCGAATTGGTTGAGGGGAAATGATCTCCGGGATCTCCTCTACCTTTTTCCCTTTGGAATCGTCGGTTGAATCGCTTTGGAAAGCTTTGGAATCGAGTTCGATTCGGATCGGCCTCTTTCCTTCAAGCCGAGAGTTTCCTTCGCCGTTGCCGTCGCCGTGGGCCTCCGCCGTCGCCTTCGAGCCCCTTTAAAAGGATCCCCGTGCTCTCCTCTTTCCGCCGCCACCCTCGCCTTCGCCTCTCGTAGCCGGAGTCGCCCTAGCGCCGTGCGCCCTAGCTTTGCCGTCGCCGCCGCCGCTCCAGCCGAGCTCCGCCGTCGTTCCAGCCGTCGCCGTCGCTCGGGAAGGCCGCCGTCGTGGTCGCCAAGTCGTCGCCGTCCTCGTCCGCCCCTTCGCCGCCGCCGAAGACCACCGGAGCTTCGTCGCCGTCGACAACCCGAAGGTACCCGCCGTTTCCTCCTCGTCGCCGTCGTCGTCCGGTGTTCCTCCGCCGCCGTTTTGGTCACCGGTGTGTTCGCCGCGTTGTCCTCTACGTGCTGGTGCCCTCCGTTGGTGCCGTGGTGCCGCCGTTCGCCGGCAAGCGTGAGCCGCCCGAGCCGTCCGAGCCGCCGAGCCGCCGCCGCCGTCGGTGACGTCATCGCTGACGTCATCGGAGTCCTCTCCCGTGAGCCGCCGTGGACCCGATCGATCTCGGCCGTCCGATTTGGATCGGTTCGATCTCGGCCGTCCATCCGTGTGAACCGCCGCCCGTGCGCCCGGTCCACCAAACCCTAGCCCGCTGACGCAATAAACCTTCTTTTCCTTTTCAAAAATAATTCATTATTGCGTCATAATTCAATTTAAGCCGATTTAAGTGTTTTAATCCGATTTAATCTTTAAAAATTCATAACTAATTCATCTTAGCTCCGATTTAGTTGGTTCAAGTCTCTAAATTTTTCTAAAATTGAGATCTACACATTAAAAATATCCACATGTACTGTTCATGCTTGTTGATGTGCTGTTTTGGTGTTTTTGCTCTTTTCTGTTTAGATTCCGTCGTTTCCGGAGAGTCCGTTTTCGCCGGAGAAGAGTTTGAAGAGTTCCAAGGCCAGCAAGGCAAGTCACACAGATCCCAAACAACCCTTTGAGCATGTTGATCCTATTTAAAGCTATTGTTTTCATTCAACTATTGCATTTATTTTCGAATGTCATTGGGTGGAATTAACCTATTATTTGATATAGCCCCTTTTGTTCTTGAATTACCTTATTCCTTGATACCTTGGGTTATAATTTGACTAGTTGAGCTTTGTTTATATTGGTTCAACTAGAAATTAGATATAAATGCTTAGCCCTGCTTAGAAACATTAGCTCACTTATGGGATAACTAAAGATTCACTATTATTTCATGATGGCTTATTGATAGTTCACGATGGTCAATCGTGATTAGTTAATTAATTAATGTGCCAACTAAAACCTGGTAATGGTGGGTTGTGAGCACATGGTTTTGTTGGTCGTGCTCATGACAATTAAGGACCGGTTCACGAGTTTCGGTTGTGAAACATTTATCGTGCCAACCACAAGCCAGCATGGGCAACGGCTTTATCTTTTGTATAGCATGGTTCATGGCGGAGCACCAGACTGAGAAGTGGCGGAGATAAGCCCACGGGGGACGCTGGGGAGTCCATACCTTGTTTATAAGGGGGTGATTATGATCCAGGTAGGTGCACTGCAGTGGATTGTGTTATGCGAGGGATATTGTCACAACTCCTTTCCGAGGTATCGTGGTGATATTGAGGCACATGGTGACATGATGTGGGGTTGTGTCTTGTGGGTACAGTGGTACACCTCTGATCAGAGTAAAACTATTCGAATAGCCGTGCCCGCGGTTATGGGCGGGTCTAACAATGTCTTTCGTGATTAGTCTCACCCTTCTCACCTTAGTAAATGATGTTAAAATTGGTAATAATTTGATTAGCTCCTGGTTTGGAATGGATAATTCCTGGTTTGGAGATAGAGCTGTGCAGCCGGGATGGTTGTTCAGAATGGTTGGGCCTATACAACAGGGTATGTTGTATAGTGTTGGATTAATATTGATTAATACTTAACTGTTTTATTAAATTCTGAAATGTTTGCTAAATGCTGCTTTTGCAAATGAAGCCCTATTATGCCATCCTTTGTTATCCTGTGCATTTGCATCTTTGCTGCGTGGCTTGCTGAGTATGTCATATACTCACCTTGCAATCATTCATCAGAGGAGGAGTTCTGCAGTGAAGCTGATGGAGTGGAGGATTAGGTGTAGCCTTGGTCAAGCTGCCTGTGGAGTGGAGCCGGAGCTTCGCTAGTTTTTATTTTCCGCTGCTTAGATCTTTAATGATTGAGAGGAACTATCTACCTCTGTAATAACTCTTTATACGCTTATTAAATAGAGTAGTAATTGTACTCTATTATCAATTTGTTATTGTGTGCCTCGGCTGATTCCTGGACGAGGGTTCACACACATGTAAGCGTTTGGAATTTTGGATAGAAATTCCGGGCGTGACAGGGTCCACGGGAAGTGGGGCCCACGCGTCAGCCCCTCGGTCCACGGTGGACCGAGAGCACGCGGCTGGCGGCGACCGGCGCCGTGGGTCCCACGCGTCAGCCGCACCCGCAGGCGCGGGCGGCTGACGGCCGGGCCCACCTGGCAGCCGCGGGAGGCAGCCGAAGGCGGCCTCGCTGGCACGGCCGACGGGAGCGGCGCACCCGCGCCCCGATGGTCGCCGCCGGCGACCAACGGCGCGGCGGAGCGACACCCGAGAGAGCGGAGAGGAGAGGGAAGCGAAAGGGCGGTCCTCGGCTCACCCCGGGACAACGGAGATGACGAGAACGGCGGCCGGAGCGGAGGAAGGCGGCGGCGCGGTTCGGGATGACGAGGGCGACGGAGCTCCGGTGGTCGGCGGGCGAAGCGGAGCGGCGGACGGGGTCGACGGCGACGCGGCGAAGCCGACGGAGGTGGCGCCGAGTCGGGAGGAAGTCCGGAGCGGCGGCGGCGGCGAACCGGAGCTCGTCGGCGACGGCGGAGAGAGGATGCGACGGCGCGAGCGCGATTCCGACGGTGAGAGCGAGCGGCGAACGGCGGAAACGGAGGAGAAGGGCACGGGGGACGTTTAAATAGGGCCGAGAGGAGGAGAGAGCGGCCGGAGGAGATGGAAACCGGCCGCGGAGATCTCGGCTCCATTGATGACGCCGGCGACGAATGCGGGAGCGATTGCGGACGAATCCGAGGGAGAGAGAGAGGGGAAAGAGGGGGAAACGGGGGAGGGAATCGCGGGGAATGATTCCCCCCTCATTATGGTGCGCGGGGACGGCGGGATGCGCCGGAATCCGCGGCGGCGGCGGCGCTAGGGCACGGGCGAGCGGCGGGCGCGGCGGGAGGAAGGCGATGACAGGTGGGACCCACCCGTCAGCGAGAGTGGCGGGCGGGCCCGCCTGTCAGCGGCGCGCGCGCGGGGGAGGCCGATGGGCCGCGGGGGAAGAGAGAGAGAGAGGGACTGGGCCGAGCCGGCCCAAGAGGGGAAGGGGGGGAAACAGACTTCTTTTAGGGTTTTCTTTTTATAAAACCTTTTCAACTTTGTTTATTTCTTTTCACTTATTATTTGTGCTCTGAAAATTCCACTAAAATTTATTTACACATTCTAGGCTTTTAGGAAATATACAAAAATCCTCCAAGCCTTATTTGACTTTTATCTTTGCACATTTTAATTGTTGGAGGCTTTCACATGAATTTTAATTATTCTTTTGCACAATTTTGAGGATGAATTTTAGAGTCGATTTGGGACGCGACATCCACAGTCTTCATATTTGGTAAAAGTACTCAGGAGACCTGGCAAAGATGATTGAAGCACTTGGCTTTGGAGTAATCTGGTTCGAGAGAGGATTATGGGTACCCCATACCCACACAGCATGGTTATCCGACTGGTTATAGGGGATAACTTATATCTATAGAATATGTAACGGATCATGACTTGGGTATTATGTTTCCCTGTATATTATGGAACGGCCTAAAGTCCTGGTTTGATAAGATTATAAAGTAGATTTAGAAAACCGATACCGTATTGGTTAAGGTTTCTATCTTGTAATCCTGCCCCCCCCCCACTCTATATAAGGTGGGCAGGAGGCCCTCTAGGGGGCATGAGACAACTAGATCGTCAGATCTATAATTCACTCGGTGGATTCAAATCCCCAAACAAGAGTAGGGTATTACCTCTCATTGAGAGGGCCTGAACCTATCTAAATCCTTTGTCTCCGTATCCATCCACTTTTAGGTCTCGTGCGCTACCCCCTTTTATTATTACCGAATTCATGTTTCGACAGTCGGGCCTTCTGCTTCCACGCGAGGTGGCCTGCGGCTAGCAGCGAACACTGTGTCACCGTGAAGCACGACTCCACGACCACAAGCATGCGAGCAGCGATCTTATTGTGCTTCTTCTCTAGGAGGCCAGAAGCGAATCCACGATCAGGAGCAATTAACAGGCCCGTCGGGCTTCGCAGCAAGTGTGCTCGATAGTCCACACCACGGCTTCCTCGCGAGTTGCAACCTCGCGTATTGGTGGCGGATCGGTGGCAAGCTTTGGTGGCAAGTCGTGGCGGCGCAGTGATTTCTTCGATGAGGATCCATGGTGGTGGCGGCAGCTGGCTGGCATTCTTGGCGAGGAGTTGAACACGGAAGAGACACAGCAAGCCTCTGTTGGGCTGCCCTTGCTCCCTATGTTCTGGGTCGTGCTTGTGCTGACCCGGCATGAACAGGCCCATCGGGCAAATGGGCCATGCCGGCACGGCCCAAGTCCCAGTTCTGGACTGAAAAAGGAAACGGTCTGTCATTGTCCCTAGTCACTGACACCTCCCTCCATCCCTAGTCACTTCAACGGATTTTCAGCCACCAAGGACAATGCGATCTAGGTAATTTTCCAACCAAGCTAAAAACATTATCCTCGCTTCTTTCACATTCAGCGGACCATCTAGTTGTGGAGATTATGGATACCCCATACCTACACGGCATGTATAGTCCGACTGGATATGGGTTGCCATGTATAGATAGATTTTCTTTAAGGGGACTCGGGTTAAGTTCTAAACTTGTATGTCAAGGAAATATCCGAGACCCTAGTCGGTTACGATTGTATTTTATCTGTAACTACCTATTCCGTTAGGGATATGGATTGTATTTTGTAATACGGACTCCTTCCCCTATATAAGGAGGGGTCCGAGTGCGTGTAGGGACACGATTTTCTCCCAGATCATATGATCAATAATACACACGGCGGATCAATCGCCGGACAGGAGTAGGGTATTACTTCTTAATTAAGAAGGCCTGAACCTGTATAAAATTCCTTGTCTCTAAACCCATCCACTTTTCCAGCTTGATAGCCACCCCCTTTTAGTATTGCCGAAATCTTGTTTCGACAGTTGGCGCGCCAGGTAGGGGCAGCATCAAGTTCTTCGCCGACTAGTTCGATAGGTTCCGCGACGACTTCGTCTTCCCTCCCGGGCAGGCGTTCCGTTTCGGCAGCCTCGACTTCATCACTAATGACTTCGGCAAGATTTCTCTCCTCGATTCGGATTCGAACCAGTCGAGAAGAGGCCAGATCTCCGCTCCGTTCGGTATCGCGAACTAGGCCGAGGTCTACCCCAAGATCATCTCTTCCGAGTTGGCTTCAAACCACTCGGACGAGATCCAATCTACTTTGACACGACCCGATCAAGATGATGGGGCCTATCCGCCAATCCTGATGGAACTCCCCGATGATTTGGCTGCGGTCTTCACAAGGGCGTCTTCTCCCCATAGGCCTAGGCGAGATCCGGTTTCAGCCCCGGTCCAGCCTAGCTCCAGGGAAGTCGGCGTCATACTCCAGCCACTCGGCACAGTTTCGACGGAACAGCTAGACGGCTACCTCAGCTCCCTCGGCGTTGACTCACGACCAACGGAGATAGTGGAGTACGACAACTTCGGCTACCACTACAACTACCGCAACCTCGACGACTTCGACGAAGGCTTTGAAGACAACTACACGCCTCTCTACTTCGGCATATTCATGGCTGACAACGAGACGGAAGAACAACGCAAAGCCCGAGAAGCAGAAGAGCTACGCGTACAACAAGAAGCCGAACGACGCCGACTAGAAGAGGAGCGCCAAGCACAAGAGCGAGAATGGCTGCCGCATGAGCAACTGGAACGCGAACGGGTTGCAAAGGAGGCTGTGGACCGGCGATAACGGGCCTTGGACTCCAGGCGACGAGCACAAGAGCTTATCGGGCAGCAGGACGTCGAGGGAACTGCGGTTTTTCGCACCCCTCAACAGAACGCGGTTGCAGTGATCACCCTCCTCGACACCCTCCTCAAGGAAGACACACTCAATCAAGCTAATCACGTCGTCAACATCTTGAACCAGACCAAGACCATGATCGCCGCCTCGGTCCCGGTTAACTCTGCAAGCGTCCGCACGCCGACTGGCAGCCGAGTTCCCCATCTTCGATCTCAAGACTATCACCAACCAAGCCTCAGTGTAGCCGGCGCGGGATCGAGTCGCAGGAGTAGGGGTCACGACGAGCGATCTGTCCACTCGCCTCCCGAACGACACAGGGAGCACCGAGTTGAACAGCCACGCTCCCCACCTCGCAGGCGCCCCGTCGATCTTCGCGATACAATCAACCAGCGCCGCGCGGCACGAGGCTACGCCCCCCACCATTCACCGGATCGCTACGACGACGACGTGGATGGAGTCGCTGCCTTTACAAGCGATTTGCGTTGAGTGGATTGGCCAGCCGGCTTCAAGCCGACTGGAATCGAGAAGTATGACGGCACCACTAACCCGGAGTCTTGGCTCACCGTCTACGGTCTCGCAATCCGCGCAGCAGGAGGAGACAACAAAGCCATGGCAAACTACTTGCCTGTGGCTCTAGCGGATTCTGCACGCTCCTGGCTTCATGGGTTACCCCGTGGCACAATCGGATCATGGGCGGAAATTCGCGACCACTTCATCGCCAACTTCCAGGGCACCTTTGAACGCCCTGGTACACATTTTTGATCTCTACAACGTCATTCAGAAGTCTGGAGAATCCCTTCGAGATTACATCCGACGCTTTTCTGAGCAACGCAACAAGATCTCCGACATTACCGACGACGTCATCATCGCTGCCTTCACCAAGGGAATTCGTCACGAAGACCTAGTCGGCAAGTTTGGGCGCAAGCCTCCCAAGACGGTCAAGCAGATATGCCAAAGCCGAAGATGCCATTATCGCGTCCAAGCAGTTGGGAACCACTTGGAAGCCGAAGAAAGATACGCCGACTACAGGAGCGAGTGGAAGTACCAATCACAAGGACCGTAAGCGTAAGCCCGAGGAACTTGTTGCAACTACTACACCTTCCTCCCGACAACATTCGCGCGTCAACACTTTTGACAAGATCATGAACTCCCAACGTCCGCATCATCCCAATTCCAATCACGCGGCCAAATATTGCTTCGTCTACAAACAGTTTGTAGAACAATACGCCTAGAACGCACGAAAGGCCTTCGACGGAGATCAAAGCACGTCAAAGAAGAAGGACAATGACGATGATGCCCCGACTGGTTTTCAAGACCATCGCAAGGAACTCAACCACATCTTTGGCGGACCCCTAGCTTATGAATCTAAGAGAAAGCAAAAGTTGACCGAACGGGAGATTAACGCTATTCAGCCCGATACGCCCCAATATCTTCGGAGGTCGGAGACAATAATCAAGTTTGACCGCTCGGATCATCCTGAACGAATGGTCCACCCGGGGTACCCCCTGGCACTAGACCCAGTGGTTTGCAACGTCAAGCTTCGCAGATCGATGGTGGCAGTGCACTCAACATCCTTTTCGCCAAAACCCTAGACGACATGCAGATCCCTCGCACGGAATTAAAGCCGAGTAATGCGCCCTTTCACAGAGTCATCCCAGAGCTATCCGCTACACCACTCGGCCAGATCACTCTTCCGGTTACTTTCGGCACTCGGGAGAACTTCCGCATAGAAAATGTTTGCTTCGAAGTTGCTGATTTTGAGATAGCGTATCATGCCATACTTGGACGCCCGGTGTTAGCCAAGTTTATGGCCGTCCCGCACTATACCTACATGATGATGAAGATGCCTGGTCCTCGAGGAGTCATATCCCTGCGGAACGACATCAAGCAAGTCGTCATATGCGACAAGGAAAGCTGCGAGATGGCCCAGACCCGCGAGATCACGCTCGCCCGAGAAGAAATCCGACTGGCTGCGTCCACGGTAAGTGAAGGAGAAGTGCCTGCAACCAAGATACCAAAGAGCGGAGAAAGCGATGCCAAGACCAAGAAAATTCCTCTCGATCCCTCTGATCCTACTAAGACTGCTGTAATAGGTGCTGAGTTAGATTGTAAATAGGAAAGTGTGCTCCTCACCTTTCTTCAAAATAATCAAGACATCTTAGCGTGGAAACCATCTGATATGCCTGGTATTCCTAGAGAGGTGATTGAGCATTCTTTACATGTTAAGGAAGACGCTAAACCAATCAAGCAACGACTCCGCACAGGATAGGAAGGATACGATCAAGGAGGAACTGACCAAGCTGTTAGCAGCAGGCTTCATCAAGGAAGTCCTTCATCCCGACTGGCTGGCCAACCCAGTCCTGGTTCGGAAGAAGACGGGACAATGGCGCATGTGTGTTGACTACACCGACCTCAACAAGTCCTGTCCCAAAGATCCTTTTGGGTTGCCCCGCATTGACCAGGTAGTTGACTCAACCGCCGGCTGCGAGCTACTCAGCTTTTTGGATTGCTACTCAGGATATCATCAGAGCCGACTGAAAGAATCTGACTGCTTAAAGACTTCATTCATCACGCCCTTCGGGGCCTACTGCTATATCACCATGCCCTTTGGATTAAAGAACGCAGGAGCAACTTATCAACGCATGATCTAGAGATGTTTTTCAACTCAGATCGGCCGCAATGTTGTAGCTTATGTGGATGATGTAGTCGTCAAAACCAAGCAGAAGGATGATTTGATTACGGATCTAGAAGAGACCTTTGCAAGCATCCGCGCTTTCAGGATGAAACTAAACCCTGAAAAATGCATCTTCGGAGTACCGTCAGGGAAGCTGCTTGGATTTATGGTGTCCCATAAGGCATACAAGCCAACCCAGAGAAAATCAATGCCATCCTCAACATGAAACCGCAAAGCTCCTAGAAAGACGTTCAAAAGCTGACTGGTTGCATGGCGGCGCTCAGCCGGTTTGTTTCGCGACTCGGCGAGCGAGGGATGCCCTTTATTAGAGCTGTTGAAGAAAACAGACAATTTTCAGTGGGGACCCAAAGCACAAAAAGCCTTTGAAGACTTCAAAAAACTTCTCACTTCTCCACCAGTCCTAGCTTCACCACACCCGCAAGAGCAGCTGTTGTTGTATGTGTCGGCAACTTCCCAGGTCATAAGCACAGTCCTGGTTGTTGAGCGTGAAGAAGAAGGCCATGTTCAAAAAGTCCAACGACCAATCTACTTTGTTAGCGAGGTTCTGGCCGACTCCAAGACAAGATATCCTTAGGTTCAAAAGCTATTATATGGTGTTTTAATTACCACCAGGAAATTATCCCACTACTTCCAAGGTCACTCGGTCACAGTGGTCACATCGTTTCCACTCGGGGATATACTTCATAATCGTGAAGCAAATCGGCGGATCACAAAGTGGGCCTTAGATCTGATGTCTTTGGATATATCATTCAAGCCGCGAACTTCGATCAAGTCCCAAGCTTTAGCCGACTTTGTCGCCGAGTGGACTGAGTGCCAAGAAGACATGCCCGAGGAGAACATGGAGTATTGGACCATGCATTTTGATGGGTCGAAGAGACTTTCAAGCACTAGAGCTGGGGTTGTTCTAATTTCCCCGACTGGAGAAAAATTGAGCTACGTATTGTGGATACATTTTTCTGCGTCCCACAATGTGGCAGAATACGAAGCGCTTCTTCACGGACTAAGGATTGCAATCTCTTTAGGAATTCGGCATCTAATAGTTCGTAGAGACTCTCAGTTGGTCGTTAATCAAGTTATGAAATAGTGATCCTGCCTTGATAATAACATGGCCACTTATCGGCAAGAGGTATGCAAGTTGGAAGATAAATTCGATGGACTCGAGCTCACCCATGTTCTTCGGCACAATAACGAAGCAGCCGACAGACTGGCTAATTTTTGTTCAAAACGAGAAACAGCTCCTTCCAACGTATTTGTTGAACATCTTTATGAGCCAACCGTACCAAGGAAAGAAATAATTGAGGCTACAAACACTCAAGACGTAAGCATGATTGAAGCCGACTGGAGAGAACCCTTCATAAGATTTTTAACCAAAAAAGAACTCCCTCAAGATAAAGATGAAGCCGAGCGGATCTCCAAGCATAGCAGACTCTATGTCATTCATGAGACCGAGTTGTACAAGAAAAGTCCATCGGGAATCCTGCAACGCTGTGTGTCTTTGGAGGAGGGAAGGCAATTGCTAAAAGATATACATTCAGGCATCTGTGGTAATCACGCTGCTGCACAAACCATCGTTGGCAAGGCTTATCGGCAGGGTTTTTTCTGGCCCACAGCTATGTCCGACGCCGACAAAATTGTGCGAACATGTGAGGGTTGTCAATTTTTCGCCCGACAAACTCATCTACCAGCTCAAGAGTTGCAAACCATCCTGTTGTCTTGGCCGTTTGCGGTTTGGGGGCTTGACATGGTCGGCCCATTTAAAAAGGCAGTCGGTGGTTATACTCACCTCTTTGTGGCTGTTGACAAATTTTTCAAGTGGATTGAAGCTAAACCGGTCATTACAATCACGGCAGATAAGGCTAGAGATTTTTTCATCAACATCGTGCACCGGTTCGGGGTACCCAATCGGATCATCACTGATAATGGTACTCAATTAACAAGCGGAGTATTCAAAGATTTCTGTGAGGACTTCGGCATCAAAATTTGTTATGCCTCCGTAGCGTACCCCATGAGCAATGGACAAGTCGAACGCGCCAATGGCATGGTACTCCAAGGAATAAAAGCAAGAGTTTTCGACCAACTGAATCCCGATGCCAGCAAGTGGGTAGAACAATTGCTGTCTGTACTTTGGTCCCTGCGCACCACTCCTAGTCATGCTACAGGCCAGTCGCCGTTCTTTCTAGTCTATGGAGCGGAAGCAATGTTGCCCAGTGAGTTGGAATATGAATCTTTACGTTTTCGTAACTTCAACGAGGAGCGCTACGGAGACAACCGAGTAGATGAGCTTAACCGACTGGAAGAAGCCCGCGAAGCAGCCTTAATTCAATCGGCTCGGTGCTTGCAAGGGTTGCGCCGTTATCATAATCGCAACGTTCAATCACGAGCTTTTTTAGTCGGTGACCTGGTTCTGAGAAAAAATCAAACTACACGAGATCGGCACAAGTTATCTCCCTTATGGGAAGGACCATTCATAATCTCCGAAGTCACTCGGCCAGGTTCCTACCGACTCAAGCGTGAAGACGGTACTCCTATCGACAATTCTTGGAATATTGAACATCTTCGTCGTTTTTATGCTTAGGCATCACTTTTGTATTTTTCCTCTTTGACTGCTAACGTCAAGTTTCTCCTTGAGTTATCAGTCGGGGGCTACTATAATAATAATGGAGTGTGATTTTTATCAATTCAATTTGCTTACTTGATTTCTCATTGCCTTGCTCGATTTTTTGGCTTAGTCAATGAGGACTGAAAGTTTTTTAATAACTTTTGCGGGTTTTAGGCTCAATAAGGTTTGACAAAAGCTTTTAAGAAATCAGGAGCTAAGTTTGAGATATCAAGCACAGCATAAATTCATCAGTATTGTACAAATTGTGCCTCCATCATCATCATCATCAGAATCACTATTACAATATAACATCAATTAGTATCAGTTTTTTCATCATCGAAATTGCCAGATCCAGTCGGCTGAAGGTCGTTGTCCTGGAATCTCTCAACTACATCAACGGCTATCTTATTGGCGGCTTTCTGCGCATCGTTGATGAGGTCAAGGGTGGCCTCTTCGCTCGTCCCGTCTGCAAAGCCATCAATGGCGTCAATGTCAATCTTCGGGTATAAAGACTTGGTCATTGCCAACGCCAGGCTTGCTCCTATACTTCCAGCTTCCTTGATATTCTTAAAGTATGTATCCGTAGCAATTCTCAGCTTGTCGAAGATTTCGGAAGCATCAAATGTACTCGGACCATTGTTATTGAAGAACATGGCTTGGACGAGTGGGGTAGCAGCGTTGGCGACTTCATCCCTAGCCCCTTCAAGCCTCTTGATTTTGTTGACCAAGACATCGAATTGAGCCTGAGACTTAATTTTGCGATCTGCATAAATAAATTTATATCAAAGAGTGGGCATAAAGAAAGGAATGGTTTTTGAAGTATTAGTCAGCAAGCACCCTCAACATCTTTCATAGCCGAGTCCCTCTGTCTCGCCAATAAGGCCTTGTCGTCCTCCAGAGCTTGGATCCGCTTTTCCAATTCAGATATCTTGGCAGCTCGCACTGTATTGCTTCTTGATTAATTGATATTACAAGGATGGCAGCACAAGTAAGTTAGACAAAGATTGTATTTACCTTTTGACGAACCGCTCAGCTGAAAGTTGGAGTCTGGAAGCTCGGCGATCCGGTCTCTTAGATCATGCTCAGTTTTCCTAGCAAGCTCCTTAGCTTCGTGCAGCTGATTTCTAGTGGCCTCAAGGGTTCCAAGATAGGGAACTAACCTCTCAAGAGTTGCAGTCTTCGCCTCGTTCCTGAGTTGGATTCTCTGCAACACGAATTTATCGGCATTTGAGCAAAGTGGCAAACAGGATAGTTGAAGCTGTGTATAAGGAGACTTACATTTACGATACGAGTGGCTTGGCCGAGTGCCTTTTTCAGCAAGCATACCTCCTCATCTTCCTTTTGCTTGTTTATCACAATTCCCTGGGGTTGCATGTCGTCATCCCACCACTTGACTAAAATGGGTGGGTGAGAATCCTCAGCTGACTGTATCCGGAGGACCTCTTCTTCGTCGCCGACCATTGGGCCTTAGGCATTCATGAATAAAGGTGAAACAATTGAAGAAAGTCTGTCGGATCAAAATGGGCTAAGAGGATGTGTTTACCTATAATAATTTCCGGTCGGGGATGAGCAGGCCCTTGTACTTTAATAGGAGAGCTGGACCCTAGATCAGCACTAGCATCCTTTCTAGGAGGGCTGTCCGTTTGAGCTTCTACTTCAGGGATATCTTTATTTGGTTCTGTACCAGACTGGTTTCCAGTCGGGGGCTCGTTGCTGGGTTCTACATTGTCGGTTGCCGGCTGATTGTCACTCGGGTGATCTTCTACAGTCGGCCCGGTTTCTTTTGAAGGACCCGTCTCCATCTCAGTCGGTTCGGAGTCTTTTCCAGAAGGATCTATGTCAGATGGCTTCCTACGAATTTGAGTTATGCTATCAGTGCTATTTCAATAATGAGTGAGCGTCAATACAAGGACGATGGCTAGATGATCTGTACCTAGAGGACTTCCTGATTTTTGGCATAGGATGACTGGATGTTTTTTTCTTTGGGTTAACTTGCCTTGTTGGTTTTCCGGTCACCCTCTTGCTGCCAGTTTTTTCAGAGTCATCATTTTCATCGTCACTCAGAACCAATTTCCTCTTGCAGAAGTCTGATTGGTTGGTTGATTGGGTGGTGCTGGGTTGAGTATCAGACCGAATTTTTGGTCCTCCACTCGCCTGACCAGTCTGCCGGCGAGGTGATCGGCGTTGAGCAATTGGAGGATCCGACTTCATCAAAGCAAATTAATGGGCATGATATTTCGAACTTTCAATTAGCTTAATAGAAGGTGAAAGCATACTTTTGAGGAAGGCTAAAATGTTTGAATACATACCGGTGGATGAGGGTTGAAGGCGTTGTATGGCACCACTGGCAGCAAATGCGAATAGCTGACCACGATAGCGTTTGAGAAGATTTTGTACATTCTCTCCTTCATGACCTTAAAATCAAGAGAGTCTGGGTCTTCACAGTTCGGGTCATGCTTGCCATCAAACTCAAAGGCTGTACGGGATCTCTCTTTAATTGGAGCTAGTCGGCTCTTGATAAAATGTCGGGTGATCTGTTCTCCTTGCAGACCTTGCTCCTTCAGCTTCAGCATACGGTCCATCAGGGCAAGTGCCTGAGCGGCTACCTCTCCCATTGGTAATGAGTTCCAAGTGTCCTGATAAACTGGAGGAAGACAGGAGTACTCGGGGAGTGCAGGCTCGGGGTTTTGTACATAGAACCAATTTGCATGCCAGCCCTTGTTTGAGGTTTTGAAGGGCATGGAGAAATACTTTTGGCTCAGAGTTCCCCTCAGTTGAAATCCAGCTCCCCCAACTACGCATGGCTTGTTTTTGTTCGGTTGGGGCTTGAGAAAGAAGATGCGACGGAATAGGGCAAAATGTGGCCTGACGCCTAAAAAAGCTACGCAGGCATGTATGAAGTTAGCGATATGAACTATGGAGTTCGGGTTTAGGTGATGTAAACTAATCCCGTAGAAATCCAAAATCCCCCGGAAAAATCTTGAGGTTGGAAGAGAAAATCCGACATAGAAGAAATGAGAAAATGCCACGACTTCATGTGTGTCGGGGGTCAGGAATGCTTCGCCGAACGCCAGACGCCATCCAATGATCTCCTTCGCTGGAAGGACTCCGTGCGCCACCATCTCCTTCAGGTTTTCCTCTATTACATCGGAGGGCGCCCACTGACTTTCGAAGCTTTCTCTCTCGATTTGGTCCGAGATATGGCTGGAAATGGATGGGGAATCGATGCGCGGTGGTTGCGCGGAAGGTTTTTGTGGAGCTCAGGAGGATGGATCGGAGTGGATTTGTTAACCATCGGACTTCCAATCAGTAGACTTATGTTATAAAAGATATGGCGGAATGATGACTAACCTCCTTAATTATTTCAGCCATTAATCACCCAACACATACTAGATAATGACACAGGAACACACTGTTGAAGATATTCGCTCTATTTATATACATTGGAGAAAAAATAGTTGTATTCAGTTTACGTTGCTTGATTCTTCTTCCCTCTACATCATATCTTCAAAAAAATTCACTTATTAAAAAAAACAATCGTCAGCCATTAATGATTTGATATGTCTTCACCTTGGCAAAGCAGAAGCCCTACAGCGCCATGAACTCATGATCATCTTAGGTACCTTAGGTACGACACTCTTTGTCACGCGTGTGGATTTTGCACACGTGCGTTGTGTAGAGGGGCGGAGAAACATCTTCCTAGTCTTCGTTTTTTTTCAACAAAAGATAGATCTGATGGTCTAAATAATAGGTCCACCCATTTTAGTGAAAATATGTGTACAAATATTTTTACATAAAAATCTAAAATAATGGGTACATTATATAGTATAAGATAATGATGTAAACTATATTTTCATATATTACAAACTAATTTATTTACTTCTATTTCTATTTTTAAAGAGTTATGTTGATAATTCAATATTTGCAAAGTAACTATTATTTAAAAATTATTATCACTGAAAGCAATGATAATTGTCGTCTCAACTATATACATGGAAAATAAAAATGAAGATGCTTTTACCGGTACTTTGGTACGTCATCTGTGTACGAGTCAGTTTTTAAGTTCGTTCGCTTTTGAAAATACATATTCGTATTTGAGTCGGTTTTTAAGTTCATTCGCTTTTGAAAATACAGAAAGAGTGGTATAAGAAATTTTTTTAAAAAAACTCGCATGCTAACTTGAGACGATCAGACTCATAACTGCTCATGATTTTCTAAAAAAAATATATCCAAGGGAATTCCAGGAGTAAATTTCACCTTAACTAAACCATATAACAATAATAAAAATTAAAATAGCCTTCACCCGTCATAACGCACGGGTATTTTTCTAGTACATGAAAAAAAAAGGAAGTGAAGGTTATCTACGTATGTGTACCTGCTGAACGGAAGGATATGATAGATGGGATCTACTACATATTTTGGGATAGATGTTTTATTTTTTTTCTCTGATTTTCTACTATTTTCTCTAATTTACTAGATTGTCACATGGCGACTTGAAAGCGTTTTGAGAAATTTTAATGGACTTTTAGTATATAAGATTGTTCTCCACATATAGCCTACCATTTGCTTATAGTTTTAACTGCGCCATTATTATTATTTATAGTTCCTTTGGAATGCTGGATTTCAAAAACATAGGAATAGGCCGAAAACTGCATGATTGAATGCCATGTGTTAAAACTTTTAGGAATTTAATGCACAAAAATTTGAATGTGTTTGGATGGCTCACAGGAAAAAAAACATGAATTTCGATGGAATCTAGAGAGAGAAGAGACAAGGATACAACATTTTCATTGAAAAATTAAAATGAGGTTTGAGCTCATGTGTAAATTTCCTATGGAATTGAGTTATATAGGATTGCAATTAATTCGAAGGAATTTGCTCACCTCCAAGACTATGTTCCAGACATGCAAATTAGAAAAAATTCCTAAGGATTTGATTCCTTCAAAATTCCTATGGAAATCCTTCAATCAAAAGGAGCCTAAAGATTAGGATTATGCACCAGACGAGTAACGGAACAGGGTACAAATGGGACCACCTATACATTTGTCGACAAATTTTCCACTAAAATTTTGACAGATGTAATTATAGTACAATCGTAGTGTAATTACACTGTAATTTATATGTAATTACACTGTAAATTGCATGTAACTACAGTGTAACTTGTATGTAAGTTTCATGTAATTTTGAATCGTTAGATCTATTACAAGATTTGTTCTGGTGAGGAAGAAAAAAATCACAGCACACACATATGTGAAAGGATTTGTTCCCACGACCTTTATTTTACTGAAATAACATGTTACCGAGAGATTCTTGAAAGTTACATACAAGTTACATTATAGTTACAGTGTAATTACATATAAGTTACAGTGTAATTACACTAGATTGTACTGTAATTACATCTGACAAATATTAGGGGGAGAAATTTGATGACAAATATCTAGCAAAATCGTTTGCAAATCAAAATATGAATCCCATGCGAACCGATCGAATAGTAAGCTGATATCCAACAAACTCAAAAACAAGCAGGCCTCAAAGAAAGGAAAACGAAAACACAGTGAGGGAGCGCGCGCAACGATGCCGCGCGCGTCGGATTATAAAAAGAACCCCAAGTATATTAGGCATGCGATCAATGCAACAAGCACTATTAACCGGCCAACCACACATACATGACAACACTCTCACAGACAAGCATACACATTCCACACAAGCATAAGACAAGAACATACAGTTGTCATACAGCTAGGCTATCCCTGTAGCAGTTCTAGCCATTTTATGCTATTAATTTTCTATATCAAACGCAAGCTAGGAGTAGGAGGCACACATATTACGTACGTTATGTCCTTTGTTGCAGAGCCTGCAAATCTTGGCAGTGAAACAGTAGCAAGCTTATTAGCAGTTAGCCGGCATGGTGAGGCCACACTTGGCTGGCAGCTGCATGGCGCGGTTGGGGTCGATGTTGTAGATGCTGAGCCACGGCGAGTTCTTGTAGGAGCAGAGGCAGTTAAGGTCGGCGTGCGACAGCGCCGAGCAGCAGCCCGCCGACGGGTTCGTCGTCGGGTTCGACGTCGCCGCCGCCGCCGGCTGGCACTTCATGAACTCGTCGTTGCTCATGTTGCACACGGCGCGGGCCGGCGCCGGCGCCACGGCCAGCAGCGCCGCCGCGACGGCCACCAGGAGGACAGCCAGCGCCACCGCCTTCGCCATTGCTAGTGACTATAGGTGATTGGTACCTGGTGGAGCTAGCTAGCTGGTGGCTATCTCTAGTGAGTATGAAATGGCTGGATGCTTTGTCCGTGACCGGGGGATGGGTTTTTATAGGGGCGTGTTCGGATGGGAGATTTTGGGTTGAAACCTGCAAAGTGTGTGGTTTTTCACAATGGGTCCTTCGGTTGGGTTTCAGTTGCAACTATCTTATTACGGGATCGAACTGTGCCCTACAGTTTGCAAATTATTGGTTCTTGGGAGAAGTCAACAAGGCGATGGATTATATTTAGCATGCTAAACAGTTTTGTCGCCAGCCTTGGCGAGGACAAATATAGCAATCAGCACTCGTTCATATTTGGGCAGGGTTTTTCTTTTTTTTCTGATGCAGTACTCCCTCTATTCCATATTACTACTTCCTCCATTTCATATTATAAGATTTTCTAACATTACCCACATTCATATATATGTTAATGAATCTAAACATATATGTGTGTCTAGATTCATTAACATATATATAAATATAGGCAATGCTAGAAAGTCTTATAGTAGTATTAATTACTATATTATAAACTGTTTTGTACTATTTTATCAAGTTCAAGTTTCTTTAATTCAGACCTAGTAGTTAAGAAGAACGTAGCAACGTTTACAACACTTAGTTATATTCATTACAATTGAAAATTGTGATGGATCATCTTATGCTGAACATTAAATATCTATGACCAGATAATTTTTTTTTGAAAAAAAAAAGCCTTAATTAATTTGATGCCAGCATGTACGCATGGTTAGTTAAATAACTACTCTCTCCGTTTAAAAAAAATAGCAACCTAATAATACATTATACACATGCTAAATACTACGAATCTGGACCGTGAGCAACATGCAATATCAGGAGAACTCATGCGCTGAAATGCGCTAGCTCTATATATCCGTCCAATGATCTGCAGTTTATTTAGCTGGAATAGATGCAGAGAAGTACTCCCTCCATAAAATATGTATGACGCCGTTGACTTTTTAACCAACGTTTGACTACTCGTCTTATTCAAAAATTTTATGCAAATATAAAAATACTTATGTCATGCTTAAAGAACATTTGATGATAAATCAAGTCACAATAAAATAAATTATAATTACATAAATTTTTTGAATAAGACAAAAGGTCAAACGTTTATTAAAAAGTCAACAGCGTCATACATTAAAATACGTGGGGAGTATATAAGGGAGGCAAGGTTGGGGGGCATCCCGTGAAGATCCGTTGTTGGGTAGCGCTAGCATACAGCAGCGCGCGATCATATCGTCGTCGCTGCGTACATGTCAGCGCGCCGCGCGGTAGATCGCTCGATCGATCATCCCGGTCCCGGCCAACAAACACACGCCAGCAGGTTCACGGGCGACGAGAGACGAACGCGACCAAACTCCGGCCGGGCCCCGCGCGCGCCTACCGGAGAACTTGTGGCCGGGAGGGTTTCCCGGGATTCGGTGACGCGCGTGTGTGCTGCTCCATCCATGGATAGCACGGCAGCTATGGAGTAGCCGGTACGTAGCTAGCTACCCCGGGGCCGGCAGGCCGGCCTATCGGAGACTGATCGTCGAGATCGATTCCCTAATCCTATGGCAATGCATGGATGCCATATTTCTCCCAGACAGGACGATGTTTACCTAGCTACATCCATGACAGTATGACACTAATTTGTTGATATATATATATGGAATGAGCCCTCCTCGTGCTTGGAGTCGTACATATGGTCCTGTTTACGCCAAATTCAACTTGCTGTTGTATATACATACTACTTCATACATTATATAATAATATAATAATCTTTCGCTATAAATGTAAACAAGTGTTTATTTAGATTTATAACATGCTATGCTATATTTTTAGAATGAATGGTGTAGTCATCTTTCTATTACTGAGGAGGTACCATGGCATGTCCTTTTCTTTTTTTACCCTGTTCTTTTTTTTACTCCCTCCATCCCTAATATAAGGCGCAGTCAAAGATGGCATGGTATTCAAAACTAATCTTTTACTTATAATTTCTCATATACTATAAGTTTTTGTAGCAACAAAATTATAATCATTTGAAAGTAAATTTAAATGTCAATCTAATAATATAATTTTTAACAAAAAAAATTCATTTCATATTATACTAAGTGTTGGTCAAATGTTTTAAAGGTTGAATATTAAAATACGTGCATGCCTTGTATTATGAGACAGAGAAAGTACTTGATAACATTGACCATTTTTCGAGGTTTGGAAATACTTGGCACTAAGCACTTATCGAGATGATCAATCCTATTTTTGCCCTTAGGTAGGTTAAAGACGATATTTAGTTATCATATGCATTTAAAGTTCATTGCATTATTATGTGTGCACAAGTAACTATGACAACTAGACGGCACCCTGCGCGTTGCTGCGGGTGCAAACATAGCCATATATGGACATGGACGTTATATTCAATTTTATTTGTAACCATTCATTCAATAAAATGTGCAAATATCACATAGATTGGCAAACATGTTAAACTTGATTCATTTATTTGATATGTATAACTAACTTCACAAGTCTCATAGATGATATGAAGGGAACTCATTTTACATGGCAAAATGGTAACATATATATGAAAGGATATAACTTTTTTAATGGGCTTTAAGTACTTAACATCAAGCACATAAGTTACATGAAAAAGGATGAAGGTAAAATCCTAACATCCATGATACTTAAGGTCTCCAGAATCATGCATTAATTTAGAATAGGAAATTGCAGCTTGGATTATTGGTGCCTTAACCACTAAAATTCCCTTTATGAACAGCTGCAGTTTAAGAAAGGAACAAAAATAATCTCATAATGGTGGGCATTAGAGCAAAATGGCAATATATATATATATATATGA
Source organism: Oryza rufipogon (assembly GCA_023541355.1). Lineage (NCBI taxonomy): Eukaryota > Viridiplantae > Streptophyta > Magnoliopsida > Poales > Poaceae > Oryza > Oryza rufipogon. The sequence continues at coordinate 257,727 of JAAMOU010000119.1, read as the reverse complement.
AAGTATATATGTCAAGAGAAATGCCAACGACCAAAAATGGTTAAGGCAGCAAAGAATGTATTGATCTCTCCTGCAGCTCCTCAAAGCACTGCTTGATTGTGTCAAACATTACAGTTTCAATTCCCGTCAACACAAAATCAAAGAGAATACCTAAGAATAATTTGAGTGATAGGACTGAATACTTTTGCACCAAAAAATATTGCAAGGTGTAGCTTTAGCTATGTCACTACTGAAATACCTTAGCATGCCAGCACCATTGAATAATCACTGCGAAAAAAAAAATACTGCAAGGTATAGCTATGTTCCATGCAGGTCATTACTCGAATCATGCCACGCCACCTTGCTGGCTCCTCTGCAAACCAGTTCAAGTGTTAATTTACGTGTAAAGATTAGTATATATGTTCTAATATCAGTAATTCACACCTAATTTATATTAGTGTCTATGATATGTTCTAATTTACACCTAAATATTAATAGTCATGTAAATTACCAAAAAGGCAAAAATATCATCCGCAGAAAAGCCCGGGACATGAATCTAAGATGCCATACAGCAAAAATATATGCTATTAAAGTTGCTGAACTACATGATCTGGTAGAAATAGAACAAATAATTTAGATAGTGGAGCTATGTTTCATTTGACTAACAATTATGCAATGCGTTTTGAGCTATAAAGAGAATAAGAAAGATGTTATTAGTAGTTAAGTTAAGTACCTAATTGTGCTTCTATCATCCTATTTTAGTGCAAAAGAAATAGTACATGTAGTTGGCTACTACGAAGTCTTGATGTGATAAATAGTTAATTTCATGTTTCTAGTATGAAGATGTCAGTAGTTTAGCAAGAAAATAAAAGGATAATTAGTATGCGTGCTAGAACAGACCATGAATATTCAGTATGTTATTCTTGCCAAATTCCTGTGTTTCACCTTCCATGCAGCTGAACAGACCAAGACAGTTTTGCTCACAAGTGAAAAGAATCATTTAAGGAGCAAAATATATGAGCAATGAAATTAATCCTTATACATAGATACATATATTCCCATACAGAGAGGTGGGAAGAAAGTCAGCTGCACATATGGTTGTTGTGTTCTGAACATAACCTGGGTATAAGAAGCATCTCTTCAGCTGTATAAAGGAGGAAGATGCACATGTTTTTTTAATTTGATGTTGTTGCCCTATTAACCAAAAAGAAACTGAAAATAGGAATCCCACACCATGGTACCATTTGTTTGACCCATCCAAACACATATGGACCTGCTTACCGTGCACAAGAATGTTGTGGACAACAAAAATGTCTGCATACTGAATCTATATTTACCACAAAGAACAATTTTGAAGGATTTGTTCTATACTAACATCTTGAGAAAGCAAACTGGATGTTATCATTAATGGTTTTGTCTAAAGAAACCAACCTGTGTGCAATTTATGATATAAGCACTAATCCTGGTAATAGAGAAATACATGTTAACAGCTCTGTTTACCAAACAAAGCTTGAAAGGTAAACCTGAGCAAGTGGAGGATGAGATGCTGGAACCTGGTTGGGCCCAGATTGATCGTCATCGTAGCCTGCGGTGCATTGGAACAGGTTAGCTATGAAATTGTGGTTTGAGTTCAGAAAAAAAAAACACACTATTACAGAGTCCTAACAACATGTATTCTATGAACTGGTACCTGCAATAACCTGGCAGTTTTGAGGCTGCATAAGTTTCCTCCTCATGCTAAATCAGTACATGTGATGATATGACATTTCATTAACCATTCAATATTCAATAGAGAAGTAGGTAGTTTAAAAAAAACAACCAAGTAAGATACATCAAAAGTAATTTGACAAATTGGAAGATCTGCCACTCTGCATAAATGAGCGAAGAAATATATGAGCATATAATACAAGAAATAAGCAAACATAACCATCTTGTACATGGAGTAAAATACCTGATTAAACTGTAGCTTGGTTTACTAACTTGTTGTGGGCACATATCAAGAAACTGAGAAATCACTGCGCCGGGAGCTCACCTGGCAATGAGATGCTCCTGGCTTCTCCTAGCTTTTGCGGTAGCATTATATAATCTGATGACTTAGTCATATTATTTGACAGTATTCACATACTGTGAACAGAGAAAAATAATCAAATAGAGCAAAACGTGCCAGCAATCTAGAATTATTTCCGATATATTCCATGCCTCCTTCTGATTAAATGCAGAGGAGTAAAAAAAAATGTAGCGCACCTCAATGGTTGGTTCAACAATGCTATTAAGATGGACAGTGCGAGGTTCAGAAGAGGAGGACCTTCCAGATGGAGCTTCTTGCACATGGCACCACTGCCTCCGTGAATCTGAGCTTGCGTCGCCCGGTCGCCGGCGAGCCGCCACGAAACTGTTGCACCACGCCACCACCCCCGAGCCCGAGCTCCTGCTCTGCCACCGCCATCGAGCTCCCGCGGCGCTGCTGCCACGTGAATCTGACCACCCAATGCGAGCGTCGGGGATTAGGATGGGATGCAGGATTGGGGATTTGTGGGGAAAGGGGATGGGGAGGTTGATTTAGAGCAAGTTTAATAGTATAGCCAACTACTGGCTCCAATTCATCTATAGCCAATCTAATAGCTCATTCATACAATAGTTACATACTACACTATTAATATCTGGTTCCACCTGTCATACACACTGCGTCTTGGAGTCCATGCTACAGCTCGCTATAAATCTGTAGCCCGCTGCTCTTCTCTCTCCTTATTTATCTGCTTAAAATATGTTTGCAGCTGGCTTATAGCCTGCTATTGTACCTGCTCTTAGGCGCAGCCTCTCGATTGGTTCGCCCAATGCAGGAGCGGCGGAGAAGGCTGGGGACGGGATGCTTGATCGTGGACGGTCGGATCGAAGCTGGATTAGAAGATCGGACGGCGCGTGATGCATGGAAGACTGTTACCCTGTAGCAAAGCTAGCTGAGCTGAGATTCACTGGAGCACTGCTGGTAGTGGGTTGCAAAAACAAAGGATTTATATTTAATATAATTAGAGAAACAGAGAGAGTATAAGAAATTATAATGCCAGTGTTAATTTCTACATAGCATTGTAAATTGCCACAGAAAAATGTTACTTCCTCTGTTGTAAAATATATAAGATATTTTAGTTGGATGAGATCACATGCATCCTATTACTATGATTTGGAGATTGTCCCTGTCTAAACTCGTAGTATTAGGATGAGTTCCATTCAACCAAAATCTATTATATTATAGGATGGAGGGAATACTAACTAAAAGATACTTTTTACAGTTCTTGAGGGGAGGAGGTACCATATCGTAGCCGTCCATTCCAATCAATCCAACGGCCTGGGAAGGCTTGGTACCTATTGGTACCGCATCGTCTGCAAGAGTAGGTACCAAATGCTGTTGATGGTGGGAGGGCAAGGTTGTACTTTCGCATGAAGTTAGCAAGTCAGAGCAAAACGTTGTCTATCCGCCTCCTCAAATCGAGCGAAAGCTGTAGGGGTAAGGAAAACACGGCGACGAGCTTGATGCGGCCGATGCGGGGGCCTCCCGGGCGGCGATGACCTCGGGGGAGGTGGACCGGTGGGGAACGCCGACAACTTTGGTGTTCCCTCCCTCCTCCTAGTTCGCCTCCTCTCAGCTCTCTCTCTCTCTCTCTCGCGCGCGCGCATGCTATCTTCCCTTCCACTGTCTCTCACACTCTCGCGCACGCAGCCTCCACTTCAGCGCTTCTCCAGGTTCTCCCCTACATCGCTAATACGCTGCTGCCGCCGTAGTTCAGATCGAGCTGAGCCATGTCGCCCCCTTTTACTCTCTGGAAACCTCCAAAGTCGGCCATCTACCATTGCCGTGGCAGTTGTCCAGTTATGCAGTGAAGAGGAGGGGGACGTGGCTCAGCATCCATCAGTTACAAAGCCAATTAAGGCCAGCAGCAGCTGCGAGCTCAGTGCCATCTCCCGTTTGGGGTCTTATGCTTATTTGCTTCATCATAAAACAGTTAGTCTATTAAGCAGAAGTTTATCTAATCAGTACCTTAATAATATGTACCAAAAAGTAGAGATAACTGAAACATATTATTTTGTCAAGAACTCCAGATGTTGGGTTTCTCCCATCTAGATTTTTCAACAAAGATGAATTTGTTAGGTTGTGCAGCAGCTATTTGCATAACCGCATAGATCAGGTTAGCTTTTGCTCAAATACTGACCAAAGCGTATGAACCTTTTCACATTAAGGATTTGTAAGATCTTGTATCATCTCGCATCCTTTTCTTTTTCGCTATAACTGAAATGTTGGGCCCTGATGTCAGACTTGTCTTCCTCCTTATGCCTATCACCATTGAAGACATACAAGACTAGGTGCCCAAACACCCAAACATTATCACCACAACGAAGGATCCATAAACTTTCCTTTTTCCTCCTCGACTTCATGCGAGCCCTCCTTTACATTTTTTTACTTACTATTTCTTTTCTTCATCCTTTTCCATTCCACTAGCCTAATCGTCGGCAAGCTCTGATCATCGCTGTCTCTCCTATTCTCCTATTCGCCGCTACCAGATCATCCCCTTAGAGATGTAGACGACACTTGAACCTACCGCGTGCGCGCCGCGCGCCTGCTCTCATCCATTCCCGTCCTGACGAGGCCCCAAAGCTGGATTGCAGCTTCGTTTGCAGCCATGGCGCGAGCGGTGTGCTTCAGCGCTTCAGGCATCGGCACTTGGTAGGGTGGAGCGGAGCCACAGACTGGGACGGAATTGTTTGGGACGGCTGGACAGCACGATGCGGAGGTAGAAGAAGATGGAGGCGATGTCAGGTGTAGGAGCGGAGGGGTAGAAACACGCTATTCCAATCGTACCCTTTTTGAATCGACGGATAGATGGAGTCGATACCTCACAGTACGTACCTGGTGGTACTTTTTAAGGATGGTAAAAATCCTCTAATTAAAAAGCCCAAGCATATATCCTCCTTCAAATTAACCGTGCAAATCATCGCAACTCCAAACATTTTCAGATGGCACGAGGCTCTTTTTTTAATGTAGGTGAAAATTTACTGCCTTAGCACTGGCTAGGAATACATGTAGGCTGGGTTAAACTCCATTATCTGATAGTGTGGACTGTGGAGTGCTACATTTGTCTGTTGACTGACGTCACTGGTGGAGAAACCATCTTTGGTCGGTCGGCCAAAATACACAATAGTCCCGGTTGCAATAAAAACCGGGACTAAAAATATCTTTAGTCTCGGTTCAAAAGGTTAGAGTTTTTTTTTATCTTTAGTCCCGGTTGGTAATACCAACCGGAACAAAAGATCTATTTTTAGTCCCGGTTGGTAACACCAACCGGAACAAAAGATCCCTATTATCTTTAGTCCCGGTTGGTGTTACCAACCGGGAGTAAAGATAGAGGTGTTACCAACCGGGACTAAAGATCTATCTTTACTCCCGGTTGGTGTTACCAACCGGAATAAAAGATCGGCATGCGCACATGGGTGGCGGAGAGTACGAGGCTAGATCGAGGAGGAGGAGCAGTTAATATATTCTATCTCCTCCCTAGCCTTATCTCTTCCTCTTCCTCCTTCTTTCCTTTTAACTTCCTAGCCTTATCTCTTCTGTGAAATCATTGTCATAATTAATATTTGTGATGAACAATTGGCTTTGCAAAATGATTTAATCAATGAAGTGGTTTGGAATTATGTGTGGATGTTGGTGTGAGTGCGTGTGACTAATGTGGGTCAGGTTGTGATATCTGTGCCAAGAAACGGTTGTTTTGTTTGATTGTGTGCAGGTGACTTGAGGTCAGCCTTGGTCAATGGTGAGGACCGGAACTATGTTCAGGGAGGAAAAGGGGTCTAGTGCGGTCGGGATACCATGTGAGAAGGTGACTAGAGTCTGGATTCTTGGAGGTCAACTTCGGTCAACGGTTGGGATCGGGACTAGACTCAGGGAGGAGTTGAGGTCTAGACGGTCAAGGATACCGGGGGACGAAGTTGAATACGAGATGGCATACGGTGGATGGACATCGTATGGGAGAGATCTTCCACTGGTGGAGAAACCCTTTGTAGTCCCGGTTCGTAACCCCCTTTTAGTCCCGGTTTCCAAACCGGGAGTACCAATCCGGGACTAAAGATCGTTATCTTTAGTCCCGGGTGAAATAACCGGGACTAAAGATCGATCTTTAGTCCCGGTTGGTAACACCAACCGGGACTAAAGATGGCTCAGCCACGTGGCCGGCTGAGCCATCTTTAGTCCCGGTTGGTGTTACCAACCGGGACTAAAGATCCAGCTGACCTTTTTTTTTTTTTGCATGGCCCTGTTGCTGCATGGTTTATATGTATGCATAATATATATATATATATATATATATATATATATATATAAACCATGCATATATATGTTTCAATACATATATATGCATACATATATATATGTATATATATTATATTATATTATATGTATATACATGCATAATATATATGTATTTATACATATATATGTTATGCAAATGCATATGTATATAGATATATATATGACCAAAATATATTTACATTATAGAAAATGTGTACACATGCATATAGAAACATATGTAGTCATGTATTAATTACAATCCATTATATGTCCTAGCTAGCTACGATTTCGACGTAGTAGTACTCGCTGCTAGCTCAGAAGCTAAGGACCGGTGAATTGTGTTTCCGTCGTAGTAGAATTCACCCTTGGGATCAAGGATTTCTTCGTTGATGAATCCCATGAGTTGTTCTTGAACCGCCGCGATAAATTCCTTGTGTGTGGTCAGGTTATCCCTCATGCGAATAAACTATATGAATGTATGAAATTGATTAGTAATAAAACAAGAAATCGCTACGTACTGAAATTTTGAATTTATTTGTACGTACATCGAGCTCTCTTGTGGTGATGATTTGGTTTGCAAGGCAGTGGCAATACTCGCACACGTAATAGCCGCACAAGTTATTTCCCTGCTTTTGCTTTGCGCACTACAAATAAATGACAAACAACGAGAGATCTATTTAATATACACTTGTATGTATTTGAATCGGAGAAATATAAATGTAGAGCATGTGTACTCACAGGAAATTTGAACTTCCGCCTAAGTCTTTCTCTCCATTTGCCGCGGACCAAATGACGGAACCGATACCAAGCCCTACATGGAGTTTAAAGCTATGATTCGTAGTAGCAATTAACATAACAAGATTTTCTTAATTAACAAAGGAACTTATGACGGTACCTGTCTATAAGTTCGAAAACCTTGTCAAACGTAGACTCTTTTTTATCCATTGAGTCATATATGTTGACGGTGCAGGCCTCCAGGTCGAAGAGTAAAAGCACCCAGTGGAATCTGCAATGTGCGTGGGATGCATTACATATGAAACACTTAGCAAGTTCGTACGGGAATGAAATTTGGTATGTAGGAAGACAGTAAAATTAAACTAACTCTGTGTTGTACGGCAACAGTATGAACGTCTTGTAATGCTGCGCCTTCAGGAGATGGACGAGATTGTCCTCTGTTTCTTGTGGATATTGGTCGAGCATTGCGACGTTTACTCTCCGAGGGTCGATGAATCCAGTATCGAAAACCCTCCGCCGTCGGGCCCTTTGAATCTCCATTCTACAACGATAAAAGGGAGTATATTATTTTCTATAGTCTACTTATATACAAGGACCTAATTAATTAAAGGAGACGTATAGTAAGAAATCGAACTGGACGATATACTTACAAAATCCAGCAACTCATAATAGAGACGTCGACGGCGTCCAGCTGGTATAGTTCGTAGATATGTGTGAAATTGATCCAGAGAATGTCATCTCCTTGCAAGAAGTCCGTGTCCCTGATCCTCGCTCCGATCATCTCTCTACCGGTGGCGCTCATCTCCATGTACAGCTGATGGAACTTGTACATTTGTGTGGGTAGGGACTGCAGCAGCTCAGGCTTGACAAGCGGTTTACCGAGTTCGTACATGTATTTCACTTCCGCCTTTTCGATTGGTGCGACTCCTAGCAATTGATCCGTAGTTAGACCGGTGTCAGTAATAAATTGTTCTATCGTCATTTCTTTACCGGTCACCAACGGCTCGATCTCCTGGTTTGGTTGCTCTCCAAGCTGAGGGACTGGTTTGGACTTTCCAGAAGATGCTTTCTTCAGTGTTCGCTCATAGTCCGATAGCTTGATGTCCTCCTTGACAGATGCAGACATACCCCTGAAGAAGTTCCTGACACTAGGGTCTATAGGAATCTTCTTTTCTGGACTTCGAGGCTTGAATTGTCTCTTGACTTCTGATGCAACGTAAGCGTCAAGCTCCTCTTGCGTGCAATCGTACCCCGGGTCCTTGTTCTTGGCGGCGTCAACTTTCGCCTTCTTCGTTGCCCTTGTGTGGGCAGGCGGTGCAGCTGGGGGGGCCCTTGACTTTGAAGGTGCCGGAAGAGGAGCTTGCGGGGGAGTAGGTGTAGGAGCACGAGGAGGAGTCGGTGCAGGATCCTGAGGAGGAGTCGGTGCTGGAGCCTGAGGTGGAGACGGTGCTGGCGGAGCATGAGGAGGAGACGGTGCAGGATCCTGAGGAGGAGTCGGTGCTGGAGCCTGAGGTGGAGACGGTGCTGGCGGAGCATGAGGAGGAGACGGTGCAGGATCCTGTGGAGGAGATGGCGGAGCCGGAGGAGATGGTGCACGAGACGCCGCTTGTCGCCCAGGGAGGATGATGTACCGCCTGCGCCATAGAATAATGGCATGGCTTGTGTCTCGTAGATGCGTCTCACCGTCTCCTCCAGGGTAATCCAGCTCGAGGTCCTCGTACGCGCCTTCGACCAACTCAACTTCGACCTTCGAGTATCCTGCTGGAATCGGCCTGCAGTAGTAAGTACCTGAAGGGTCCGTTGGGATGGCCATGCCCGACGCCACCTTCATGTTGTGAGAGATTATTTATTAGTAATCAACATATATAAGCAGCAACTAGCGGAATGGCTAAATCTTACCTTTATTGACAAGTTCTTGAAAGGAATATGCAGCTCACATGGTGTCCGCTGAGTGATGTCATCAACGGGACAGGTCGATTCGTCCTGTGTTTGCATGGCGTCCATGCTCTGCGATCCTACCTGCCCCGTTGAGGCGCAGCTGCTACGGTTTCCTGACGGGCTCACCATTGCAGGAGGAATGGTCGGCTGGGGATCATGAGACCGATGTGCGGCCATGCGTTCATCAACCTTCCTTGCCACCTCCTCTTGCATGTTGAGTTCGTAGCTCGATACCCGGAACTCTAGGTCTGCAATCTTCGCCTCGGTATCTCTCTTGCTCCTCATCCGACTCCTGTACGTGTGGATGTCCTCCTTGAAACCAATCTTCCAAGGAATCACACCTTTCCCTCGTGTTCGTCCTGGATGCTCTGGAGTCTGCAGGGCGAGTGTCAGCTCGTCCCTATCTCTGTCGGGTCGGAACGTGCCCTGAGAGGAGGCTTCCACTGCATCTGTTAGTCGTTGCGCAGCCTCTCGTATCTGAACGCCGAAGACCAGTGAGCCATCAGCTGGGTTGAGCGTTCCACCGTGAGCATAGTACCAGAACTTCGATCGTTCCGGCCAATTGGCTGTTGCCGGTTCGATACCCCTCTCAATCAAGCTAGCCTCCATCTCCTCCCACTTCGGCATCGCGACGCTATAGCCTCCTGACCCCAAGTGGTGATGGTACTTCTTCTTGGCGGCATTTTCTTTGTTTCTTTCCATCATCGCCTGCCCTTGTTCACCTGTCTTATATGCAACGAACTCGTCCCAGTGATCCCTTAGCTTTGGGAATGTGTCGAAGTTCGGTGTCTGCCCCTTCAGTATATACTTCTTGCACAGATCTCCCTTGAAGCTCTGAAACTGTTCTGCCATTTTCTTCAGAGTCCACCTTTTCACTTTGTCCTCTGTACCCACAGGAAGGGTGAATGTCTCGAGCATTGTAGTCCACAGCATCTCTTTCTCCGAATCTGGGACAAAGCTCTCATGATCTCCTCGTGCCCTTGTTCTTCGCCAGTACACCGTACTGACAGGCACGTTATCCCGCACAACCCAACCGCTGTGACGTACATAGTTCTTGGCGGCTTCGGCCGGGGCACTAGGACGTCCATCTTCTTCCACTTCCGTTATGATGTGCCGACCCTCAAGCTTCTTCGCTGCACCTCGTTGCCCGCGTGCCCTCTTCTGTCCAACGGAGGGTTGACTACCACTAGCCTCCTCCTCCTGGTTCCCCTCCACATCCCTTTCCACGTGCCCCTGCTGGTTCCCCTCCGCATCCCTCTCCACGTTCCCTTCCTCGTTCAAGTACTGGTTTGGATCCTCGTTCCCCTCTTCTTCATTCCAGTACTGGCTGCTTCCCTCCGCGATTGTATCGTACAATATCTGTTCCTCATCGCGGTCAGCCATCTGTTGATACAAGAAACATCTGCTAAGTCACGAGACATTTATGTTTTAACAATCTAAGTCATGTATGCTAAGTGTAAATGTCGTACATTAGAACCCTACACAAACTTACGTGCTAAGTCTAATTACAAATCGTGATATAAGCTAAGTCTAGGTGACGTATATTATACAACCCTAGCTAGTAAATAATTATATACTAAGTCTAATTACAAATAAAGTAATCTTATATTAAAACTCAAATAATATTACATGCTAAGACTAAAATAGTCATGTATGCTAAGTGTTTCGTGCATATATGCTAAGTCTAATTAAGACTACAATAGTCAATTGCTACTTGTCGCACCATTTCCGTAGTCAATAATTATATACTAAGTCTAATTACAAATAAAGTAATCTTATATTAAAACTCAAATAATATTACATGCTAAGACTAAAATAGTCATGTCTGCTAAGTGTTTCGTGCGTATATGCTAAGTCTAATTAAGACTACAATAGTCAATTGCTACTTGTCGCACCACTTCCGTAGTCAATAATTATATACTAAGTCTAATTACAAATAAAGTAATCTTATATATATATTCAAATAATATTACATGCTAAGACTAAAATAGTCATGTATGCTAAGTGTTTCGTGCGTATATGCTAAGTCTAATTAAGACTACAATAGTCAATTGCTACTTGTCGCACCACTTCCGTAGTCAATAATTACATACTAAGTCTAATTACAAATAAAGTAATCTTATATATATATTCAAATAATATTACATGCTAAGACTAAAATAGTCATGTATGCTAAGTGTTTCGTGCGTATATGCTAAGTCTAATTAAGACTACAATAGTCAATTGCTACTTGTCGCACCACTTCCGTAGTCAATAATTATATACTAAGTCTAATTACAAATAAAGTAATCTTATATATATATTCAAATAATATTACATGCTAAGACTAAAATAGTCATGTATGCTAAGTGTTTCGTGCGTATATGCTAAGTCTAATTAAGACTACAATAGTCAATTGCTACTTGTCGCACCACTTCCGTAGTCAATAATTACATACTAAGTCTAATTACAAATAAAGTAATCTTATATTAAAACTCAAATAATATTAGAACACTACACAATCTTATATGATAAGTCTAATTACAGGTCTAATAATCTTAATTAATTGCATTACAAATATAACAATCATTTATATTATTACGTCACTTGCCTGCTCCAATTCCTTCTAGGGCTAGCTCTTCCACTCAGGCTTGACGGACGACTCCGACAACACGTCTTTTCTGCAAGATACAAAAAGATGTATTAGGATAAATGCGAAGTAACATATACATATATATATATATACATATATATATATATATATATATACATATATATATATATATATATATACATATATATATATATATATATACATATATATATATACATATATATATATATACATATATTGCATTTCACGTTAACGTTCGTCCTCGTTCGTTCGCTCGTTCACGTTCCCTAGCTCGTTCACGTTCGTTCCCTCGTTCTCACTTGTCTTCGTTCGATCGTTCTCGTTATCGCTCTCGTTCGTTCGATCGTTCTCGTTCTCGTTCATGTTCTCGCGGCAACATACGTTCACGTGTTCGTTCTCGCTCTCGTTCGTTCGATCGTTCTCGTTCTCGTTCACGTTCTCACGGCAACGTACGTTGACGTGTTCGTTCTCGCTCTCGTTCGTTCGATCGTTCTCGTTCTCGTTCACGTTCTCACGGCAACGTACGTTGACGTGTTCGTTCTCGCTCTCGTTCGTTCGATCGTTCTCGTTCTCGTTCGTTAATGGCGGTGTGGCGGCATCGGGGCGGCGGTTGGCGCCGTGGCGACGGCGGCGGCGTGGCGACGGCGTGGCGACGGCGGTGGCGTGGCGACGGCGTGGCGACGGCGGCGTGGCGACGGCGGCGGCGTGGTGACGGCGTGGCGACGGTGGCGTGGCGACGGCGGCGGCAGCGGCGTGGCGTTGCGGGGCCGTGGCGGCGGCGGCGTGGCGTGGCGGCGGCGACGGAGAGAGACGGAGAGAGATCGAGATCAGAGAGATCGAGAGATAGATCTGGCGGCGGCGGCTCTCACCCCAGAGATGCGGCGGCAGCGGAGGAGGCGGAGGCGGCGGCGAGGACGACGAGCTCGAGACGACGGCGAGATACGGCGGCGTCGGCGCGGGGATTTGCCCTAGGCAGTGGCGGCGAAGGAGAGAGGCCGAGAGAGATCGATCGGCCGAAAACGTCTAAGTGTTGGTGAAGAAGACGAGGGCGCACCGGGAATATATATACCCCCGGATCTTTACTCCCGGTTGTTCTCAACAACCGGGACTAAAGATATCTTTAGTCCCGGTTGTTGAGAACAACCGGGAGTAAAGAAAAGATATTTACTCCCGGTTGTTGAGAACAACCGGGACTAAAGATATCTTTAGTCCCGGTTGTTCTCAATAACCGGGAGTAAATATCTTTTCCCGCTATTTCGAAATTCTTTTTAAACCCGGTTAGGGTTAAGAACCAGGACTAAAGATTACAGCACTGCATATGATTTTCGCTTACATATGTGTTTATAAAATAGAAGTTAATGCATTAACATTATTTAAAGTACAAAGATTAATGACAATTACTTCGAAAAATTATTTTTGTCTGTAATAAATTAAGTGGATAAATCGTAATAAGCAAATATATGACTTATAATTAATAAAAATTCCAATATATATATATATATATACTTAGCATATATATGAATGATATTATTATATTGGTAAAAACTCTAATTAAGATATGTATGTACATACTGCATGATTTAAAATTAATAAAAATTGTAATCATCATATATACTTAGCGTAGGAATTATATTAAATTAAATTCTAAAAACTCTAATTAACATATGTAAATGCCACATGCATGATTTAAACCTTTTAAAAATTCGAATAGTCATATATAAGTAGCATATGAAAGATAGTAAATTAAATTGTGAAAAACTCTAATATATGAATGATAGTTTTAAAAATATATTAAATTTAATACTTTTAAAAATTCTCCAGTCAATTATAATTAGCATATGAATGATAGTAAATTAAATGTTAAAAACTCTAATTAACATATGAAATTGCCACTTGCGTGATTTAAAACTTTTAAAAATCCACTAGTCAATTATAATTAGCATATGAATGCTAGTAAATTAAATGTTAAAAACTCTAATTAACATACATATGAAATTGCCACCTGTGTGATTTAAAACTTTTAAAAATTGTAAGTATCACATATAACTAGCATATACATGATTTAAACTTGTTGAAACCTCTAATAATCGTGCGTAATTAACATATGCCATACATCAATTGATTTATATGGATAATCAATACATTCAAAATAGTTTACATCGTGTACACAATAATTACGGCATTACATCGGCGGTGACGGTTGACCGCACGTACTTTCTCCTCACTATTGTTCCCTCCTTGTGATCGCTGCGTGAGTAAGGGGTGTCTTCATTTGATAGGAGGATGCTAGGGTCAATCGTCACCGTGAAAGGGGGTTGCCCATCCAACTGATCGTAATCCTCGTCAGTCTTGTCCTCAACTCCGACGATTTTTCTTTTGCCTGGGAGAACCACTTGACGCTTAGGCTCATCAGGCCCTCTGCCCTTCTTTCCTTTGCTAGACATGTCCTTCACGAAAAAGACTTGCGTTACATCATTGGCAAGGACAAAAGGTTCGTCCGAGTATCCAACCTTGTTAAGGTCAACAGTTGTCATCCCACTGTCATCAATCATTACGCCTCCACCAGTCAACCTAACCCATTGGCACCGGAACAGAGGAACCTTGAGAGGACCATAGTCAAGTTCCCATATGTCCTCGATGGCACCGTAATACGTGGCAGTTGTTCCATCGTGTCCCATGGCATCGACACGAACAGCGCTGTTTTGGTTCGTGCTCTTCATGTCTTGGGCTCTCGTGTAGAATGTGTACCCATTGATCTCATATCCCTAGAATGTCGCGATCGACCCAGACGGTCCCCTCGCCAGGAAGGCAAGTTGTTGGTTGATCGACTCGTTACCCATGAGATGTTGTCGTAGCCACGCGGGGAAAGTATCAATGTGATGCCGTGTAATCCATACATCGGACTTACCGATGTTCCTGGCGCGAACTAGAGCCAAGTGTTCCTCGATGTAAGGAGCTACCAATGAAGAGTGTTGCAGAACAGTGAAATGGGCTTTACGGAATAAATTGTTGTCTACCGTCATAATTGCTTTCCTTCCGAGAGTTCCCTTTCCCCGTAGTCTCCCTTCATGGCGTGATTCCGGTACCCCGATTGGGCGAAGGTCTTCGATAAATTCTACGCAAAATTCGATGACCTCCTCTGTTCCATAACCCTTGGCGATGCTTGCCTCTAGACGAGCACGGTTACGAACATACTTCTTCAGAACGCCCATGTACCTCTCGAAAGGAAACATGTTGTGTAGGTACATAGGCCCGAGAATACGGATCTCTTTCACAAGGTGACAAAGCAGATGTGTCATTATATTGAAAAATGAAGGTGGAAATATCAACTCAAAACTGACGAGACATTGCACCACTTCATTCTGAAGGGCATCTAATCTATCCGGATCGATGACCTTCTGCGAAATTGCGTTCATGAATGCACATAGCTTTGTTATTGTTGCCCGGACATTGTCTGGAAGGATACCCCTTATTACAACTGGTAGCAGTTGTGTCATCAACACGTGACAGTCATGAGACTTTAGGTTTGTGAACTTCTTCTCCTTCGTGCTTATTATTCGCTTGATATTCGTGGAGTATCCAGACGGTACCTTTATGCTCTCCAAGCATTCAAACATACTTTCCTTCTCTGCCTTGCTAAGAGTGTAGCTGGCTGGACTCAAGTAATGGCTTCCTTTCTCCTTTGGTTCCGGGTGAAGGTCGCCGCGTTGTTCCATATGCTTCAGATCATTACGTGCTTCCAGTGTATCTTTCGACTTTCCGTATACACCTAGGAAGCCAAGAAGGTTTACGCAAAGGTTCTTAGTGAGGTGCATCACGTCGATTGCGTGGCGTACGTCCAAGAATATCCAATATGGTAACTCCCAAAATATAGAGTTCTTTTTCCACATCGCCGCGTGACCATCTTCGCTCTCTATATGCTGGCTTCCAGGCCCCTTTCCGAACACTACTTTAAGATCTTTAATCATAGCAAACACTGTTTTCCCGCTGCGATGTTTAGGCTTCGTACGGTGGTCGGCCTTATGTTCGAAGTGCTTGCCTTTCTTCCGTACCGGGTGGTTTGCTGCAAGGAATCGACGATGACCCATGTATACAACCTTCCTACAGTGCTTAAGATACGTACTTTCTGTTTCATCCATACAGTGAGTGCAAGCCTTGTACCCCTTGTTGGACTGTCCGGATAGGTTGCTAAGTGCAGGCCAATCGTTGATGGTTACGAACAGCAGCGCTCGTAGGTTAAACTCCTCCTGTTTGTCCTCGTCCCACACGGGGACACCTTCCTTCTTCCACAACTGTTTAAGATCCTCGACCAGTGGTCTTAGGTACACGTCGATGTCGTTACCAGGTTGCTTGGGGCCTTGAATAATAATCGGCATCATTATGTACTTCCTCTTCATGCATAGCCAGGGGGGGAGGTTGTAGATACACATCGTAACGGGCCAAGTGCTATGGCCGCTGCTCATCTCTCCAAAAGGATTCATGCCATCCGTACTCAAACCAAACCGTATGTTTCGTGCGTCCTTTCCAAATTCTTTAAATTTTCTGTCGATGTTTCGCCACTGCGAACCATCGGCGGGGTGTCTCAGCATCCCGTCCTGTTGACGCTCTTCAGCGTGCCATCGCAACATTCTAGCATTCCCCTTGTTCCTGAACAAACGCCTTAGCCGTGGTATTATAGGGAAATACCACATCACCTTAGCAGGAATTCTCTTCTTTGTTAGCTGCCCGTCAACTTCTCCTGGATTGTCCCGTCTAATCTTGTATCGTAGTGCTTTGCAAACAGGGCATGCTTCTAGGTTCTCATACTCCTCACCGCGATATAGGATACAATCGTTCGGACATGCGTGAATCTTATGAACTTCCAGTCCTAACGGGCAGACTATCTTCTTAGCCTCGTACGTTGTCTCGGGCAATTTGTTTCCCCCCGGAAGAATGTTCTTGACGAGTTTCAATAAATCGCCAAATGCCTTGTCACTAACCCCATTTTTTGCCTTCCATTGCAACAACTCCAGAGTGGTATCCAACTTTTTGTGCCCCTGCTCGCAACCTGGGTACAACGAAGTTCTGTGGTCCTCCAACATCTTGTCCAATTTATGGGCCTCCTTTTCACTTTCGCAGTCCTCCCTGGCGTCCTGCAACATTTGACCAAGATCATCCGCAACGTCGTTACCATCAGCAGCTATTTCCTCCTCGCCCGTTTGATTTCCTTCAAATCCAACAAATTGAGCAAAGTCCGGAATATTGTCGTCTTCCACTTCATCTTCTTCCATTTCAACACCTTGCTCTCCGTGGGATGTCCAACAATTATAGCTTGGCATGAACCCCGACTCAAACAAGTGGAAATGAATAGTCCTGGATGCAGAATACTCCTTCTGATTCTTACACTTATTGCATGGACAACAAATAAAACCCCTTTTCCTGTTAGCTTCGGCCACTCTCAAAAAATAGTGCACGCCGTCAATAAACTCTTTGGACCGCCGGTCAGCGTACATCCATTGCCGATCCATCTACATGAGTCAAAAAAACCGTACACAAATAATTATTCTTACAATAATGACAGTCATACAATAATTATAAGATATCTTTATTCATACAAAAATCATAAAATATTACACCAAATAATTCTTAAAAACTATTTGTTAAGTAATAAACTAATTTTAATGTGTTTTACTTCTTTTAATTTTCATTTTAGTTTGTTTTCTATTATTAAAACCTTGTTTAGCAAATGAACTAAATTTCTATATATTCTTTCTTCCCCACACACATTTTCTCTCTCATCAACTTACAACTAAATTTTGGAGACAAAAAAAGTGTGCAAAACATAGGTGCAAATGTAGTATGACAAAAAAAACATTGGAGGATGAAGTTGCAAACCTTTTAGGCACCTCCGATTTGTATGTAATCACCAAAATAAATTCAATAGAAATTTTGGCATGACCTCCCCTCTTTTTTGAAGAAATTTTGAAGCTTGCTCGGGCAGCTGGAGGAGGAAGAAGACATATATATAGGGGTGGGACTTTAGTCCCGGTTGGTAGCACCAACCGGGGCTAAAGATCACCGGGATCTTTAGTCCCGGTTGGTATTACCAACCGGGACTAAAGTTACCATCTTTAGTCCCGGTTGGTGTTATCAACCGGGACTAAAGATACCGGGGGGGCCTGACAGGCCCTGACAGCATTCGAACCGGGACTAAAGATCATCTTTAGTCCCGGTTGGTAACACAAATCGGGACTAAAGATCAAATATGCCCGTTACCCTTTTGAACCGGGACTAAAGATCATCTTTAGCCCCGGTTTTTATTGCATCCGGGACTATAGTGGAAATCGGCCGACCGACGAAAGATGGTTTCTCCACCAGTGTTCGCAACGGGCTTCACGAGGTGTGCGTGCAAGCGTCGGTATTCGCGAAGGGATTTGGAAGAAATTGGAAGAGGCTTTTGTATGGCGCTACAGTACGGTGGTGTACTGTAGCGTGCATATATGTATATGCGTGCTCGTGTGTAGCACGGATATATGTGGTATACATGCAGTACGTGCATGCATGTGTGGTGCATGTATGTATGCATGGTGGTGACTGGTGACTGGTGTGCGCTTGCTTGTGTGGTCAAGCAGCAGCAGTAGCGTGGCAGGCAGCGTGCAGCGGCTCGGCAGGCAGAACCGGGTCGGTTGGCAGCAGGGGCAGAGAGGCTCGAGTCGGCTGGAGACCGAGTCGGCCCAGGATGGCTGCACGGCAAACACGCGGCAAGGAAGAACGGGCAGGCGATCGAGTGGAACTCGGATGCAGGGTCTTCGGCAGCGGGTTTTGGAAATTGTAATTTGGTTTGGTAATTGAGGATAGAGACCTAGTGTGACTAGGAGTTGTTATCCTACTTTGAGTATGAGGTTTTCGGTATAAATAGAGAGGGAGAGGTAGCCTCCCTGTATCGCTTTCCGGTATCGCTTTTTTATCGCTTTTGAGAGCAATTGAATTGCTAGTTTAGTTAGGGTTTCGAGTTTAGTCGAGATTTTTGTAAGGAGTGCTGTTGGTGCACTTTGTAAACATAGAGAGAAGCAATAAAGTTGTCATCTACTTTAAGAGTTCTTCGATTTGTGTTTCTTCGGGTTCAGGCGGCAGGGCGGCGATCTAACTAGCGGCGTGCGAGCAGTCTGACTGGCGGCGACAGGACTACGTCGAGATTTCCATCGATTTGAGGGTAACTTTTATTTCCGCTAAAAGTTTTTAGGTTTTTGGTTTTCCCTACCATTCACCCCCCTCTGGTAAGCTTGGTTACTTGTGTTCGATCCTACACAAAATATCTTTCAAACATTATGTCTGTGCGAGCAACAAAATAAAATCTTACGCTAGCCATTCTAGATAATACAAATTACAACCAAACAGTTGTATGTGTATCTCCTAATTAATTCAGGTTAAACTTAGGACGAGAGAGTTAGACCAGGTCAGAGACGCGAACAATCAAACACACCCTGTGTATTCCTTATGCCTAACATCTTCTTTGCTCAAGCTTTTACTTCTTTTTTTGTTAATCGTCTGTTTTCACCTTTTATTTTGGGCCGTGTATTCCTAGCTTTATTAGATATATGGTTTTGCTATTTGTCAGTTGACAGACAAATAGTGGTTCTGTCAGTTGATGGCCAGAACCATCTGATGCTTGCTTCAGGATGCGCAAGCTAGGGTCTGGGCTAGTGGGGGCTGGAGCGAGGTGCATACTTCTAAACGCACTGGTGGAGAAAGGGGCTTTACTCCTAGTTCGTAACCCCCCTGTAGTCCCGGTTTTCAAACCGGGGCTACCAATCCGGGACTAAAGATCACTATCTTTAGTCCCGGGTGAAAAAACCGGGAGTAAAAATCCATTTTTAGTCCCGGTTGTTGTTACCAACCGAAACTAAAGATAGAGCATTTTTAGTCCCGGTTGGTAACAGATAGAGCTAGGCTAGCCCCGGTTGCTCCATTATTATTTTCTTTTCTTCATTATATTGATTTCACCCCATCCACATCCCAAAATCCCAAATAAATTATCCCCAAATCCTCAAATCCTCAACTCCCCAAATCGATACATCACAGATACATCACAAATTTTACAAAGTTCATCACAGATACATTACATTCACATCACACACAAATCAAATACACATATCCGAATCAAATCAAATACACAGCGTCGCCCGTTGCCGCTGCCGCGCCAGCCGCCGGCGCGCCGCCCAGCGCTGCGCTGCCCCCGGTTGCCGCGCCGACCGACGTGAGGCCGCCCGGCCCTCCGCCGCGCCGGCCGTCGCGCCGCCCAGCCGCCGCGCCGCCCCCAGCCGCCGCGCCGGCCGCCGGCGCGCCGCCTGCCGCGAGGCCGCCCGGCCCTCCGCCGCGCCGCCCGCGAGGCCACCAGGCCCTCCGCCCACCGGCGCTAGTAGAGGAGAAAGAGGAAAAGGAGGAGAGGAGTTAAAGGAGAGAAGTTAAAAGGAGAGGAGAAGGAAGAGGAAGATGTAGGATCGTAAAGTGCCTTTCCCACCCCAAAAGCTAGCCATTGAGGTGAGGGGCTCCCCCACTTATATCTTAGGTCATTTGCCCTTCCACAACCAATGTGGGACTATTCAACAATCTCCCCCTTCACACATTGGTGTCCCTCAGCCCTTCACCGCCCCTTCACCGTATCCGGGCCCCCACCGGCCCACGGTCCATCAGGTATACGGGCCCCGCAGGCACCCACGGTCCATCAGGCCTTCACACGTGTCCATCGGGCCAGAGATGTTAACCTAGCCTGGCTCTGATACCAATTGTAGGATCGTAAAGGGCCTTTCCCACCCCAAAAGCTAGCCATTGAGGTGAGGGGCTCCCCCACTTATATCTTAGGTCCTTTGCCCTTCCACAACCAATGTGGGACTATTCAACATTTTGTTTGGTTAATTTGTGGTGTAGATCGATTTAATTGTGGTTACCAACTGGGTGAGATTAAAATTTCAGCTTTCACCGAACGGTCGATTTGCACATTTATCACATGCATGGAATAATTTCCCTACCTAAATTTTGTACAGATATTTTTTACAGCAAAGTAGCGAGAAAAAAATAAAACACATAAAGGAGAGAATCAGTTATGGTCGACGAGCAATGCCACCACTGAAACCGTTGGGACGGCCAAATCCGGCGACTACGAGCTGAAGGATGCCGGTTCTGACAGCAGCGAGCTCGTGGACACCGGATCCGGTGATTCGGCGGCTGAAAAAGCAAATAGTGGTGGAGTTTGATGGGAGAAGAAGGACAGCGATGGCATTGATGGTGAAAAATCAAAGCATAAGCATAGTGGAGGAGCGGAGGTAGCTGCATATATTACAAAAACAATTTTCTCATACAAGCCCCCTTCTAACCTATAGGCAGGCCAATAGGCCATAACTTCGTACACCTACGATAATGTTGGACAAGGAGGGGGACAAGACCCGTATATAAAAAGGAGGGCTTCTAGAGAGGATACAAGCCCCCTTCTAACCTATAGGCAGGCCGATAGGCCATAACGTCGTACGCCTATGATAATGTTGGACAGGATACTTTATGGAGGCTAACGTCATCTCACGTATCTGCTTCCTCCACGTAAGTCTAGCATCATCCCGACCTCACTCCACCAGCTCACATCCCCCATGCCTTGAGCTAGCGCCCCGTGTCGGCATAGGCAACGATGTTTGTCGCGGCAGCAGTAGAAAGGTATGAAGGCTAAGTCGAGAGGAAGGGATAAGAGGAGAGGAAGCGTTGGTGCTTGATACTTGATAACTTGCATGTACCAGCCCTGGTACATAGGGTACCAAGTCTGATACATGTGGGTATCAGTCATCATACCACAGGTACTAGCCCAAATACCTACGGGTACCGGGTCTAATACCTGAGTATCAGCCGTGATACCACAAGTGCCAAGCATGGTACATGAGGGGACAGGTCTGATACTTGGGTATCAGCCATGATACCACAAATACCAGGCATGGTGTAGAAGATACATCGCACGACTTACCTGCACGCACTCCGGCAAGGAGCATGATGGCTCACCATCACGTCGCTACCAATGGAAGCTTCAAATCCAGAAGCTTCATTGGTCGCACCCCTCCATCACCATTGACAACGTGCCTCGAAGGAGGAGGCTGAGGAACCCACTTCGGTCAACGTCCTTCCCGAAAGTCTCCCTTCTTCCTGGTTGCCCCCTTCCGTCATGGGAGCTAGATCCATTGGGTGTCGTCATGCCTTGAAAGCATGAGACGAAGTAGTAGGAGGCCATGAGACTAGTTCCACCCACCGTCCTTGTTGCCGACGTGCACTCAAGCCGAATCCAGTACCAAGGAGAGCTTAGGCCTCTAGATATCCGTTTTTGGGGGGCCTGCTCCACCGCTACCATGCCTGCACGGAGAAGCTCTTTGCAGAGAGGAGGAAAGGAGGGGCCGGAGGGGAAAAAAAGGGGCGAAGAAGGTGAGGTGGAAGAGGAGGACAAAGGTTCGAGTAGATAAAAAGACACGAGGGGAACGGATAAGACTGAATCATTACCCATGGGATACTGTAGAGTAGTTTTTCTGATACAAAAATCAATTTTTGCAGACGAGCCTCCTAACATGCCCACCTAGCACAAGGCAAGCTGCCATGTCCCCTCCCATCTTCTTTTCTCTTATCTCTTAAAAAAATCTAACTCTCCTCTCACTCCACACTCTCCTCGCCCCTCTCCTTCCTTCCCCTCTCCTCTCCTCACCCTCTCATCCACCGCCCATCCTCGACAGCAACCACAGCGGCCACAATGACAGTGGTGACGGGAGCGGTCACGATGACACCCGAGGGGCGATGTGGGCTTGAGCTAGCATTGGTGGCCTTGCAGCAGGCAGATTGGGCCTACTAACGATTAGATCTGACGATCAGATCTAGCTCCGCGGCATCTGGATCCAATGCCAGCCGATGGCAAGCCGTGCGGCGACAACTGCAGCTAGGGTGGGCAATGACAACAGCGGCAAGCCACGCGAGGGCGGAACCAGCGGCGACGAACTCGAGAGCAACTGATCCACTGCCGGTAGCCTCAGCAATGACGGGGCCTCGGCGACGATGACTATGACTGCTCCCTGTGGCGATAACTGAGGCGGCGTGGGCTACGATGACGATGACGTTGGTGGCAAGCTGAGTGACGACGGATCCGTCCCTGGCCTCAGGATAGGTTGGAACTGCCACCGTCGGCCTTGGGAGCAGCGTTGAGTACAGCGTCGACGATGACGGCTGTCACGCCCTAAAAATCGCCTAAATTAAAAATGCATATTTTAAATCATTTTTAGAAATTATTTTAAAAGCCTAAAAGCTAAACTCTAATAATCTAGGAAAATTTTCAACATAAAAATAAGCTATATAAAATTTTATTAAATACTTTACTTGTTCCTCTATTTTCTAGATTTTTTTGGGAATTATTTGAGCAAGGGAAGTATTTTTAATAAATGAAAAATCATTTCAAAAATTATTTTAATTAAAAAGTTCCAAAACCCCTCCCTAAAGCCGTTGGGCCGTTTTCGGCCCAACATCCCTCCTCTCCCGCGCGGCCGAGTCGGCCCAAAGCCGGCCCAACCCGCTGCCGCCGCCCCCTCCTTCTCCAGCCACCGACAGGTGGGCCCCACCTGTCGGAAGCTTCTTCAAGCTCCGGCCGGCCAGCTCAAGCCGCCCGAGCCGCCCCCTTTCTCCCTCAAAATCGCACCAAATCCGGCCACCCCGAGTCCGATTGATTGAGGGGTTTTTATCCCCACATTCTCCTCTATCTTTACCCCCCAAAAATTGGAGCAAATGGTTGAGTATCTTATCCGAATCGAACTCGTTTTCGAGTTTATCTCCAAAACCGAGTTTCGTTTTTCCCGGATCGATTCCTTGCGGGAGGAGTCCGATCTCTTCAATCCAAGGCTATAAATAGGACCCTCTAGTCCTCCTCTTTCGTTTGCCCCCTTTCCCGTCCTCTCCCGTGCTCCGTAGCGTCGCCGCTTTGAGCTCCAACCCGCCGTCGCCGGCCGGCCGGACTCCGGCCGAGTCGTGCCGCCGCATCCGCCGTCGCCGCGGGTTGCCGTCGCCTCCTTTGCGTTCGCACGAGGGTAAGGAAGCCCGGCCGCCTCCTCCCCTTCGCCGCCGACCGTCGTTGCGCCGTCGCCGCCGGTCAACCGAGCCGCCGTCGCCGCTTTCTCGTCGCCGGCCGTCGTCGGTCGTCGTTCGGTGCATAGGTGAGCACCATTGAGTTCGTCTCGTCGTCCTCTACGTGTAGGTGCCCTCCAAAATCCCGGCCGACCGCCCTAGCTCCGGCGAGGTCGCCATCCGAGCCGGCCACCATTGATGACGTCATCATGACATCATCATCTCCTATTTTCCAATTTCTTTTTAATAGATTAATTAGATTAAAAACTTCGGAAAATCATAACTAAATAACCGTAGCTCCGTTTCAGGTGGTTCAAGTTGCTAAATTTTTCTAAAATCGAGATCTACATGTTAAAAATATCCACATGTACTGTTTATGCTTGTTTTTGTACTGTTTTGTTGATTTTTGTTTATTTGCTTTAGTTTCCGACGTTCCGGAGAAGAGCGTTTCAGTTGAGGAAAGTTCAGAGGTTTTTGTGGAAGCCTAAGGCAAGTCACACAGATCCCAAACAACCCTTTGAGCATGTTGAACCCGTTTAAAGCTATTGTTTTATTTCAACTTATGCATTATTTTCGAATGTCATCGGGTGGTGAACCTTTCCCAATTAATTATTGGCCGAACATGACTTTGTTTTCCTATGGGTTATAATTTGATTAGCATGAACCTTATATATTGGATTGGTTCAGCTAAATGTTATATGTATGTTTGCTTAGCCATGCTTAGAAACATTAGCTAATTAAAGGGGATTAAATATAAATTATATTATATTATTCTTATTAATTATGGTTATATTTAATGGTAGCTCACGATGGTTAATCGTGTGATGTTAATTAATTGATAATTAAAACCTGGTTAAGGTGGGTTGTGAGTATATGGTTTTGATGGTTGTGCTCATGACAATTAAGGACCGGTTCGTGAGCTACTGTTGTGAAACATTTACCATGCCAACCACAAGCCAGCGTGGGCAACGGCTTTATCTTTTGTATAGCATGATTCATTATAGTGTGCCAGACTGTGAAGCGGCGAGAAGTCTGTGGGGGTCGCTGGGGAGTCCATAGCCTCTGGTTTAGAGGGGGAGATTATGATCCAGGAACGGTGTACTGTGGTGAGTTGTGTTGTGCGCGGAGTAATGTCACAGTTCCTTTCCAAGGTACCGTGGTGGTACTGAGGCGCATGGTAACATGTTGTGGGATTGTGTCTTGTGGGTACAGTGGTACATCTCTGATCAGAGTAAAACTATTCGAATAGCCATACCCGCGGTTATGGGTGAGTTGAGCAATGTTTTTTGTGATTAGTCCCATATTATTCATTAATGGTAATTGTGATAATTAATTTGACTCCTGGTTTGGAATGGTATATTCCTGGTATGGAGGTTTGATTTGTACAACCGGGGTTGGTTGTTCAAATGAGGTTGGGCCTATGGAACACGGGTGTGTTGTATGGTGTTTATTTAATATTGATTAATTATTCAACTGTTTTACTATTTTCTTAAATATTTATTAAATGTTGTTTATGCAAATGAGCTATACTATGCCATCCTTTGTTATCCTGTGCACTTGTATATTTGCTGTGTGGCTTGTTGAGTATGTCATATGCTCATTCTTGCAATATTCATTCATCAGAGGAGTATTTCAGTGAAGGTGATGATCTGGAGGATTAGACTTGTTCCTGGTTGAGATGCCTGTGGAGTGGAGTCGCCATAGCTGTTCCGTAGTTTGCTTTAGTTTATTTTTCCGCTGCGTAGAATGTTATTCTTTGAGAGGAACTATCCACCTCTGTAATAATTTATTATTTGCGAATATTAAATAGTTATTTATTTATAATCTATTATCAATTTGTTATTGTGTGCCTCGGCTGATTCCTGGACGAGGGTTTAACACACATATAAGCGTTTGGAATTTTGGATAGAAATTCCGAGCGTAACAACGGCGGTGGGTTTTGGTTTTGGGGATTTCTTTTTTTAGCGATTTTTATTTTTTAGGCGGGCATCATAACTGATCACCCATGTAAAATGATTTCCGCACGTGGCTGAGCCTCCCGCTTGAAAAAATGTTGATTTTTATATACATCTCGGTGAAGACAGGCCACCCAACAGTTTGCAAATATGAGTTTTGACCGCTTGAAAAGATCATTGTTTTGTAAACTGTTGGGTGGCCTGTCTGCGAAAACATCCATATTGATATTATTGATCCTGTTGCTCGCTGTCCACGATAAGAGGCTGTGCGTGGAATTAAGAATAGATTACGTATATAATATATAAAGAAGTATACGACAATTGGTTTGGCTGCCAAAAAAAAAAATCACCTTTCGCCGTACAGAAAAATCACTTCCTAAACCCTAAACCCTAAACCACTCAACCTTCACATTGTATAGGATGTAATTAATAGTATTGCATCTTTATTTGGAAATGTATAATCATACTAATTTTGTATTCGCATAATTGTCGACTCAGGAGCATCATCTGCGGCCGAAATTCCTACTCGGGTCCACGTCGTCACAAGACTTTGTCCTGTGCCGATCGATAGACGACAGTACTTGGGGCAGCGACGGCACAACATCATGCGCTTATGGATTGTGATGTGAGTACTATAATTAAATTGTCGACGAGATCATCAAACAGTATGTCCATCTCCTTTATTTTTTTTCCCGTTGAAATTAATTTGTTCTCATGTTCTCGTAGATGTGCATGCATGTGATCGATCTTCCTATCTTTTTTTTTCTCCCCATTCGGTAGTGCGCAGTGACCTAAAATAATTTCTCTATGTATATATATATTATATGTACAAATTTAATTAAGCGGTGAGTTGGCGTATAGCTAGCCCTGCCACGCAGGAAGGAGAGGGACGAGAGAGAAACGTTGTGCTAAACGAGAAAGCTAGCGCATGACTAATTTAGTTTTAATTTTAATATTTTTAGAAAATTTATTTAATACCTTAAAGCATATAGAAAACTTTTGCAAGAAAACGGAGATAAAATTTGTATCTTTAAAACGAGATCTAATTCTTCTGTTTAACAGTTGTAGGAATAGCAAATACGAGGGAAACTCATTCTGATGGGGTGAAGCACCGTTGCCGTCAGTAAGACCTGAAAGGCCATGGGCCATGGCACTATCAAGTGCCGGGTGGTCAGCAAGAGACATGTCCAACGGATCTATTGGTCAGAGACATGTCCAGCAGGAGACATGTCCAATGGATCTATCTGTGAGCAATAGCCTGTAATGAGCAAAAATGACAGCCTCATCGTTTGTCATATACACCCTTCATATCAGAGAAAAAAAGTCTTAGAGATAAATCTTTCTAGATGTTGGTATTTTAAAACAGGAAGTACTACTTATCAGCGGACAAAAATAATTTATAAATAAAACTTATATATGTGTGTCTTTTTAATTTAAAAGATAATACTGAAAATAAAATAAGATTAAAAACCTCAAAAATCTTTCAATTATAAAATTTAAATTTTGACTGTCATGAATTAATATGGTGCGCTCACGAACTGTGCAAGTTAAGGGATGGGAATGGTCTATGTAACACTATATTAATGCCCTTGTTTTGGTTTCTGGCAAAGGAAAAGACCTCTATCTGGCATTCGACTACTCTGTTCTTACCATTCCTCTTGAGAAGCGATCTCAACAGACAAAAGACACACAGTTCATGATGGTCAATGGCCAACCTATTTCAGAATGACACACCACATGTTTAACAATGAATCTGGACCCAAACTATTTTATATAATAAATAATATCTACTACATCCATTTCAGGTTATAAGACTTTCTAGTATTGCCCACATTCATATAGATGTTAATTAATCTAGACATATATATATATATATATATATATATATATATATATATATATATATATATATATATATATATATATATATATATATATATATATATATATATATATGTGTATGCATAGAAACGGAGGAAGTAGTAAACATGAGAAGAGATTTGCAAAATTAGGATGGACACGGGGAGAAGCAGCGTCCAGGCCGTCGTTGTCAAAAGCGTCCAGGTCTGCACGCTGTTGTATATAGCGTCCATCGTTCCGGTGCGATCCAACCCGTTCTAGTAGCAAAAGAGAGATAAACAAGCTATCGTCGTCCTCCAGATCACACGCGCGTCGCTCTGCCGACTGCTGCCGCTCGCAAGCGCTGGTGTTGCTCACCAACTAGTTTGTACTCGCTACCTCGATCCGCTTCGCCGAATTCGTCCGCGCCTTGGGGTTGGGGACCGCATGACGCAGGTAGACCGACCTCGTGGGTGGGAACGCCTGCGTCGTCGCTGATACTTCTGCTGGTTGGACGGTTGATCATGCGAAACTGCGCATGCATGTAAATGAGTGAATCCAACACATATTCCATTCCCACATGCACAAACGGTTCCATCTCTTTTGCCATTCGACGACTGTATGTATCATGTGGAGTTCAGTATATATGCATGTATGCATCACCTGATACTCCCTCTGTTTCAAAATATTTGACACCGTTGACTTTTTAGCACATATTTAACCGTTCGTCTTATTCAAAAAATTTGTGAAATATGTAAAACTATATGTATACATGAAAATATATTTAACAATGAATCAAATGATATGAAAAGAATAAATAATTACTTAAACTTTTTAATAAGACGAATGGTTAAACACGTACTAAAAAGTCAACGGTGCCAAATATTTTGAAACGGATGGAGTACTATGCACGCGTCGAAGAAAGCTGAGGCGGCAGCCTCCCGCGTGATTGGAGGCATGACTAGTGCCCTCGGGCAATTGGACGAGATGCGAAACCAGCCGGACGTGTGGAGCTCCCCGCTCGCGGACGAGGGCAACGACGACGTACCGCCGATAACTAGGCAGTCACGCTTTTTTTCTTTTCTCCCCTCATGTGCCTTCCTTCACAACAAACAGATGCTTGGACGCTGTTTGCGTACGGCTGTTCACAAGGACGTCCAGACCTGGACGCTATTTCCCTCAGCGTTCATCGTGTTGTTAAAAATTTATATCTGATTTACTATATATTTAATTCATAGGATATTAGTTATTATATATTAAAAAAATTCGGCATATAAGCTGCACGAATATTTGCAAAAAAAACAGAGCCTAGAAAATTAATTTGTTGTAGGGTTAAATGAGTTCTACGGAAATTCGTATTTTTTTTATTTCAAATCAATTCATTAATAAAAGAATACACAATCTCAAAATCCTATAAATTTGCTATTATCGGCAAGAAGGTTTTCTATACACTATAACTGCCTTGATCTAAATATTGTTTGACAAGCAAATTATCCCCGTGTCCCTTCTGTCGTGCTGAATCTAGGAATTGACAGGCGATAAAATTCCTGACGAACTTAGATCGATGCTATCTAAACAAAAAATAATGGGACCAAAATTAGAGGAATTGGAATTTCCCTGTTGTGTCTCACGCTACCTTTGTGCATATCGATCAACTAGTGCCTTCGCTGCATCAGGTGCGAAAAATTTGGCCTGCACAGGAAAGTCAATATATCTACATTAGTGAAAAGAGAATCCAAAAATGTCACCAGGTGAGCCACATCATCAAACAAACATGAACAGCCAGATCTATGATTTGGATAAGGTACTCCATCATTTTCATATTATAAATCGTTTTTATATTTTTCCTAGTCAACAAAGTTTATAGAAAAATATATCAACATTTTCCACGCAAAGCAAACATATTATCAAAATATATTAAATGCTACATTTGATAAAACTAATTTTGTGTTGTGGTTTGCTAATTCTTTCTATAAATTTTATCAAAATTAAAGAAGTTCGACTAGATAAAGTCAAAGCGACTTATAATGAAACGGAGGAAGTAGTGAAAAGAGAATCCAAAAATACCACCAGGATAAGCACATCATCAAACAAACATGAACCATGGATGCATGATTTGGATAAAAAGGAACATTGGATCATAGGAAAAAAAAAAGGCTATCAAAATAGGGGATGTTTCTAACCCTTCAAGCCATCCCATGAGATGTGGTATCAGAGAAAGGAGAATGAAAAAAAAAAAAATCCCTTACACATTGACCATATAATAATTATTTAATAGTAGTTCTATTATATCAATAATAATGAGTATTTTTAATAGCTAATTAACCTAATGCTATAGATCACATGGCCTCGGTTACTTCACTACACCTAAAGTACATCATGTGGCACAGGCATAGTAAAGTTTATAAAGTTGTTTTAATATAGGAATATAAGACTTACAGTAAATAGCATATAGATATTTCTCAAACAGATCATGATAGCCTTGCAACATGTGATGGATGTGGCTATATACATTATTATTACAAAATGTGTATGACACATTTAGAAATTGAGAAAGTTAGTGGTGGTGGTAATGTATGATAAATTATTTGTGTTATAATAGTATTATTAAATCATAAATCAAGATAAATTCGTTAACATTTTAGCTAAACTTCCTTACAAATGATGTTCTAAAAATGTATTTACATTGTTGACTTAAAATTTAAGCTAATTAATATAGACTATATACAAACACATTAAATAGAAAGGAAGGTTATATATAGTCGTGTAAACACGCGACTTAATAGGCTAGTATGTCTGAAGATCCAAAACATTTGCTTCCATTGATTGCTTCCCTATTCATTTAGAGACTATTTTTCTGTCCAAGACATTGTTTGGATAGGCTTAATTATCCCTTGGCCTATCCATGTGGATGTGCGGGGATTGAAGCACAGCCAAACAAGACCAAAATGGCATAAACATGTATGGCTGGTGGGATGGCAGCAGGAGAGTAACCAACCAAATTTGTAGATCATTAATATCATAGGCACTGTAGTTTTATTTATTACTCAGAATTTACAGCTTCAGGTTTTCTTTAAAAAATTGAGTAAATTTCAGAAAACTGCAGCTTTAGTGACAAAACTATCAGTTCACTGCAGCATTAGCGACATGTTTCAGTTTGCTGCAATAATAGCGTGGGAAATTATCACAAAACTGCGAATTTTACGTTATATGCTGTTACATTACATATAAGTGACAAATGTAGCAGCATATAACGTAAAAGTGCAGTTTTCTGATAATTTCCCACGCTATTGTTGCAACAAACTGAAACATGTCCCTAATGTTGCAGCAAGATGATAGTTTTGTCAATAAAGTTGCAGTTTTATGAAATTTACTAAAAAAATTATAAGGCTACAAATTTTAAAACCCTACGGGTCTGTAGTCCATTTGCACTTCTGTTAAAACTTAAAAGTTTAGCATGGGAGACATCACAGACAAAACAATACCTGAATAAACATTCTCTCTGCTTCACCTGATTTACCATTTTCCTTTAATATGATTCCCTGCAAGATGGATAAAAGAAAAAGGATGGAGATTACCAGTTATGTAAGAAATCCGAATTATGTTAATACACAATTTATGTTTTGGATAGTGGTTTTGCGTATTCGGGATCTTAAACAAGCGGTTTTAAACAACTAATACAATATATTTATGTATTATCATTTGTAGGTTGTTTATACAGTGATGTCATACTATTGTTACGTTAGTACTTTCTTGTTAGTGAGAGCGAACAAGGGATAAAAAAGAAAGATTTAAGTGAAAATTTTAGCATATATATCCAATATGTATGTCACATGATCAAAGCTCAGCCAGCTTATATGCAGATTAAATAAAAACCACTTTGTAAACCACCTTAGAGGGCCATATGAATGATATTGTAAAATTTTAGGGGGCTGATGTCCGGTTTCAAACTTCACGGTACTAGATGGACTTTTAATCAAAGTCTAGGGGGTTATTTGGACTTTTTCCTATTGAAAAATTAGATATATTGGTTTAGCATGCCAAATATATTGAAATCATTAAGGTCAGTGATTAATGAATTGCCTTATCCAAAAAAAGGCTTCATTAAAGCTCATATATAAAGCACAAGATTGATCAGTACCTTAGCCAAATAACCACGGAAGTCTTCAGGATGTTCAGTGATTAGATTTTCATAAACAGCAACAGCATCACTGATATGGCCCCAATCAGAATAAGCCTTTCCTAAAAGCAGATCAACCTGCAATAACATATGGAAATAATTTAAGACTTAAATTCACAGCTAAATCTTCCTCTTAACCATCAGCTACTAAAATCATGTACAAAGAAACATTTAGGATCAAAGTTTATCTGTAAATAAATAATTTTATTTGACAATGCTTAATTGCTCTTAAATTACTGGCTCGCTTGCGTACATGACATTTTTGTTGGGAAAAAATGCCCTCATGCCAGGATGGCATACTCTCATTTGCCACATACTTGCTTATTTACCATGTTTGACCTTTTCAACTCACCCACCAATTGCCATGTTCTTCCTCAACCTCTGTCACAGCCTGGCAAAGGCCGAAGATATGTAGTCGTGATAGCTAGCCAGCCTAAACCTCAGACCTCCCGGTCAGCTAGACACGATGGTATGCAATCAGATGGTCCTCTAACGTGCACTGCCCATGGAAGAATTGCTCACAGCACATTAGCCATGTCAGGGGCCAGGGGGTCTTCCTTCCTGTCGAATGTCGGGAAGTACCACTTGTGTTAGCACAACGCGCCCATCTGGTGGTCTACCCAGAGCCGAAGATAGTCGGGGGACTGGAGGAGGATGCCTTTGCTCGCCGAGAAGGTATCAGCATTGCATGCTGATTTACTGGCCTCCAAACGACCGATCGCAAGGTGATCAGGTGATGTTCTTTTTGCTGGTGATTGATGTCACCAAGCTTCGACTCCAGGACGTCCAACTTCTCCAGCTTCTTGAGGATGACCACCATTTGCTGGCCTAAACCTTTCCTCGCTTCCACCAGCGGCCGACATGTCTACAGGTGCAGGAGTTTGCTCTGGTACCAAGTTGTCACGGCCTGGCAAAGACCAAAGATTGTAGTTGTGATAGATTGCTGGCCTCAGCCCCAAACCTCTCAGCCACCAGCAAGGTACGATGGTAGGCAACAGAACACAAAAAAGAACGAAGTGCGCATTGGAAGGGTGCACGGGAGGGAGAGACTAGTTAAGAGGAACAAGGAAATAAACAAGCTATCCAAACTTGACATGAGAAGATAAACCTAAACTGATAAAATAGCTATCCAAATTCACACCATTGGACTCCAAATGCCGCCCTAGGCCATGCCTTCTGAGGACCTCAAGCTGCCCAAGGGCAAGGTGCTCGACGTGGTCAAGGACAAGGTCCACCGGCAGTTGTATGAGGCCTTCTCAAGTTCGTTCTGTGGCACCCTGTGTATCTCATCGCCAGCAAGGAGCAATGGAAGCTTACATTGACCTGCGATGCAGTGCCATGCCACCAGACCGGAGAAGCTCAAGGCATTCCACAACACACCGTACTAGATGTCTGGACATGTTCATAGACATGATCATGCAGCCGTAAGGCCTAGACCTGACGCTCATGGAAAGATGAATCAGAGGGCAAGAAAGATAAATTTGGAATTTCACGTCGTGTTGTGGTAAAACTTTGTGGCATTTCAGTAAAGCCAATCAATTATGCGGCAAATAAGATTATGGCATCCAACTTTGTGGCATAAGAGCATCTGTTAACAGTATGTGCGTTTAGCTAACTTATGCTTATTAGCATTTGGCTTTGGCCTAGGACATTAAGCAAGTAAAATTCATAACATGAGATGAAACCATTATAGCTCTTCATCCAGCTCTTGCCGCCACCAGAGTTTATCACAAGTCATTTCAAGAACTTTCTCATTATTGCCTATGCGCCGAAGAAGCTCACCTCCATGCTCATGCATAGCTGCTCTGCATGACAACCCGGCACTATCCATGTTTACTGCAATAAGGACTGTACCTACAAGGCTACAACAATGGCCTGCCCCTGCTTGTTACAACCTAGAGTCCTGCACTTTCTGCTTCGCTCAAAATCACATGGATCGAGTCCAACTAGGGCTGCCAAAAAAACTCGAGGCTCACAATTTGCTCGAGAATAGAACGAGTCAAACCAGAGCCTACGTTCAAACGCATGAGCTTTCTAGAGTGAAGCTCATTGTCTTTCACCCCATTAATATTTAGGTTGTTGTACCCTTTCTATTCATGTTACTCCAATCATGTAAGAGTCATTCTAAAGAAAAGGGTGTGTTAGCGATCATACCACCAAACATTACAAGGATATCCTGTGTAGTTTTCAACAAGAGTACTGACACGAATATGATGGCATCTGCACTTATATAGTTCATATGACCATTGTTTAGTGCTACACTAAAATAAATCTAAGATTGCTACTCATTGGTCATTAGTAGACTATATTACTAAGTTTATGAATAATGCTAAGCATGATCCTCTTGTAATATTGTTTGCATTAGACCTAGCACTGATATAATTTGTCATTTCAACATCTCAGACAATAAGTAGAATACCACATCCAAGTGGCTCTTTCAATACTTGTCCATTTGGATTGTCTGTCAAGATTACTAACATGTATTTTATAAAATATAACATGTACCAAAATATTGTAAAATATAGCAGTAAACTTACTTGGATAAGATCAATATCTTGAGATTTTGGAGCACCATCATCATTTGCAGCCGCCAAATTCGCAACTTGAGTTTGACTTTTCTCATTCAACTTTTGACGGCAAGAGAGAATTACATCAACTGCCTATTGAAAATAAAAAAAGGTGTAAATGTATAAAGTATGGCATATGCTATTTTGAGTATGAAGAAACCAGCGAAGGGAAAACTCTCAGTGATCTCTACAGTCCCAAAAGCTAGTAAGAAATGTCAGATTTGAAAACACATTCATACCTACATCACAGAATGCATGTATTTAAGGTAGAAAAGCCACAGAACATGTTTGTATTTATATCTTTTCCAAAATATCTGTTACCCAGTAGCAGATGTAAGTGGCTCAAGTCTGCTTATCTCCAGCCTGACAATGTGTTTAAAATGCTAGAAAATCAACCACACTTACAGGATATCCTCAGCTTTGAGGAACATGTGCTAGAGCTTTAGATCATGTATCCATGAACAGTACCAATGAATTGCATAGAGCTTCTCTATCCAAAATTTCTACGCTATAAGGAATTTCTCTATCCAATGGATAACTCTTGTTATAATGGATAGATAGAACGAAAGAATGTGAACTACACAAGTTCACGATACCCTCTCAATAATAATGTATTAACTGACCTGATCTGGCTTCTTAGCAGCAAGTAGTGCATTGGTCAGACCACGTAAAACTTCAAAATCGATATTGTCTGACGCCTGCTTCATGAAGTGTTAGCATTAGAAAACCAGTATGATAAACTAGAATATATACAACATAGAAATGCATTTAAATTTTCTTACAGATAAAGATTTTCTGTATGATGAAGAACTCCCATCATAATCCTTGAGTTCAAACTTTACTTCACCCAACAAACGGTATGCTTCAACTTTGTCAGGGATCACCTATATCAAAATAAAATGTGTTTCAACCATATAATAAGTGCATAAGCAAGACAAACTCTAAATGACAAATACAATGGGCACCAAGAATAGCATGTAGCTTACCTTAACAAGTTTCTCTAGGAATTCTGAAGCCTTCTGATATTCACCAAGTTCAACCAATGATACTGCCGCACCCTGTGATGCCATATGAAAATTACATTGGTATTTAAATGCGCAGTAGTAGTCAAAGTCAAGCAATCAGTAATTAGTGTTGAAGTATTCAGTTACATTTTGTGATTCCCAAAAAGATTGATTGCTTTTGGCTTGGAATGGAAGTGGATGATGTATCATTGTTGGATTCATTTAAGAAGGTGATAATCAAGGTACCAGTTTAAGTGGTAAACTCAATGTGCACTTTTCCCTCTTTTTTGGTCTGTTCAAATCTTCTCACATTAAATCAAAGAATAATCTTGCTATATGCATGACTAGGTCTAGATTGTGAGCTACTTTTACCATATACATGACTTAGATTGTAATCATCTCTACATTTGTTCTACTTTGAGGAAACTAGATTAAATCATTCATGTGACTTCATTGATGAAAAAGAATGGTAATGCCTGACAATACTTTTAGAACTGGCCCAAACAAATCAATCTATAGCAACCAGATAATACAGCTAACATCTCCAAGTAGATAGGATCATATCTCAAAATATGCCTAGGTAAGATATGCTACTAAAAGATAAGATATCATCGGCATCTAATGTTCTAATCAGGTGTTACAGTGCCTACTTACTGTTTGTGAACATGAACAGTAAACCCTGCATGTGACAACATAAAAGAATATTCTTATCGTGCAAGTTTACATCAGGTTGATATACAGGGCAATTTGGTTACATATGCCAGACTTTGCCATAGTTTTGTCAAAAAAAGTGTCGCATGCCATTTGTGGCAATATTTGGAAAGAAACTATCTCCATCTTGTGGCCTTATGAGGTATGGTTTTAAGAAAGTGTTCCATGCCGCAAGTTCAGCAAAGAACTAAACATTAGATTAACAATGTCAAACATTTCTAACTCATGTAGACTAGCTTGTAGCACGAACAAAAGCCCCTAATCATGATAGAATGACACCCATTTATGAAATTTGTACATTATTACAAGCTCATTTCAACATCAGCCTATGCACCAGATAATGTAAACTACAGCATTATTATAATATCATATGTCAACAAAATGCAGATTGAGAAAAGAAATTTATTGGGGAAAAAACAGTATTAAGACAACCAGAAGTACGTTGGAAATAATAACTCACCTCAAGAGCAGTAGGATCATTAGGTGATGTCCGCA
Organism: Oryza rufipogon; assembly: GCA_023541355.1. NCBI lineage: Eukaryota > Viridiplantae > Streptophyta > Magnoliopsida > Poales > Poaceae > Oryza > Oryza rufipogon. Next base: position 221,265 of record JAAMOU010000119.1, on the reverse strand, counting down.
GTGTTGCTTCAAAACCTTCTAGTGCTGTCTAATCAAAAGAATTGGCAATCTCTTAATATAACAACAAACTGTCAAACAAGAATAAAAAATTATATGTCAAACATATGAAACTAATCTCGCACAGATATACTAGACAAGCTTGCCAATAGATGTACTTATATGCCCTAATTTCAGTACTGCACATTTTAATAAATTACTTGCGGCCAAAGCCACATATGTGCAGCATATTTCACAGTACTTAGTGGTCAAAACCAACAAAACTTTTGTGGCAAAAACACATTTACCTTGAAATTTTGTATTTCCTCCTCAGAAAGTTGTTTGCTAACCACAGTGCTTTCTTTGCTGGGGCTAACACTGTGAACAAGGACGTGTAAAGAGTTAACCAATAATCAAAACCAGCACAAGGAAATAATTATCTACATCGACAACAGAAGTTGAACACCTTCCATATGGAAGAAAATCCCCAAAAGCGAAGACTAATCCAAAGACCACGACAGCTATGCCAATTCCAACCTGCTGGGAAATTTTTTATTAGTATATGATAAGCTAGCTAACAAATTGTGGAAATGCAAAACCATTTTATAATAAATACTGACCCTCGTACCAAAACCAATTGTACTCTTATCTGATTCAATTGGGGCATCATAATCAATAGCTTGATAATTTTTGTTCTCATCAGCTTTCTTTTTCTCAAGTGCAGATCTGTAAAGAAAATAATATAAATTAGAAGAAGCATCCAATACAATATACCAAAATAACTTGAGTGTACATACAGTAAACACGATCAAGATCTAACCACTATGCTGCAAATTATGAAATATGAACTACTATCAATTTTTTATTTGTGTCCAATTTAAATGTAGCCATATTTTATTTGGCATAATATCAACCGGTAAGAATTCATGGCATTCCGAATGGATCTCGGTTTCACAGGATGCCATCTTGATTTGTATATCTTGAGAACTTAATAAGATCATAAGTATCTTAAAGACATGTGAAATTCTCACGTTTTTCATCTAAGACAACTAAAATTCTCAATCAGTATAGAGATAAAAAAGGACAAAAACTAATGCATGGCTAGATGTTTTGTGTTTCTTCCGATTGAGAGTTTATTTTACTTACATATGTATAGCATTTAAACAAAATACAGGAAAGCGGTATTGTCTACTACCCTATATCATTAACTCTGCTGATCTTTCACATTTATGAGAGAATTGCATGAACAACTTTTTATTATGAAAAAATTATCCAGCGAGCATCATATAATCTGGGATTCTGGGTGGTCTTAAACTCGTCTTGTTTCATGGCATTATTGCTGCCAGAAAATAGGCAATAGTTTCATGGCACTATGAAATGTTATTTTGAGAACGCAATGTGATTCAAAGCCATACTCTGGGCAACAGCTTCAACCAGAATACCAATGGTACAGGGTTATGTTATTCATATGGACCTCTTAGCAGAGCAGGGGATAGCCAGAAAGGTGTAGCAATACTACCCAGATTCTATATCTTGAAAGGTAAAAATGCCAGTCATGCAATACAGCAGGTCATACAAAATGCATTGGTTAAATCATTACATTTTTATTTATGTTTGTCAGTATATTGGTTAAAAAATGAGGTTCTGTTCAATTCGAAACATACTGGTTCTCGCTCATGGAGTCACATTTATTGATCAACTTGCTATAGTATGATGTTATTCGTCAGTACCTTCGAACAGCTTCCACTTTTTCTAGAAATTGCTTATCCATGACAGTTTTAGCAGATTTACTTTCCCTTCGAGTCCCTAATTCCGGCGCCCCTAAAGAACATGGAAGTCCAAGTGCGAGCAAAAGTATGTTAAGTAACAAAAAATCTCATATCCACCAAACATCAATGCCAAAGACAGAAAATTAGTTTCAGGTCATACATGTACACCAAAGATCAATTACCCAGCTTATATTGAGAGCGCCAGAGATGCACAACTCAGAGGTTTTAAGATGGGTTTGCCAGCTAAATGGTGCAGTAAAAAAAACAAGAACAAGGATAACAACAATTTTATCAATTTATGATGATGAGCCTCTGTCCTCTGTTGAGCTAAACCGCTTGCCAAAATACTAAACTATACAACACTTGACCTAAGAAAGAACTATTTTATAAAAATAGAAAATATGACAATAGGCAAATTTAGATTTACATCCTGTCCAGTGAACAGTTTAGAAGCTGCGAGCAGATAAGTATAAATAAAGTTTATGTTTCTAGCATTTCGGTTTCGCCACTTCAAGTTTTTCACGATAACAGAAATGGACATCAATACTGAATAATATTAACGTAAGGAAGGCAACTTACACTAGAAATGGGACACCCTAGGACTTCTAAATACAGGGAAACATAAACACATCAGTAATCTTAGCATAACTTGAACCATGTGGCAAGCATTGTTATGTATAAAACAGTATTATCGCTCATGGTAAAATTTAGTTCCAATTGTTGTAAACTTATAATGCACGCTGCAAATGGCTAAACAGAAAAATACATGCAATTAACTAGAATTTAACTGAACTTACATTGGTCCCTGTTCTTGGAACCTCCAGATATTACCTTGCTGCACCACAAGAAATACTTTATGAATAAATTTGAGAAAAAATCAGCAATGTTTTCCTATGAAATACTACTATTTGTGTGCTGGTGCAACTCCTTATATAGCTAATGACAAGATAAGCCAATAACTCATATTTTCAACCTCAGTCACAGAATAAGCATGTTTTCACCAGATATTTATTACTAAAGAGACTACTATTTACAACATATCCATTTAGGAAAAGGAGGGAAAATTGAACATGAATAGCATCGTAATAAACCATACTTCATACAATGTTTTAACTTCCCTTCAATATCTATATTTGCTGAAACTATTACTAGAACAAGTTAAATAGCTCTCCGTTTATGCACTTGATGTGGACTGTACTGTAATAAAATTCTAACTGTGCAATATTAATCCATAAATGAGTAACAAAAAACATAACTGTTAGTTCTTACTTCCAGGTATGAAGGAAAAAGAACTCCAATAGAGCAGCATGATTGAAGGTTCGTACCTTGGTTCCTGTGCAACATCCTTTTGCCTCTTCTTGCTTTTAATCTGAGGAGAAGATGGCAAAGTGAACCACTAGAGAATCAAACTTCTTACGATAGCATGCTTGAACAATCCAGGCAATCTGGAAATTAAACCACTATAGAACCAAACTTCTTCAACCCTTGGAAAATTTAGACTCCAACGAAGATAATATTTTCAAATTAAGAAACTGTAATGGAGCCATAGGGCTACATCATAGCTTCAGTTTCTCTCTTGTTCAAAATTATGATAGTCAAAGATGGAATGTGCTGGAGTTCCATGTATCAAAGGAAAAGAAAGAAGATTGAGGGAACTTACTTTCCGTCTATTAGTAGAACCAGCTCCAAAGCCACGCCCATCAGAAGCAAAGCACTGAAAACTGAGTGCCTTATGGATTCCACGGTTGGACATGTTTAATACAAATCTTTCGGCATCAACGATATATCCAAGTTTTTGCAGGCATCCCTACAATATAGACATGTACACAACTCAAAAGATGAACTTGCTTCCAAAGAGAGCACAAAATTTCAACCTATTCAGTTTTCATGATTATGAACCTAATTAAGTGGCATTTACATCAACAAACTAAGTGTGAACTAGGAAAATGACCTCCATTTCAAACCAAACGACTAACAAATATGTCCAAAGGTATTCTTTTGCGCAGTTTTGAAAGTGGGGTGAAAAATAACCGGTTTGTAATTTAGGGGTGAAAAATGGACTTTAACCTTGAAATTATATATGACTAGCTCCATTAGGCAAGAATATTAGCATTCAGCTCACAAAAATAAATCAAAGATAAGCAAGCCTATTACTCGTTTAGTTGTTTCCCATTGTGGTATTGTCATTACAGTTTCAATGGAGCCAAATAACCCAAAACAACCAGGGGGCAAGTATACTACTGATCCAAGCCCCCCAACCCCCAGCAAGGGACATCGAAAACCACCGCTCTAAATTGTCAAGGGCTTCTAGATAAGGCCAGGATCAGTTATCCATAACAGAAGACGGCGAGGCGACAGTGACACACAAGAACGGTACACCGAGGTCCAAGAGCTACCCCCAAGTGCTATTCAACTAGTCTCGATGTGTGGTTTCGGCGGCGCCAGGGATGGCAGCGAACGCACGCTACGAGCCCAGCTCCGGGATCGCTCTTCCCGCCTCCATCCAATCCCGTTCCCACAACGCAGGGAGGGGATCGTGCGTTCCGCACTCGAATGATCCCCAGCGGAAACTTAGCTCCGCCGCGAACGCTTTTTCTTCCCCCTAGCCTAAAGAGAACAAACCGTAGTAATGAAAGAGGCAGCGGGGAGGAAGAAAGGAGGAATGGGAGGAGCGGGGGATTTTGAGTAGTACCGGTGCCGGGAGGCCGGCGGCGCCCATGGCCGCCTCCCAGCTCGAGGCGGCGGCCGGCGGCGGAGCGAGAGCTCAACTCGAGGAAGGCGAGGAAGGAGGAGGGGTTCGTTGTTCGTTCGATTTGGATAACGTAGCGGTGGAGCCGCACGACACGATGGCGGCTTTGGCAATCGGCAGGCGAGTTTACCGTTGCCCCCGTCCGAGCGTGTGTTGATCTGCCGTCCATTCAGATCCAACGGTCTTAGGTTTCTCTGCCAATTTGTTCCTCTTATTTCCTTCTCGTCACATATAATGCTCTCTCTTTTTGTCGTAAATGGAGGAATAACACACAAAAACATTTGGAGCATACTACAAATCAAGCGTCCCATCTCCTTAAAAGAAATGAGCTGAAACATTAAATAAATTATACACAGTAAAAAAAGATATCGACAATCGAAATGTAAAAATATTGTGAAACACAATAGAAACACACGTTAAAAAAATGTCATTATCATGTATGAAACGATAAGTTTTAACGTTTAAAATCATATGTATTTCTTTTATCATAATATAGTTACATTTTCATCTTGTTGTTTCACGATTGTGAGATGAAAGGTGTACTATATGGGCAGCATGGTGTTCATCCACTTCGTTAGCTACTTGGTATTTCAAATCCTACGTCGAGAAGGTCGGGCCATCCCTATATTATTTGGTATCAGAGAAATTCTTGCGCGTCACTTATTCAGCCTACATAACCTTCAGCAAAATTACCATTACTTTTAATGTTTCGCTTGATCCGATAGAACGATAACTTTTCTAAATATGACCTTTGGATATCTTGAATTCCTCTGATTTGAAGTGAAACTCTTCATAGAATTAACGGTCAGTACTACATATGCTCATCAGAAAGTGCTCACCTTACGCAAACACGTTTGCCCCAAAGTAGCCTCCTAGATCCATCAAAATTTGATTGAGCCAACTCGATTGAGCCAACTAGATTAGGGCTTGGAGCCTAACACCACGAAGCCACCCAGGTATGGCCGCACAAGCCATGGACTGCTACTCGACGGCTTTCGGGAGTATCCCAGCCACCAACCATGCGAAAGGAGAGGTAAGGGGATAAGAGGAGGGTGAAGGTGGTGACCACCACCACCAAAGCGACTGGTGGCGCTATTGCTTGTGGCGACGAGCAGAGGACACACTCCGTAGGCTGAAGCCTGGGCAGGGTAGCTCACCGCGTTCATCTAAGCTAGCGACACGGATAGACACAATCTCGCATGTTATAAATACATAGATATACATATGATACCATTACCTTCTCCCATCTTTCTTCCATAGCTGATCATAAAACATAATGGTTATTATGGAAAAAGAATGTGTGGGTAAAATTTTTATATATGTATTCATACGGACTTAAAAAACGAAATTCAAGTTTTAGCCGTGGCTGATAAATTGAAGAGCAAATGATAGAGTGCAGGGCATCGGCTTGAATGAAAAGATGAAAATTGCATCTAATTAGAGCAAGCTATAACCAACTACAATCTAATCCCACCCCCACAATACCTGGCACCCATCTCTCACATAGCTTGAAATATAAATCACTGAGATGCTGTCATACTCGGCGAGACACCACTGAAGGGCCAAAACTATCGCTAGATTTCGGCCCTCTTTGTTTAGGCTTATAAGCCAACTTATAAGTCGAAAAGTATAAGCCTAAACAAACTAGCAGCTTTTTCGTTTGGCCTTTTTGAAGCCATAAGCCACTCTTAACACTATTAAGCCAAAAGCTAGGTTTGAGAAGCTTTTTTGGCTTATGTGAGGTAGATGTATGACTCAACCACTAAACTTAGGACATTAAATCCACCGGCTTATAAATCATATAAGCCAATAAGCTGACTTAAAAGTCTAGGCCAATAAGCCTAAGCCTAATCAAAGAGGGCCTTCAAATCCCTTGCTCACTGAACATCCCGGAAACCATGATCAAAATCTTACATATCAAATAACAGAAGTTTCAACGAATCAAGATCTGTACAAGGAAGCACTCAAATCTTTATTGACATCGCATCATAATACTGCCATTTCCACAAATTGGCGTCAACTAAGAATTCCCGCGTCTGCCAAAGTTCGAATCACACTAAGATGCTGGAGGATGTGGGTATATGGAAAGAAGAATACGGGAGTAAGAACAACTGAACAAGAAACATCTGCTGTTATGTAATTAGTCACGACCTGATCGATAATATCAGGAAAACAAAAGAAAAAGGCAGTCCACAGACTGAATCAATTGTCAAAAACTACAGTGAGAACTGTTCCTTTTAATTCCTTAGCAAAAGCACATGGAAGTGACCCAAAGGAAAATTAGAGATGCAGCTCCTGGTGCACTACATTCATGATATAATCTAAACCACATGGCAAAATTTATCTTTTGGCATCCAAAATCCAAATGTGGTTTATCTTCTTGGAATAAGTATGATCAACTTCCAAGGGAATAGCAGTATAGCACCCTCCTTGTACAACTGAAAGTATGGTAATGGCCAACAGCTACTTCCAAAAGCAACGGAATATATGGAAAGATGACATTTTAGAAACGATCATATAGTAGATTACATATAACCTGAAATAGACATATGCACGTAAACAAAAACCCAACTAGAACTTGGTATCAATATCTTTATTAAAGGGTCACTCTACGGAAATGAAAGAACACAATTTTCCATGAAGTGTATTTCCATTCCACATATCTGGAAGAATATGTAACTACCAGTGCCTCTTAGTATCCAAAAATCTAACAAAATAATCAACTTGCCATCCATTTAACCTAAACTGCACAGTTTTATAAACTTACTATGAGTTGATGCAAACAGGTTTTGTTTTTTTAAAAAAGGTTTTATTACTATCTCAGAATTCATCGAAGCACTACATGTGAGTGCAATATATCCTTACACTTTGTTGGATACCGGAAATATAAGGCATAGCTCACCTTCACTCTGTGAAAAGAAGATAGGTAGTTACCAATACTACCAATTAGCCATCTAAAATGATTGACACCAGATACATTACTGAAAGCAACAAATTAATACTGAAAAAAGAGCAACAAATTCAGAATGAGGAAATTTTACTATGCTACATTTGGATAAAGTAAGGAATGTCTAGAAAAGAGATAAAAAATAAAGTGCATTAATTCCAGTGCAAGCATGCTTTTGAAATAATAGTCATTGCAAGGAACACAGCCTTCCATTAATCAGTTAACGCACTAGGTTTAATTCATAACATCCATAAAAAGATCATCAGTGTAATTAAATATAGGTCTGCTGGCATTTTCACTAATTCAATAATGTCACTCCTGATCAGTAATGCTTCATTTCACAGAACTAGTCATTGCCGCAAGCAAGTTTCAGATTGTACCATCAAACAAGAAAAGAAAATAATGCACAATTAACAATTACGTTTTAACATCAAAAGGATCAACTAAAGTTATGTTACTAGCATGCTTCCGAAACCTAGTATGGCTCTTCCTGTATACCTCAAAAATAACCTGTGGTCCTAAAGATAGCCTACTCTCCCAGCACAACCGCCTTTTTTGGCTAGCCAACCATGTTGGGTTGCAATCATTTGCACACAAAAATTTCATAACCTGTAGGACTCTTGCATTAGAAACAAGAAACCTGGCAAGCTGAAGTTCACGCCTTCGCCCTTCGTATCCTGCAAGCACCACTTTCTTGAGGTGACGGTTGAGGCATTCAATTGGATAATCCATGTTATCACACTTCAGTGTTTGCATACTCCGTGGCACAAACATATGTGACTGCATATCGAACAATAAAATTCATCAATATTTGGAAGGAACAAAACATTCAGTAATCAGTATCGATCACTCGGGCATCGAATTACCGTGATATAGAGCGCCTCCAAGCACGGGAAACACCGGAGAAAATCGACCACAGGCTTCACCTGCGGATCGACCATCTCTAGAGCCAGAGTCTTCAAGCATCGGAACTCCGCCGCCAATCTAACAGCCCGCATCGAGTGGAACAATGCCGCCCCAATCTGCAGCGATGGGATGCCGACGCCCAAGTAGCCGAGCATCTCCAGCCTCGGCGCGTGGAGGACATGTATCGACGGGCCCCAGTTGACGTCGTGCCCGAGTAGCCTCTCCAGGAGGGGCGCGTCCTCGACGACGAGGTCCTGCAGCTCGTCGCCGACCTCGTCCCGCCGCCGCAAGGAGACCGACACCGTCAGGCTGCGCAGGGTCCTGGACCGCACGCAGAGGCTCCGGCAGCCGAAGACACGGTCGAGGGACAGGGTCGCTAGCGCGGGACAGCCGGCGAGCAGGCCGTGGAGCGCCGGGGAGGAGGCGAAGCAGTAGCGGAGGGTGAGCTCGTGGAGGTGGGGGAACGAGGCGGCTGCGGCGGCGGCTGCCGGCAGGCGGCAATTGGTGAGGTCAGCGGAGCAGAGGGAGCGGCAGGCGAGGAGTGACGGCGGGAGGGGAAGGGGCTCGGATGGCGGCTGGAGGAGGAGCTCCTGGAGGCGTTTGCCGGCGAGGATTCGGAGCCAGGTGTCGAGGTCCGCTGAGGAGGGGCGACCCGAGGAGAGACGGAAGCTCACCGCGTCGCCACGGTGGGAGGCGAGGATGCCGGAGATGGCGGAGTGATACTGGGAGCGGGAGGGGAGATCGGAGTCGTGGAGGCGGAGCGGCGCGGATGGCCAGAGGCTGCGCCAGCGACGGGAAAGAGCGGTGGTGCGCGCGGCGGCGTCGAGGGGGAGGAGGGAGAGGATGGTGGTGAGGAGGCAGTCCGGGAGGCGTCCGATCTGGTCAGGGTCCTCGCCGGTGGCGGCGGCGGCGGCGGCGGCGTAGGGCAATGGGGTTGTCATTTTTTCTTTACCGAGCTGTGCCTCTTCCTATATGCTATATCTATCTGGGAAAAAAATTTGAAAAATACTCCCTCCATTTCATAACGTAATCTAGATTCATTATCAGCAATATGAACGTGAGAAATACTATAATGATTTACATCGTGAAACGGAGGATGTACTGTTCATCGACTTTTTTTTCTCTGCACAAATATACCGGATGTAAAATGTCTCACTCAAATATATTGTCAGTATCATAGCGTTCTTAGTATCATAGCGTAGCAGTGTGATATTTAGGTTCGCAGAACGACGCTGCGAAACTGCGACGGTATCGCAAATCGGATGCACGAGGGTGTGACGTTAGCCCTCGGTCTCGCAGTTTCGCAGCGCGGTCTCGCTGTCTGGGAGCGCGAGAGTGTGCTCTCGCATATGTGTTGCACGAAAGCGGTGGGCCTGCAGTAGGAGAGAGGGATTCGCCACGTGTGACTGGCCAGCGTGGCCCTGCCATGGCCGGCACGTTGCGGTCTCGTGGAGTCACTGTCATGCCCAGAAATTCGCTAACCCGAATTTCAAACAAAATGTGTATTAAATCTCTGTCCAGGACCAGTCAGAGTATACAAACGACAATTTGATAGATGTTGACGGTCGTTAGCGATCAGTTTCGACCGTCGATACTACCGAAATAAAGGAGAACTAGTTATGCTTGCAATGCATATTTGTGTTAGAATAATAATATTCCACTAGTATTAGGATTACTAACCTCTTGTAGAGAATGAACACAAAATGGAAAAGAATCGACATCAAATCAAATGATCAATCAATCGGACGATGTCGGGAATCAGACTTATGCATGAATGGGCCAAGAACTCAGAATTGACACGACGAATTGGACCAAAATTCACAAGTCTGAAGTGAGCAACGGAAGAGGAGGCCGCCAGCCAAAAATATAATGGGCTGGATTGGGCCGTCCCCTGGTTCGGCCGAACCCTCCTCGGCGCCGTTGGATCCAAGGTTGGCGATGGACAGTGTGGATTGCCTCCCTATGGTGGTTGGAGGGTATTACCGACATTTACAACTGCCATAACCGTCGTTACCTGCCTATTTAAGGAGCTCACTCTCTCACTTTCTCCACGCACTTCAAGCAAAGCTTTCTCATATTCTCTCAAGCTTAGTTTAGTATTCTCAAGCTAGTGGAGTAGGAATAGAATAGAAATCGGAGTCCGGAAGTCTTCGGAAGAGTTCAGGTATGGCTCTAGCAGCTCTCTTTTCTTCTTTTCTAAGACTTGTACTTTATTTAGAATATTGTTCTTTATACAATTCTAATATTGTAATACTTTCCAAGTATTTGAATGCCAACTTCACTTTACATTTGAGTTATATTAACTATACTGCTAGTTTATCTGGGAGATCCATAGGTACGGGTATAATATTTGCTTATGCAATTACTCTATGTCATGATGATGATATTAGAGTAGTATCTGGTAGTTTAGGCGTGGTGTCTAGATTATTGAGTATCATTATTTGGGGTTATATGCTACGAAAGAGAGGTGGGCCGCTGATGGTGACAGCTTAGTACTGGTATTCCTCCGCGCGTGTATACAGTCATAAGTTAATTTCCTGGTGAGGGTACCCCTTCGTATTTAGCCCCGGTTGTGTGGTCATGATAGGTTGTCGTAAGGAACTCAGCAGTCAGGGGTGGCTTCTCGAAGTACCAGGAGGACATCAGAAAGAGGGTATTAGCTAGTTAATCATATAACTAGGATGTATGTATAATATATATACTAGAAGTATAGGAATAGAATCTTTTCTATTTTCTTCTCACTTAGCTTAGATTGTTTAATATGAGAATGAGAAGTCTTATGCTTGTGTGTCATTCTACCTTATGGATTATATTAGCCCCTGCTTAGACTATGGTTATTAGTACGGTTCTCTCTACTATAATCTTCCCACGGGATTAAATAAATATGATACCATTGGAATACTCTTGGGTGAAATGCTACATGGTATATTCGTATGTTTGCGGATAAACTCTGTAACCATAATATACCAGGAGTATTTTTGCGCCATTGCTAGGAATTATATTTCTAGTAACGTCGTTAAGAAATACCAATAATAGATAGATCCATGTCTTACAAAAATAACAAAATAAAACTCATACGCAGCGGAAAAACAAAAGAACTAAACTTAATCTTCACGAGCAAAGCGAAGCTTCCTCCATAAACCAGAGGCAATCCTCGATGCCCGGAACAAGCTCAATCCTCAAAGAACTCACCATCTGAACCAATCTCTGCTTTGGCCGGGGGGGGGGGGGTGGGGATAACGCAAGACTGAGTACCAACCACCGTACTCAACAAGTCATACCGATGGAAAGGTATGATGCAAGCATATCTCAAAGGAATGGCTCATAGGATAGTTTGCAGTAAAAGCAGCATTTATAAATCATAATTTGAAATAGTAAAAGCAATATATAATTAAGCAGTATTAAATCATCACTGTCTAACACTAAATCCACGTTGAAACCGGCCTAACCCAAAAACTACACCAGTTCTATAAGTCAAATTATTAAAGTGGGACTAATCACGGTGAGCTAGTTGACCGCCCAATAACCGCGGGCACGGCTATTCAAATAATTTTAATTCTGATCAGAGGTGTACAACTTTATCCATAAGACACGATTCCACACATGTTACCATGCCCCAAAGTACCACCGAGATACTTCAAAGGGGGAAACCGTGACAAAACTCGTCATATAATTCTCCCTAACCGAACATACCCACCTCAGGTTTCTCCCCCTCCTTGTGCCAAGTCGGGCACTCCCCTCTCGTGCCTAGGTAAATCCGGATACAACAAAGACCGATATCTAGGTCCGAACTGCACCATCACCTCTACCCTTGCCATAGTATATCAGCTAGGTTAAGTTATACTCTAGATTCAGCCTGGAGCCCATTTGGCCTATGGTGAGTACGAGTATATCTTCCAGGGATTTTTGAGAATCGGTCCTTAATTGTCATGGGCACGACTTCCAAAATCATGCATGTACCCACGACCCACCATTAAAGCATATTTTAGTTTAATTAAACCATAACCATGGTGGTACATCATATGATTAAGGACTAAATTATAAAGAATCCCATTGTGAACTAGTTGATCTAAGCATTCCTAAACCAATCATCTAGTCAAATATAACCCAAGTTATCAATGGCATAAGATATTCAACAGGCTAAGCATAATAAGCATCCATCCCACGTGACATTCTAAAACAATGCAATTTAAAGAAAACAGGGGATTTTGTAAAATAGGTTCAATATAATCAATGATGTATGTGACTTGCCTTCTCTTGAGTTGACTGAACCTCGGCAACCACTTCGAAATAAACTGAATCGCACCGGAACTGACGGAATCTAATCGACAAACAAAGTACACAAGACATACAAGCAATAAGGCTACTGAAATAGCAAAAGAAACCAATTTTAGTTGATTCTATACATTTTAACGGATTCACTGCAATTTGAATGGGTTAAAATGGAGCTTGGATTATTTAGTTATGAATTTTACAAGATGAGCTGCGTTATTACTAAGAACCGAAAAACCTTAGTCAATTATTACATATTATGTCCCATAGATAAATAGATCAATGAAAATAAAACTTCGGTAAGTAAGCCTCACGAGTTAACGACTCAACGAGTCAATTCTTCGTGACACAGAGCCATCCAAACGGTCAACCGAACCGGCGAACGGAACCGGCGGCTCAGAATGACTGTGGGAAACTAGACACGGTTTACGGCAAACGATAGGCCGGTAGGAACTGAGGGATGCACCTATGGCTTTGCAATTCGGCTACCGAGCTACGACACAGCGGCAAAACATGACGACGATACGGGAGAACGGCAGCGGCAGCGGCTTAAGCGACGTGGCGGCGGCGGTGGCACTGGGCACGGCGGTGGTGGCTAGGACACTGGCGGCGGCGGTGGCAGTGCTAGGTGGCTAGGACAGCTAGGGTTTTCCCGAGCTAAACAACTGGGGTTTCAACAACGACACTAAAAAGAAACACCACCTAAAACAGGGGATTACGGATATGTTCCTCACCAAACCGAGACGATCGGTGAGGAGGAAACGACGACAACGGTCCGACGGCAACACGCGGAGACGACGACGACGTTAGATCAAAACCTAGGATGGAAAAAAAAATTAGAATCGGATAGGTAGTGGTGATAGCCATGACACAGAGAGGGGAAATGGATTACTGGCGACACAAGGGCGACGACGGCAACAATAGGGGGCGGCGGCCGGCGGCGCGGGTTAGGGCGGCTAGGGCTAGAGCTCCAATAAAACAGGAAAAAATAGGAAAAAAAACAGGGGGTATGATGGCTTATATAGGGGTGGAATAAAAGAGGTGGGGCCGTGTCACACCCTAAAAATCGCTAAATTATAAATCGTCGTGAAAAAGGAATTTTTAGAAATTACTTAATAATTAAAGTAAGTATGTAAATAAAATCTATGAAAATTTTGAACATTAAGTTGATATAGATAAAATTATATTAAATATTTTTAATGTCCAAGTATTTTCTGGATTTTTCCCAGAATTATTTGAGCATTGGAAGTATTTTTAATAAATGAAAGATCATTCAGTGATTAATTTAATTAGAAAAGTAATTAATAATTCTTTCTTTTTCCTCCTTTGGTTGTGAATCCTTCCCGGTTCACCCTCCCTGTCCACGGTTCGTCGTATCCGCCGACCTCTTTGCCGCCACGGTTTCGTTTTGTATGAAGAGCCGAGTCTTATTCTCTTTCCGGTACCGTTTCCTTTTCCTTTCCCAAAACGGCACCGCATCTGTTTCCCCCACCTTTCCTTTCTAGGCAACCCCTCCTCCCGTATCTTTTTCCCCTCTCCCCTCTCCCAGCCGTGCGCCTCTCCCCTCTCCCAGCCGTGCGCCTCCCCTGCCCTCTCCCCTCCGAGTCCCTCCCTCTCCCCCTTTGCCGTGCCTCCCTTGGCCCACCTAATCCTATTCAATCTTCTCCTATTTAAGCCGTCCCTCCCCATCTTTTTCCTGTTTTTATTTCAGCCGCCCCTAGCCTCCTCCGCCTGTTTAGCCGCCTCCTCCAACACCCTAGCCGCCGCTGCCCTAGCTCGCCGCTGCCGCTAGCCGTCACCCCTCCCTGTCGTCGTCTTGGTCGTCACCGTCGTCTTCTCCGGTGAGCTCTCCTCTCTCCCATGTCGTTTACCGGTGTAGTTTATCCCTAGGGATTTAATCTAATCTAATCTAATCTGTTGTTTGGCCCTAGCGTCGTCATCGTTTCCGTGTGTGTCGCCGGATCGTCATCGTCGACCCTCCATCTCCGGTCGCTTTGGTTCGGTGAGACTTCTATCCGTGTCCCCTCGGGTTAGGTTTCAGTCCCTCGGTCGTGTCACCGCCGCTGTTGCTCTAACCCTAGCGCAGCCGTTGCTGTGTCGCTAGCTGCCTTGTTGCCGCCGCGTCGCTGTTTAGCCGCTGTACGTCGCCGTCGCGCTGCTGCTGTATGTGTGCCACCGCAACCGCTGTTGTGCCGCTGCCGTGTGTCAATCCAAGCCATCCGATCTTGGTCGACTCGGTCGAGATTAATCTCAGCCGTCCAAAATCGATATAAATCCGTTCTCTGTTTTCAATGGCATATTATTCCTTTTTAATATATGTCATCTACTAAATATGATCTAATCTATTTCCGGAGGATGTTTTAATATTTTGTCTCAGCTATAAATCATTTGTAAATTGTTTAATCAATTTGGAATAGTCTTTTCTTTAATAGGTTTAATTGGAATTAAATCTTGTAAAATTCATATCTAATTCATACGAACTCGGAATGAGGTCGTTCAAGTCTCATAACTCATCTAAATTCAAGCTCTACCTATTTATGAACTTCAATTGTACTGTTCATTTGGTTTTTATTAGTGTTTTTTCTCGTTTTGCATTCTAGGTTTAGTTTTCCGTTGTTTCGGAGGATCGTTCGTTCGTTGGAGAAGTTCCTGAAGACGACTTGAAGACGCTTGTTTGCAAGGCAAGTCACACAGATCCCAAATAACCCTTTGAGCATGTTGAACCTGTTTAAAGCTAATGTGTTATTTCAATTTATGCATTATTTTAGAATGTCATCGGGTGGTGAGCCTTCCCATTTGATTATGGCCGAAGAAGACTTTATTTTCCTATAGGTTATAATTTGATTAGCTTGGACCTTATATATTGGATTGGTTTAGCTAGATGCTATATGCATAATTGCTTAGCCATGCTTAGAAACATTAGCTCATTAATGGGATGAATCATATATACTACATTATTATTTATGATTATATTTAATGGTAGGTCACGATGGTTAATCGTGTTATGATAATTAATTGATAATTAAAATATGATTAATGGTGGGTTGTGAGCACATGGTTTTGAAGGTCGTGCTCATGACAATTAAGGACCGGTTCACGAGCTACTGTTGTGAGACATTAACCGTGCCAACCACAAGCCAGCGTGGGCAACGGCTTTATCTTTTGTATAGCATGATTCATTATGGTGTGCCAGACTGTGAAGCGGCGAGAAGTCCGTGGGGGTCGCTGGGGAGTCCATTGCCTCTGGTTTTGAGGGGGAGATTATGATCCAGGAATGGTGCACTGTGGTGAGTTGTGTTGTGCAAAGGGTACTGTCACGATTTACCCCTTTGCAGTGCCGTGGTGGTACTTCGGGGCATGGCAACACGTGTGGAATCGTGTCTTGTGGGTACAGTGGTACATCTCTGGCCAGTGTAAAACTATTCGAATAGCCGTGCCCGCGGTTATGGGCGAGTTGAGCAATGTTTTTCGTGATTAGTCCCACACTACCTATTAATGTTAATAATGTGATAATTAATTTGACTCCTGGTTTGGAATGGATAATTCCTGGTTTGGAGGTTTGATCTGTACGACCGGGGTTGGTTGTTCAGGTTTGGTTGGGCCTGTGCAGCATTGGGGTGCTGTTCAGTGTTGATTAAAATTTCTGATTAATTACTCTACTGTTTTACTTCTCTTAAATGTTTGCTAAATGCTGCTTTTGCAAATGAGCCTATATTATGCCATCCTTTGGTATCCTTGTGCACTTGCATATTTATTGTATGGCTTGTTGAATATGTCATATGCTCATTCTTGCAATAATCAATCAACCTCAGTTGAAGAAAAAGGATCCAGAAGGAGAAGACGTTTGGCTTATACCCCAGTTGAGCTGCCTGTGGGAGTGGAGCTGAAGCCATCGCTAGACCGTTAATTCTGTTGCTGTTTTCTTTTCTTTTGTAAGTATGTAACGTTATTATTATGATGGGTTTGTATATTAAATTGTCAGTTTGTGTACCTCGGTTGATTCCTGGACGAGGATTTTTATGCACAAATTAGTTCGGAAATTACTAGTGAATTTCCGAGCGTGACAGGCCGAAGGGGAGGGAGTCGGCAAAGGGGGAAAGGGGGAGGGCGGCGCGCGGCAAGGGGGGAGAGGGAGGGAAAATAGGGATTGGGAGATTAGGATTAGGACTTTCCCAAAAAAGGAAAATAAATGCGGTGCCGTTTTAGGAAAAGAACGGAAACGGACCCACGAACAAGAACGGATATGGCTCGTCATGCAAAACGAAATCGCGGACAGAGAGAGGAGTGAATCGGGCACGATTCACGACCAAAGGCAGGAGAAAAAAAATTATTACTTCAAATCTTGACCAATTAAATTAACAACATTAACTCCGATGCTCTGAACATTCCGCTTTAAGTCATGTTAACGATTTTAGAGCAAAGAGAATTCGAAAAAAAAAATTCTCCCTGACAATTCTGATTATTAAATACATTGTTAATTAAGATTTTCTCCTGGTTAACTAAAATATTTTCTATAGATGATTTATTAGTGAATTAGAACTACGGGAAAGGGAAAAACTCCGGGTGTGATAGTCACTGCACGAGAACGGCTAGCGTGCCCTGGCATGGCCTGCGCACCGCAGTCTCGTGGAGTCGCCGCGCGAGACCGGCCAGCGTGGGCCCACTATTCATGCGTGCCATGGTCTCGTGGATTCGCTGCGTGAGACCGGCCAGCTGCATACTGATACTACTGATCCTTTTCATCTCGCTATATCCGGGTGTCATATATGAAACCGTCACTGCTTGCCAGGAGCTTGTGTGCCAAAAAGAATGGTCCAGTTCATGGTTCCATCAGCCACCTACACCCTAATTTACGAGGTTGTTAACAGAGTCTTGCTGTTTCAACTAAAGTAGCGGTATGATTTGCGGGCCCCTATGTTTTCCAAAACAAGTCAGTAGACCTCACGTCCTCACCTCACTGTCTCACAAAGAAAACATATACTCCTTTCATCATCAAAATGAAACGAGTGCGAGACGGGGGAGTGCGAGACCACGATAGAAAGGATGGACGTGACATCGCTCTCGCGTACCCGGCTTGTGAGACCGTGTGGGGCCCACCCGCGACTGTGCATCGGGACCGCGTCGACGTAGCGCTGGCGCTCTCGCTTCTCAGGCATACAAGACCGCACGGTCCCCACCGCGACGCGACGTTGCTCTCGCTTCTCCGGCATACAAGACCGCGGTGCCCACCGCTCTCCCTTCGCGGACATGCGACACCATGTTGGTCTCGCTGTCCTACTCTGCGAGACCGTCTCTGTCGTGGGTCCCACATCCCTTGCTTCTTCCATACTTTTTCGACAGCGCGATTACGCGTCGGTCTTGCGCCCCCATCACGTGACACCTCTCTCACTTTCGCGCCACCATCTGACTGGATTTTTCACATTTTGGTCCTTTTAAAAAACTTATTTCGCAAATAGACCCCTAAAAAAACTTATCCCAGAAATGGTCCTTTTTGGGGCGCCAGAGTGGCTGGCGCCGTCATCCTCTCTGGCGCCGTCCTCCCGCCACCGTGGCGCACGCGAACCGACGTGGCAGGAGGAGGGCGCCAGCCATGCTGGCGCCGCCCCAGGGAGGAGGGCGCCAGCATGGCTGTTGCCGCCGCCTCTATTCCTGTTTCTCTGTATGGAGTTGCAACGGTGTCATTTTTATTTTATTTTTTGATGTTTTTTCACACTCAAGATCACGATACAACCAACCACAAAAAAAATTTAAACTCGAACTACCACTTAGCTAAGTCTGAAAATATCTAGCATACCACTTAGTCTACTTTGCACCTTCACTAAAATTAGACCATAACTCTTTTAGTAAAACTCTTTGATCAGCATGTTAAACATAATGCACTCTACCACTATATGAAATTACTTAATCTAATTCAAAATATAACCATATGAAATGACATATATAAGTTAAACAGTACATAGAGATGCAATTTTTTTATTTTTGTTTCATTTTTTTGATATTTTTTTCACACTTAGGAGAACATAGGAACCAACCGTATAAAAAATAAACTCAAACAGACAAAATATGTGACATGACATGTAGAATTTTCCAAAACTCTACCGAAACGGACAAAATATGTCATCTATTAAAATAGGCGTAACTTTCTCATACGGACTCGGAATCAGGCAAATAATATATGCACGGACATCTATAGAAAAAGTTACACCCGATTCTCCCCAGCTTTGCCGGGTTCGGCGATATTAAAACCTCCAAATTCCGCTTGCAAGATTGTGTTTTTCGAGGAGAGAAGTTTTTCGGTGTAGCTTTGGAAAATTCCACATGCCACATATTTCGTCCGTTTGAGTTTATTTTTTACATGGTTGGTTCCTGTGAGTTCCTAAGTGTGAAGAAAATATCAAAAAAATAAAATAAAAATAAAAAAGTTGCACATCTCTCTCCTCTGCACTAGTTCGGAGAGAGGAGAAAAATTCTACATGTCACATATTACGTCCATTTGAGTTCAATTTTTTTATGGTTGGTTCTTGTGTGTCCCTAAGCGTGAAAAAAATATCAAACAAATAAAACAAAAATAAAAAATTTCGGGGGGGGGGGCGCCAGCCACTCTGGCGCACTCCCCCTAGCCACCTCAGCATCGCCCCGCCACGTCGGCAGGGGGACGGCGCCAAAGAGGCTGGCGCCGTCCTGTTGAACAACGGCGCCAGCCACTCTGGCGCCCCAAAAAGGACCATTTTTGGGATAAGTTTTTCTAGAGGTCTACTTGCAAAATAAGTTTTTCAAAAGGACCAAAATATGAAAAATCCAGCACCATCTGACAGGAGTGCTACCACACTTGGTATCGCTCTCCCAGCAAGTGAGATCAGCATGCTGTTTCTAATTAAAACAGCGACGACGGTCTATTTGTACAATTCTCCCCCAAATCAGTATTTTTTGCGAATTCAATAAAAAAACATATATTTCATTTTTTTCTATTTATCTACCCTTCACCAACACAATCTTACACACACTTTATTTCTTATTGATTGGTTAGGCATAGTTAATTTAAGATCTTATGTTCCACGTTGCTCCCACCTCCCACCTATCCTACAACTGGAATACCTAAATTATGTATTACATTCCATCTCGCACAACGCAAGATTCCCTTCCCTTTCCATCCCCATGATACCACGATCCCATCTCGACCCACATTGCTTTCACCCTGTACCCCTTCTGCCCAACATGCCACCTCGCTCTATGATCGTACGTTGCGCTGGTGATTTCGTGTGCCATCGCTGATTCAAATCCGTTAGGTCGCTATCCTGCTACTCAATCCAACCATCATGACTCCTCACGGTATCCTTAGCTCGTCACGCTATGAGTCTGTCGCTGACGAAGCGCGTCTCCACGATCTGAAGCCGGCCGCTGCATCGTTGATGTGCACGACAAGACAGTCTACCCTAGATTTGCTGGTCTCTGTCATCGACGCAGACAACGCTTCCATTCGCGAACATCGTCGCCAGGGAAATGAGGTCGTGTTACCGCCGATCCTGAGCACAACACATCTGCATGCATGGAGGCAAGGTCACCAGATTGGAACTCTCCCTGCATGTCACCATGCTGGCGCTATGATCCCCTTATACCTTAATCTCCTCCCCTCTCTCCCAATGAGGCATTGTCGTCAACCTCCATTGTTGGGCCTTATTTAGGAGTGAGTTTTCTTGGGCTATATTTATCAGTCTGATTGGGTCTTGGGCCAGTTCAGGAGTAGACTTGCTTTGTTTGATAAGTTTCTCTTTTATCCCTCTTCTCCTTCTTTTTTATCTTTTAAAGAAAATATATTGTGGAACCTTTTAATATACTACTCCATAATGTCATATCGTCCTCCTAACGATACAGTCAATAACTCAATCGTTCGATTATGATTTAAATCCACATGCAACTTATCGCCACGCCCAAAACTCCACTGCCTCCCACAATCCTTCTTTAGTACCATGTGACTTTGTCTGTACTATGTGTACAAAGTTATCTCCTCGTCCATGATCCTTCCTCTATATCACACATCCTATCTCATGGGACCTCCGTCTTGCCCATGATTACTCCTTTGTGTTGCAGACCTCCTCGCTCTCTACCTCGCTGGGGCCATGTTAGCGGTTATTAAATGTCAATTCTATACCGCCAACATCTGCATAAAGTCCAGATAATGAAATATTCAACATAGGGATAGGTGTTAAATCTTACATATTCCACAAGTGTTGGTGTATATTTGTATACAGATGATAAACCCTGCAGTTGGGAGGAAAACCAGACTAAAGAGAGAGAAATCATGTATCCATACAAGAATGGGTTGTGAACTTCATCAAAATACCAGAGAATTGGCCCAAAACTTGTAGAAATGGATAAGGAAGAACGAAAGGAGAAGATGGGTAAAGTGGAGGCTATTTGGGCCAGGGTTTGACCAAACCCCTCTGATCACCGTTGATCTTCCCCTTTGGAATGGACGCTCTTGATGTGTTCTTGATGGCAGTTGGAGGGTACTTTGGACATTTCCGCTTCCACAACCGTCATACCTACCTCTATATAAGGAGCTTCACTCCTGCACTCTCACACACACTTCCAAGCTTGAGCTGAATTATAAGAGGCTCTATTGTACTATATTGTATACTAGAATAGGAATAGAGTAAAGTAGAAGAAGTCGGAAGAATTCCGGAGTTATCGGTAATCTTCTCTCACTTTCTTTTATTATGTTTATTACTCTGATTTCAATATAATTATCTTCCTGAATAATTTAGATTTATCTTGTGATAATTATCTCTTGGTTAGTTCCCAAATAGCATACGGGATTATTGTTCACTATAATCAACTAAAATATAGTGGTTCCTTGGTGAGTTATAAACACTAAAGTAGATATTAATTGCTTAGACATGGTGTTTAGGTAATTGCTATCCAGTAATTGCTGCATATCCCACAGTACGTTTGAGGTAGGTGTAGAGGTGGTGACAGCCCTTGAGATCACTTAAGTCCTCTCTGTCCAGGTACGTAGTAGAGTGACATCTGAGAACATCGGGTTCTAGTGCCTGAAGTATTGCATTAGGATTAAACTTAAGCTTTCCCTAGACACTGTTTCTCACTAGTAAATCCTCTCTGTCCTAGCCTATCCTTTGCTTGGTATCCTTGGATGAACCGGAGAAAGATCTGACCACACACGTTCCCTTGGATTCGATACCCTTTGGAATACTCCGTAGGGGAAATGCTACATCGGTATATCCGTGCGCTTGCGAATTTTATCTGTGACCGTAAGATTTACCAACAAGCATTTTTGGCGCCGTTCCCGGGGAACGGTTGCTGATCATTTCTGAACCCAGTTCATCCTCATGTCTCTTTTCATTTTTTAGTCTACCTTCACCCCTGCTACCCAGAGAAGTATTTCTTTTAAATTCTTCTCGACTATGGAGCAACCTCTCTTCGAGCTGTCTGCTCCTAGGGGTGAATTCTATGAGCCACCTCCTTCATCGGAGCCAATTTATACAATTGGTTATGAAATTCACCCCGAACTATTCAGTATGGTTAGGGAAAACTCTTTTTCTAGTTTTGATCTAGAAAATCCATACCATCATCTGCGGGACTTTGAGCAAGTCTACTCATGCCTTAAGATTCGTGGCATGAGGCAAGAAACTGTACGGTGGAAATTGTTTCCGTTGTCCCTTCAAGAGAGAGCGAAGCAATGGTACACCTCTACCGTTGGATGTGTAAACGGTAGTTGGGAAAAGTTGCGAGACAGATTATGCGTTGCCTTCTTTCCAGTTACTCGTATTACTGCCCTTCGAGTAGAGATCCTCAGTTTCCAGCAGATTAAAAACAAATCAATTGGCGCAGCCTGGTCCAGATTCAGTAATTTAGTGTAGTCTGGATAAGGAGTCTGTATTCTATCTGGACATAACCGCCGGAGGATCGTTCATGCACAAAACGCCGTCGGAAGGAAAAGTAATTCTAGACCGCATTCTATAAAATACTTCCTTCATGACGCAATGCGATGAACCCCAGCTGGAGGCATTCATGTCCAAGATAGATGAACCTTCAACAATCTAGTCACAACCTGAACCTTCCACTTCCACCAACTTGATTGATGAAGAAGTTCCCGAACCGCTATCCGTTGAGAAGGAAGAAATTCAGACTCCGGATCAGGCCGCAATTCTGTTTAGGGATGGTTTTTACGAAGATTACGGCAACACCCTGAAATACTTCAGTAGAAAGAAACCACTCGTCCCTTTGCCACCTCCCGATCTTATGGAACTTGGGTTCTTAAGAGAAACTGTCTGGGAGCTAACATCCATAATGAGTGACGAATGGCTAAAGGAGGCAGAGCTTTCATCCCAACAAGCCACCGCACCAATGCACACTAGCCATAATTACCAACAAGACATCCATAATTACCAACAAGCCACCGCACCAATGCACACTAGCTTCTTTCTCAACTAGAACTCGTCACCTGTGATGTCGATACCTATGTATCATGTCTGGTACATATTTGTGTGTCATCTCAACGTACCATTGGTTTGATTGGCATACATATGATCGTTGGTTCTTGACAATATACTTGTAGGTATCAACGCTGATACCTAGTATATGTATTATTTTTGGTTTTGGGTATGTATCAATACTAGTACATACAAGTACTACTATTAATGCTTGATGTATCATAGTGTACCATATGGCGCCATCTTTGGCATCGAATTCATGGATCTCTAGGTGTTGTATTAGTGCACAGATAATTGTGTGCACATATATCAACCTAGTACATAAATGTATCACGTTGCTATTCATATGTATCATTCATCATAAATGTAATTGGTACCTACATCATTGGTACACATGTATATCATACTTAGTACCCACATATACCAAATATAGTACACAATTATATCATATCTGGTACCACTTACGATACACAGCTATAGTGTATAAATCACTGGTTGTACTTATAAACAACCTCCTTTGGTTCTCTTTTAATTAACATTTTGAATGGGATTCAAAATGCCAATAAGTGATTAATTAGGATGGTTATCCACTGTTTTGACCATATTAAGCACTCCCTTACGTAGGATAAGAAATGGTTTTATGTTGCTAGAAAATCAGAGGTATTACATGCTTCCATATGAGGATGGGCCCTTACGTTTATGCAATAGTAAGAATAATATCCCTAAGCTCATGTTCTTAGTTATTACTGCTCGTCCTACAGAGGGAGTTTGCAATTTTCGATGGAAACTTTAGATGTCTTCTATTGGTCACACATGAACATGCTAAAGCATGAGGAGCCCTCAACCGTTGAATCAGAGCCTGTACCTTCTATATCCCAAGATTCAACCTTTAAGCCCTCATCTAAACCTCGGGAGCCGGAGGAAGAAGAAATTCAGATTTTGGAAATCTCTATCGAGTTTGAGGATGGTCATTTTGAAGACAACGAAATCACTTCAAACTATTCCTGTCAAAAGAGACCACCTACCCCAGGTAGTCCCTTTGAGCCGCTCGAGGAAAATTTCCTTGAAGAGACGGTGAGAGAATTAACTACCATCATGAGCGATGAGTGATTAAGGGGGAGGAGCTTTCTCCCGTAGTCATTCGGATTATTCCCCCCTTTAACTATTCAATGTCTTGTGAAACAAGCCATGGTGAATATTCTCTATAATCCTACTGTCGGTGCTAACATCATGTTCACAACCTTAATTTGCATTAGCTTGCTTAGGGGATGAACCATTGGCACCAACAGACAAAACCTTCCGGAGTTCCTATCATAGAAGGTTATTGGACTTTACACGGAGTGCCTCTATGGCACAAGAATGTCGAAGCCACCATAGACTTCCACGTGTTTGAAGTCCCTAACTTCGATCTTCTAATTGGCCATCCCACAGAAAAGCTTCTTCTAGATGTTACTAGAAGGGAGGCATGACGGTTGTTAAAAACTCTAAAAGTGAGTTGATACCACAACAAACCGTTATGGGATGGAGGATGTGCATTGACTACATAAAACTTAACAAAGAAACTAGGAAGGATTATTTCCCGCTGCCCTTCATTGATGAGATGTTAGAGCGGCTTGTAAATGTTCCTTCCTTTGTGACCTTGATGGGTAGTTTCCTTTTTCTGTAAGATAGCCGATCAAGTCGTATCTGAGGCGGACTTGTTCTAACCCGAGGGTATAAATATGTGTGCCCGGGGTCGTTATAATTGAACAACAGTTCAATATTCACTTTTTTGGCGCATCACCATCCTAGTTCTAGTTTCGACGAGTTCTTTTTTTCGAGTTTGAGCCACATCAGTTTAGATATCCAGCAAGAAAGTAAGTTTCGTCAACTTCGATTGTATCAGTGGAATTAGTACTTTCTCGGTTAAGTCCTATATACTAGTTAAGCCTTTATTTGCGTTCCCTATCCGATATATTGGCTCTTACTAGAATGCTTTGTTGTATAGTTAGATCTTATCTATCAATCACTTTAAACATTATCTATCGGCCTGCTTAAGTTCATCAAACTTATTACATATCTAGTACTGTCTTGGTTAAGTCCAATCTTCTAGTTTGTAATTTGTTAAATAAACTTGATTGATTTGGTAGGCTCTGGCGCTCTGCTCATAGTTTTATTGGAGGTTTAGCTGATGAGTTATCTACTTATCACATTATCAATTAATCTGCTGGATTGGTTAATTTACAAGATCTAATATAATTGTCTAGTTGTTGTTGTATTGTTTTCAATCTTATACTATCTTAGTTATGTCCAACCTATTAAGATTGTAGTTAATAATTGGCTTTTCCTGTTGACTATATTTTGTCTTGTTATAGCCAATACTAGTTTATCTATTCAATAGAAGTGAATGATAAGTACTTGGTTCATCGGCCTATATTCAGAAGATTATATAATTCCATAAAATCTAATTTATTATCTTCAATCCTATACCTTCTCGGTTTGGTTCGATCTATCAATATTGGTTTTAATAAAGATAGATGATTTACAATAATATTGCATCCAAGTTTCAGCTGATGTTCCTTTTAACTTGTTTTTATATCTAAATTTCATCGGTTATAGTCGTTGATTCAAAATTCCATTGGCATTGTTTGGGCATACGACACTATATCGTCCCTATGGCCCCGATCGGCTCCTTGATCTAATCTCTTTGCCACTATATCGTCCCTATGGCCGATCGGCTCCTTGATCTAATCTCTTTTGCATCTATCTTGTTAGTTGCATGATCAAAATAACTAGCCCACCCTAAACCTGATTGAGCAGACCTGCACTATAACTAAGTAGATCTTTCAGGACTTTGTGCGAACGACATATTTTGCATCAACAAAGTGTGAGCTCGGATCGAATCGCATTAAATTGTGTTGTGTGTCCTAAAATGAATTATATGAATACCCTAATATGAATTATACAGTACTACTGCAATTTTGGACTTCGTGGATACAAATTTTTTTCAGGCACCTGAAATATATGAAATACCCTACCTATTCGTGTTGACTGAAAAAAAAAAGTAAAGAATGTCCAGGACTCTGAATACAACTTGCTCCTACGTAGTCTTATTTACTCTTACATGGATATCTATGTCCATGGTTGATTAATTTATTTATTCCTAAATTTGACGATTTATTTTCTGTGGACACATCACATGAATATACTTACCATTTTAGTACGATACATCACATAAGTAAATAGGACTTTTTAACATGGAAGCTATAAAAAATACCCAATTACTATTGATAAACAAAAAGAGAAAAAAATAGATAGATAGATAGATAGATAGATAGGAAGGTAGGTAGGTAGATATATAGATAGATACTCGATTATTCTAAAATATAAGTATTTCTGTGTGTTCTAAAAATGTATCTAGATAGAGATATATCTAGATATTATGAAATACATTAAATATAATGCATTAAATATGGAACCTTTATAGTCTTCACCCACACCAACCACCCTCTCAAAACTGAATAAGAAAGAGCCTTTTATGCAAATATGCATGTGCATTAAATATGAAACCTTGGCACCTTCACTTAGACCATCTACCCTACCAAACGAAATACACAAGTGTCATTTATGAAAATGTGCAAATGTATTAAATGTGGCATTATTGCATACTTCACCCAAATCCGTCCCCGAACCTCTTGAAATAGATGCATTAATTATGAAACCTAGACAATTTTCACCCAATCCATCAACCCCACTCAAAATAGAATAAGAAAGGGGCTATAATGGAAATATGTAGGTGCATTAAATATGAAAACAATCCCATCTTCCCGGCCCTTAAAAATTAAATAAGAAAATGACAATTATACAAAGTATTAAATATAATGCATTAAATATGAAACGTTGGTAGTCTTCACCTACTCCATCCATCCCCTCAAATAGGAAGGCTGTCTTTCACCAAGTCTATCCATCCTAAGCCTCCCAAATAGAATTAGAAAAATCCCCAAATGTTGTGACCAACTCGTATGAAATCAGGTAACGAAACACCCTAATATATCCTCTCTATTTCCAGATCTACGAAGCATGGCAGGTGCTTCATCCACCAAAAGCCCAAGAAAGAGAAGATCACAAGAACTCAAGGTTGGCCATGGGATCCACCTTGCACCGGGAGCCAAGAAGGAGAAGTACTCAAGCCTGGATCTCCTTCCTGTTGGATTAGGGGAACCCAAGGAAGAAGAAGCCTCTAGGGCTAACAACATTAGCCGCCTCCCAAAAGAAATCCTTGGTACCATCGTCTCCCTCCTTTACACCCGAGATGCGGCTCGCACGCAGGTTATCTCCCGCCAATGGCTCCCGCTCTGGGGCTCCGCCTCACTCAACCTTGATATGAACGCGCTCTCCGTGCACGAGCGCAAGCGAATCGACATCGCTGGAAGTATCCTTGCTGCTCACCGGGGTCCAATTCATCGCCTGGTCCTCATTTCCGACCGCCTCGAGCGCTGCAACACGACCTTCGAGGACTGGCTCAAGTTACCTGGGATGAAGAACAACCTCTCTCACCTTGATTTCAGGTTCGCCACCGGCAACACCACGCCGGCCGATCAGGCAAATGACATGACCTACTCGCTGGTAATCTCTGCGCTTCGCTTCTCCTCCACCTTGGAGGTGGTAAGCTTCTCTAGCTGCTGCTTCCGTGATGACATGATCAATCAGCCACTCCATTTCCCGAAGCTGCGGAAGCTCAACCTCCATTCCGTCACCACTTCGGAGGATGCTCACCATGCCGTGATTTCTGCCTGTCCAACACTGGAGAGCCTCCATGTCAACTACACCATCGGGCTGCGTCGCCTTCATGTCAGGTCTGCATCGCTGAGGAGCATATGCTTAGGCACCACACATGGCCTGAATCAGGAGGTCGTGTTCCAAGAGGTAGTTGTCGAGGATGCGCCCCTCCTCGAAAGATTGATGCCAACTTTGCTAGACGATGGCCCTCCAAGCATCCGGGTAATCAGTGCACCTAGACTGCACATATTGGGCATCCTGCCCAGCTTCATCTCTAGACTTGAGATTGGGACTGTGGTTATTCAGGTATCAGCAAGCTAGCCCTTTTATATATTCATTCATCTTCTGCTCCATTTGCATATATATACTAGCCATCAATCTGTCCACTGCATGAGTGAGCAATTTTAAAATTGTATGAAAACATCGATTTGAATGTATTTAGTACTTGAGGTTTGATCTACAGTTCAGTGCGGTGCCTATTGCCCTATTCGATCTAGTTATTGTAATATTGTTCTATTTATTGTAGATGCTAACGTTTGTTTTGTTTAATTTGTATTGTCCAGGAAATGCCTCCTGTTAGCGTGGCAGTGTCAGTGCCCACTGTGAAGATTTTGGTTCTCCAGTCTGTTGGTCCAAACCTTGCTGCTGTTGTCAACATCCTCAAATATTTTCCCTGCTTGGAGAAGTTGTACATCAAAGTGAGTACAGGACTGCTCAAAAGAATTTTGTGGCATTTCATTATCTTAGTTAAGGCTACTACAATCAATATAGATGTTAGAAGAAATCTATTCTGACAGTATTGCCTGTAATACGTCCTAACTTACAAATTGTTTCTTGACATTTCCAGACAACTTTGCAAAGTACTGCAAAAAATGAGCTTCGCAATTATCTCCCTGGACCTGTTCACTGCCTGGAACACCATCTTAAGAGTATAGTGCTCAAAAGATATCAAGCGAAGACGCCCATGGTTAACTTTGCCAAGTTCTTCATTTTGAATGCGAAAGTTCTCAAGGTAATGAAATTTGGTGTCCAAGACATCACTCGTCAGAATGAGAAATGGATGACTAATCAACGCAGGAGGCTGCAGCTGGATAATAAAGCTTCTCAGGATGCTCGATTTGATTTTGATAGCAAATACTGGTCTGATTATCTTGAATCTACCAGGATCGATGATTTTTCTGTCTCGGATCCATTTGATTTGTCATTAGACTGATTCTGAAGATGGGGGCACATCGCAATTTACATTTCACATTTGGAATAATCTGTGTAAGACATATGCACATGTGATCGGATTGTGTTGATCCATTATGTTTTTATGATTTAGTTTCTCTGAGATATTGCACCATTTGGAATAATCTGTGTTGTCATCAATAAATCTATGTGAGACATATGCACATGTGATCAGATTGTGTTGATCCAGAATGTTTTTTTTCTTAGTTTCTATGAGATATTGCACCATTTGGAAAAATAAATCTGTGTTGTCATCAATAAATCTATGTGAGACATATGCACATGTGATCAGATTGTGTTGATCCAGAATGTTTTTATCTCAGTTTCTCTGAGATATTGCACCATTTGGAATAATCTGTATATTGGCACAATTTTTCATGGTATAACCATGCATACAAGTATGCATTATGTTTATGATCCTTCTTTATGTATATGCTGGAGCATAGGCCAGAGATGTATTCTCATGTTTTATACTAGTATGTCTTACGGCCTCGGTCTGCATGTTGTTATGACTTGTGAGAGTATTGAAAACATTTTGGTTACAAATAGAAAAGTATGATGAGGTCAGAAGGTGAAGAACCTAAAAGATTTCTTCCAAGACACTTGGAGAACTTTAGAAAAGTACTACCACATGCTGTTCTTAATATTCTTTCTATGGGCTGGTGCAAGATTGCCATCCCACATGTATTAAGAAAACTGGATCGAGCTCTTCCAACATCTACTATCTTGTATATGTATGGTTATACATGTTGGAGCCCTGAGAGTGAAATAGAAATATACCAGATCTTTTTAATTTACTCCAATAGTCAGTTACAGATAGTCATGTGATCGATGCCTGTGGTAACAGTTATTTATACTCGATGAAGCTAAGGGTGTGTTTAGTTCACGTCAAAATTGGAAGTTTAATTGAAATTGGAATATTATGACAGAAAAGTTGGAAGTTTGTGTGTGTAGGAAAGTTTTGATGTGATGGAAAAGTTGGAAGTTTGAAGAAAAAGTTGGGAACTAAACCAGGCCTAAATGGCTGCACACACTTCGATTAACAGTTAAACTGAGTGGGTTCTCCTGAGTCCGGACTCCAGACCACCCAACTGGTTCAGAGGACCGCGAAGGAAAGCCAAACCTTGCTGTTCATATGTGCATCACTAGTGAAAGTGAAAAGAGAATTCCGTCATATTTGTTATATGAAACTGAAAAGCATAGCCAAACCTGTGCATCACTAGTGAAACTGAAAAAAAAATACATCATAGTACTATTAGTAGCTTTAGCATACATCATATATATTTGTTACATGAGACTGAAAAAAGTAATAATATTAAGTCTGTAACTTCTCCAAGATCAACGACACTATAATCTAAGGTGAAATTAAGTCCTTTAAAGGGTGTTACAGGTTCTTATTAGTGACTCAGAATCTGATATGATCGATCCAGGCGACAAAAACGAACTGCTAACTCAAGAGCTTCAACTCGCCATTGCTTCTTCATACAATACTTCTTCAAAATTCGTAAAACTTTGATGTTGCTACAAGGGGTTGCCCTTGCCAATATCTCAATTTGCCCAAAAGTAAGGAAGCTAATATGATGTTTTACGATGCAATAAAAGAATATTTCATGACAACTTATGGACATATATATATTATAAGTTATAACAGTAGAAACAAAGATTGTAATTAAGTGAGGAAGCAACATTATGGTTATGGTTTCAATAGTCTCTGTAAGCCAAGCCAAACATCATACGTACACCATATCATCTACTTCTTCCGTTTCACAATATAAGTCATTCTAGCATTTCCCACATTCATATTGATATTAATGAATATAGATAAATATATATGTCTAGATTCATTAACATCACTATGAATGTGGGGAATATTAGAATAACTTATATTGTGCAACGGAGGGAGTAGACTAGACTAGGACAAAACTTAGTCATGACAAACTTTTGCATGTGGTAAGGATCGATATAAAAATTGTCAAAATCAGTACTCATGAAAAGGACATCCAAAACAATCAGACTGAGTTTAGAAAAAAAAACATAAAAAGAAACGAATGATGGGTAACTTTTTATTCAGAAAATGGTGAACTGATCATTAATTAAAAAAACAGAGGTAGAAATAGATTTCCCACTGAAAAGAACGAGCAAGCAAGCACAAGGAGAAGCAGCTAGCGTGCAGCAGCTTTGTAGGCCGGCAGCAAGGTAAGCAATCAGCAGCAGCAATAGTAGCTAGCAGGTAGCAGGCAGTAGGCAAAAACAGCAGCTGAGGCAAGGTTTAGTTCCAACTCGAGAGTTTGGAGAGAATAGAGAATGTGACCAGCTTAAATAGGAAGGATTCCTAAGGGCTGTAACACCGATTCGAAGTTAATTTTATGCACAAAGCGAGATAAAGAAAGTACAAGTGTGTTGTAGTTTAGGTGTGCTCCAACCAGTGTTTGCAATTTCGGAATGGAATTTCTGAATTTACGAAATTTCGGTAATTTCAGCCACTACCGGTAACGGTAGGCACATATCTTGCCTGAAAATTTCGGGTTTTTCCAATTTTTTGTGAATTTGGTCCATATTTATTCAAATTCATTCAAAATTTGGCCAAACAAATTCCAAAATTTCCGAGATTTCGGTTCTTTTGCCGCCTCCCTGGCAAATTTTTTTTTTTCGAGATTGCTAACCCTGGCTCCAACTAGAAGAGTTGGGTCCAAAACTGTTTCCCAAAGTGACAGTGAAAGTTATGTTATAATTACTTGCTAGCACAATTGTCATAAAAAGTAATGACATTGTAATTACTTGATTAGAGTTGGTGAACACTATGCCCTGATATGCAAGAATTTTGTAACTATAATTTAGAGTAAAGTCTATCACCGGTCCCTAAACTTGTACCGCTATGTCATTCCGGTCCCTAAACTCAAGTCCTCAAACTTGTTCGACTGTGTCATCCCGGTCCCTAAACTTGCAGATCACTCGTTTAGGTCCTCCAACTTGTTCAGTTGTGTCACCCCGGTTCCTAAACGTAGATTTGAATATCATCTGGGAAAAATAGGACGGTTTAAAGACTTTATATTTAAAAATAATTCATAACTTTTTCATGTGAACTTTAATGAAGATAAACTTTATATCAAACTTGTAGCCCTCAACATGATCTACAACTTTGTAGTTGATTTTTTTTAAGTCATTTTTTGTCCCAAAATGTAATTTTAAAATTAAAATTTCAAAATCTATAAACATCCAACAATATTTTGGGACCTTAAACAGTTTTAATTCAAAAACTTTTCAACTACAAAGTTGTAGGTCGCGTCGAGGGCTACAATTTTGATATAAAGTTTGTCTTCATTAGAGTTCACATGAAAAAGTTATAAATTTTTTTTATATAAAGTTTTTAGACCATCATGTTTAGGGACCGGGGTGGCACAACTGAACAAGTTGGAGGACCTAAATAAGTGATCTGCAAGTTTAGGGACCGGGATGACACAGTCGAACAAGTTTGAGGACCTGAACAGTCGATTTGCGAGTTTAGGGACCGGGATGACACAGCGGTACAAGTTTAGGGACCGGTGATGTACTTTACTCTATAAGAGTAATTTAATACTCACATGTTTCAAATTTTGACAAATTTTAAGCAATGACATAATTATGAGTTCTTGATATATGAATAGTTTTTCTTTGATCTGATGTAATTTTCCAATCCATTCCTTTGCAGTTGAGGCCAAAGAAGTGCTGGTGGTGCAGGTACTACATGTGAAGCATCATCTCATGATCTCATCGATCATTGTCATAAGACATGCCAGCGTTCAAGCTTTTCTAAAGTTCCTGCTTCCCGTTTAAATAATCTTATGTTGAATATAGACACTTTGAATAGTAGTTATCGTCTTGACGGCATGGTTGTTTAATAACGTAGTTAATATTCATAATATATATGTTACCTTGCCCAATAAAAGTCTCTCTCCTCTGTCCTCTGTCCGCGTCGCTCCCACCCGAAGCCAAGGGTTACACGGACGGTGCTGAAGAACCACCACAGCCACCCCCCTTTCCGGCCGCCCCCTACCTTGTCGCCGGCTGGCTACGAGGACGGCAGCGGCAGGGCCCTTTTCCCCCCCTCTCGACGGTGCCATAGCGGCTGTAGGCGCTGAGGCACCCGAAGAGGTGGCGGCAGTGGTGCGTAGATATGAGCCCTCCTCGCTTGGATCTGGTGAGGAGCCGACACGTGGTCTGAGCGGCGACGAAGGAAGTTAAACATGCGGCTGGATTCAGCGTGCAATGGCCGTGGGAGTTGGAATCGGCGAGAAGCGGAAGTGGGTCAGAGCGGCGGTAGGGAAGAGGACATAGAGGCGATGGTGGTTGGAGTGGCGTAGCGACGCGGCGCTGGACACATGGAATATATATGGCGTGGGGGCAATAGCTTGTGTGGACGGATTTGGCATCCCCGGGCTCAGATCCGGCTCCCTCCCCTGCGTCGATAGCGGGAGGTGCGTGCGGCATGGTCTGGCGTGGCACAGGCATGGATGGTGGCCCGGGAGGCGGCGACGGCAGTGGGATGACAATGGCACACGTAACGGTAAGAAGGTCGGCGACGCGGGAAGTCAATGCGGGCGATGGCAGGGAGGCCATCTTGGGAGATGGCGCGAGAGGCCGGCGTGGCAGTGGCATGGTGGCGTGGCGGTGGATGGTGACGGCATGTGTGCCATGTTTTCACATGGAAGCATGCGGAGGCTGGCCGGCAGGGAGGGGGCCAGGGTATAGCGGTTAACGGAGTATGGTCTATAGTGGAGCAATGGAGCAATACCTACGGATCAACATGTGGTGGGCAGTAGGTGTAAACCTAACCATTGTTGCCGGGCCGGCAATGATCGTGCTTCAGGAGTCATTTTTGCTCTTAGGGGCGTTGTCGAGTTGTCTCTTTCCTTCTGGTGGGGCTGCCGGATGAAAACCCTGTTTTGGTTCTCCCTAAGGCCTCGATGGACTGCAACGACGGTGCTCATCGTCGGTCTTCTCCTTGGACATGTCGTCTAGGAGGCCCCCTTGCCAAAACTTCTCTCAGATAGCTGGTGTGAGCTCTCCCTTGCCAAAATTTTCATAGATACACTTTTTATTTCCATAGGAAAGTAGCGGCACTTGCTAGAAGTACTTAATTGTGCAACAAACATAACAAACCTTTGTTAAAAATGAGAGACACATATATGATTGCGTGATGCCGCCAATCCTCTAACTCTGCACCTCTTGAGAAAATGATTCTTATTTTTATCTTCAATGTACAAACCATCTAAACCTCGTATGACTTCTTGTTTCATATGAGTAATGTGTTGCTGATAGCTAGTTATTTAGCACATATTAACCTCTTAAAACAAATGCCTCTACAGATGTAAGAATACCACAAGAAAATGCCTTTAGATACGAGGCAATTTTTATGTGCCAATACAGTGCCTCTAAGTAAAAGTGTCCCTAGACAAATTTTAAAGGCAAACTGAGAACTAGCTCTAGAAAAGTGCCACTACATAAGGTTTTTGTTGTATATTTTGGAAGACGTGAAGTAATGCTTATACAAAGGTAGTAGATAGATAAATATGCAAATGATTAAATACAAAACCTTGGTATCTTCACAAAGTCCATCTACCCCTCACCAAATGAAATAAGAACCTATACCATCACACCCCCACTGCCCCCCAAAAAAACACACACACGCACGCGCATAATGGAATAAAAAATATGCTATCATGCACATATGCACTCTTAAAATATGAAACAATAGTGCATTGTTTAGATGGGCTAGGTGAAACCTTGGCATCTTCACCTAGCCCATCTATCCTATCAAACAAAATAAGAAAGGGGTTATTACGCAAATATGTAGATGTATTAAATATGGCATGATGGCAGACATCAACCAGTCAACTCATCCCAAACACGTCAAAATATACGCAGTAATGGAACCTAGGCAGTTTTCACCCAGTCAATCCACCCTCACAAAATGAAACAAGGAAGGGGCTATTGTGGAAATATGCAGGTGCATTAAATATGGGACCAAGGCTATCTTCCCTTTGTCCATCCATCCTAGCTATTCAAAATTAAATAAGAAAATGACAATTATGCAAATGCATTAATATGGAACCTTGGCAGTCTTCACCTACTCCATCCATCCCTTCAAAATTGAATAAGAAAGGCACTATTATGCAAATATAGTGGTCCATTAAATATGGAACCCGAGCACGCAGGCCATCCCCCGCCAATGGCTCCCACTCTGGGGCTCCACCTCACTCAACC
The DNA here is from genome assembly GCA_023541355.1 of Oryza rufipogon. Classification (NCBI taxonomy): domain Eukaryota; kingdom Viridiplantae; phylum Streptophyta; class Magnoliopsida; order Poales; family Poaceae; genus Oryza; species Oryza rufipogon. The sequence continues at coordinate 185,964 of JAAMOU010000119.1, read as the reverse complement.
TGGACATGAAAGTTCTCTCCATAGATGAGCACAATCAAATTGACTTCATTGGCTGGTTCCTTGCTGCTCATTGGGTTCTTGTTCATCACCTAGTCCTCATCTCTAACCACCTCTAACACTGCAACATGATCTCGAGGACTGGCTAAAGTTTCCTATGATGAACAGCCTGTCCCACCTTGATTTTCAGTTCACCAATGGCAACACCACGATGACTGATCAGGCAAATTACATGAGCTACTTGCTAGTAATATCTGCATTTCACTTCTCCTCTACCTACCTTGGAGGTGGTTAGCTTCTCAAGCTGCTGCTTACATGATGACATGATCAGCCAGCCACTCCATTTCCCGAAGCTAAGGAAGCTCAACCTCCATTCTGTCAACTCCTCGGAGGATGCTCTTCATGCTCTGTCTGCCCGGCCCTTGAGAGCCTCCAAGTCAACTACACTGTTGGTTGCATCATCTTCGCATCAGGTCTCCATCACTGAGGAGCATATGCATAGGCGCCACACACGGTCTGAATCAAGGGGTCATGTTCTAAGAGGTAAATATTAAGGAGGTGCCGCTCCTCGAAAGACCGATGTCAGCTTTTTTGGACGATGGCCCTCCGAGCTTCCGGGTAATCACCTAGACAGGAGTTATTGGGTTTCCTGCCCAGCTTCATCTCCATACTTGAGATTGAGACTGCTGTTATTCAACGGTATCACCGAGCCTTATACATTAATATTTTGCTCCATTTTACACACTAGCCATCATCTGCACTGCATGAGTAGACCAATTTTAAAATAGCATGAAAAGATCGATTTAAATAGATTTACTACTTGATATTTGGTACACAGTTGGTTAGATAGCAGCAGCCATGCCTATTTGATTTTGATGTTATGTTTCTTCAAGGGTTTAAATCCGGCTATATATAGCTACTGGTATCTGTGGATATAGCTATTTATGGAGGATCTAGCTATTGTTGCTCCCATATAAAATTTAGCTGCTATATATAGTTCACTTTAGCCTGCTATTAACTGTTTGAGAAGGTCAGTATAGGTGAATGTCTTAGGAGGTGATTATAACACTGATTCCATTTAGCACAGATGCTAATGTTTGTTTTATTTGTGCCGTCCAGGAAATGCCTTCTGGTAACGTGGCAGCGTCAGTGCCCACTATGAAGATTTTGGTTCTTCAATCTACTTGTCCTAACCTGGCTGCGGTTGTCCACCTCAGATATTTTCCCTGCTTGGAGAAGTTGTATGTCAGGATGAATCTATGACTGTTCATGGTAATTTTGTGTGATTTAAATCTATACTTTCTATGAAGTGATAACGCACTAAGTTTAAAGCTCAACATAAAACCATATCACATCATTACCCACTAGCAATAACTATATATTTAGGGGGTGTTTGGGAACTAGGGACTAAATTTAGTCCCTCTCACAAAAGCATAAGTCCCTATGGTAGGGACTTATGTTTTTGTGAGAGGGACTAAAGTTTAGCCCCAATTTAGTCCCTCCAACCAAACACCACCTTAAACTCATGCAAGTACGCAATATCATCTACACAATCTATTTAATTTTATAAATTAACATGCAAGCATATCCAATCATCACCCCTCACATCATTTTCAAAATATTTTAACAAATCTATCTATCATTTTTATAATATTTAACATTACCCCTAAAAAAATATGTTTCACATTATAGCGCAGGTATAATTTTTTTGTTTCGTGATACGTATTGATTAACCCTGGCGTTTCTGTAACATACCAGGATTTTCACCTAGGAAAATTTAAAACTTTTTGAAAGCTAATGCATTTGAGAATATATTAGCTAATCTTAGAATTAAAATCCTGTAAATAAGATAAAACACCAAGTTTTGTTGGGTCAAGATTTAAAGCTAATCCAAAATTAGATTTTATAAAATTTTGGGTTACAAATCTCAATTCAAATAAGATGGTTTAAAGTTTAAATAGGAATTTAATTCTTTTGGCTTTGCATTTCAACCTAAGCAAAATATTTGAGCCAAATGAAAACAAATGGAAATATAAGTTTTAATAATAAGAAAAACCTAAATGGAAATAAATACACTTGGTTGTATGTGCATTTTATTATTTTAGGTTTGTTTTTGGTGCATCTTATAATAGGTTTCATATGCATGTCATGTCTAAAGAAAACTCCTAAAAATAAATTATGCAACAACAAATTGCACCAAAATTCTCAGAAATACTAAATAGCATCCTAAATATATAGTAATTTTAGTTTGAATTTATCATATCAAATGATGTCTCAAACAAATCCTTTAACTCAGCTAGAAATCTGGAAAACAGCGTATCATTTAGCCTACTTTGCACCATCACCAAAATTTAACCATAACTTATCTAGCTAAACCATTTGGTCAGAATGTTAACTATAGTGTACTCTACCACCTGGTGCAATGGCTTAATCAAATTCGAAATATAACTACATGAGATAAGAGCCACAAGTTGCTCAAACAATATTTAGACTGCAGTCAACATAGTAACTTAGGCCTCTTTACTAAATTACCATGGCTTGGAACTTGGCACATTGAACCATCAAATCATTGTCTACCTAGCAGCAACCTTGTCTCCCCAAAATTCTAAATTAAATGTAAAATTCTAAATTAAATGGAAGAAAGGAGAGGGATTAAAACCGTTAGAATAAATTCAACACTTACAAAATTTAGAGCTTCTAGGCCTCTTCTTCTATTTCTCTCTCTTACAAGTGGGACCTAGCCATGGTGGGACCCATGTGTCATTCTCACAACAGCGAACCCTACTCTAAGCAAGCAATAAAATAATTAGTTTTATTTGTTAAAAGAGGGAAAAAGGAGAGAGTGCTTTAATTTGGAAAACACATTTCACCAAAGATCATACCCTACCTCTCTAATCCTTCTAGGAAGCATCTATATGGGCCCATTTGTCATCCTTTCTTCAGCCATATCATCTTAGTAAATTCCTCATTGATCTAGTTAAGATTTCAAAGAGGGAGAGAGAGATAAAAATCACCATACACCACATAAATCACCCTACCTCTCATATCTTTCTAGGAAATCACTAATGGGACCCTTTGGCAGCCTTTCATTCTGGCATAGATGAAGTACAAGCTGAAGCATCTCTCTAAACCTTACTCTCTCCCAGAAAATCGTGTCAAAGCCATATCAAGACACCTAGCCATGCCCTGCCAACTCAACCTCTGCTCAACTTCGCCACCATAGTCTTATCTTATCCCTAATTATGTTCCAAGGAAGAATCTAGAGACAACTCCCTCGTAATCTCCATGAACATCCTCTTCTTTCATTCCACCGAAGAAGTTTGATCCCTAGCAAGACTTATCTGGTGAGCTTCGCCGCAATCCAACCACAGGAACGTGATCATCTTCCTCTACCTGATCCTTCTCTTTGTTTGTTTTCTCTTTTGGCGCAGGTCAAGCTGGAGGGGTCGCGCTCGACGGCGTTCCCGGCGTCCGGAGCACCTCCGTGGGCTACATCTCCGTTGCCGACGATCCAAGCCATCTCTTGCCGAGCCACTGCGCCACCATAGTCACCTAGTTTGCAGATGGCCATCCACCGGAGGAATTGAGCGGAAGAGCCCTAAATCGCGAGATCGAACCCTTCTTCAAGTCCGGCCGCTGGCTATCATCGTCGATTACTCGCTCCCGGGTGAGCTTCGGCGCAATTCCTCGTTTGTGAAGCACCCTTAGGTTGTCTTTGATCCATTTCCCTCCTCTCCTTAGCAGCCCGAAGACCGGAAGGAGCCGACGCCGTCGCCCTGTTGTTTCCGCCGCCGCCGGGACGTTCCACGCTCCGGTCGTCGTCGTCCAAGCTTTGTCAGGGCAAGCACGAACTCAAGTGAGCACCCAGGCACCCCGTAGAGGCACATGCATACACTCAATTCACACCGAAACAAGCTGGAGCTCGACATGAACATGCATGCCGAAGCTCACCGTCGCTTGAGCTCGCCGCTAGCGCTATTCCGTCCACCATATCATGCGAGATCACAACCGATGGCTTCGCCGTCGTTCCCTCTTCATTTTCTCTTTTAGTTGCAACCTCTGAATGGCCACCGTTCGTCGTCGGCGCCGGCGAGAACACCGCCAGGTTGCCGCGCCAGCCGCTGCTCTGTTCTCCTCCTCTCAGGCTAGCTGACGTATGGGTCCAGTTAGATTAGGCACTAAGGACCTTCATTAGTGAATGTTTAGATCTGGTAAGGTTGTAAATGCAAATAATCTTAGTATGACATGTGGATCCAGGATCTACCAGTAAATATATAAAACGTGGAGCACTCTTAATGAAGATAGTATTAACTATTAAACATGTGCTAAGGACCTCGGGACCTATTCCTAGAAAATCCAGGGACTTTTCTGCATACTTGCTCTCACTGACCAGTGGGCCCTATGTGTTTAAAATCTGGAAAAATATAAGGAAAGTGACTAGAGAAGATATTTTACAATTGAAAACTTGCCCAAACCTGTAAAATACATGTAAAATCCATTTTAGTTCCTTATGAGATGAATCAAATTTCTGTGAACTCATACACTTATGAACTTAAATTTAGAACCATAAAACTTGCACTTACAGTAGAAGAAATAGCTCTAAAAACTCATATAAGAAACAATGAACATAGAGCAACCTCCAACTTAGAAAATCATATAAAATTCATCTTAATTCAATTTGGAGTGAACTAAGTTCCAGTGTGCTCACAAAACCATGTTATTAATTTACATGATCTAAAACTTGATACTTTCTGTAATAAAAACATCACCAAATATTTATCTAGTAAAATAACTAGTATAGTGTAAACTAGAAACTATACAATCCATAAGTAATTCATTTTAACTCCAAATGAGACAAACTAAAATTTTTTAGTTTGATAAAAGCATGTACATTTGTTCTGTAGATAAATCTGTAGAAGAAACCATATCAAAAAACATCACTAAAATTTGAATAATGAATTAATATTAAAGAACAGTATAGAAAATTCTATAATTCATATAAAGTTTAATACAACTCTTAATGAAGTGATCTCAGGTTTGTTAGATTCTAAGAACCATGAAATTAGTTTTTATAAAATAAAATATGTCACTTACAGTACCCAAAACTTTTCTAAATTTTGAAATAGTTAACAATTACTATAATAAATAATTTGGCTGGTAAAATTACTAGTAAAATCATCCTAACTCTAAAAATTGTGAAACCAACTTTGTTGAACTCCTGTGAACATCCCCTTCATTGCAGCAAGCCAAAATTTCACAAAAACTTGACCCTAAAATGCACCTAAGGACTATTAGAGCTTAATTAATCTAGTGCTAGTATTAAACTTTGAAAATTTATAACTCTCTAATGCAAAGTGATAAAATATAAATTCTTTCACCTAAATTCATATTAGACCAGCACCTAACCACACTTGTAAACTCATGCATTTTAGAGCCTTTTACTCTCTTTAGCATTTATCGTTACCGTTACCGTTATTTCTTTTAGATGGCGAAATCGTTATCGGTGAGGTGATTGGTCTTATAGCTGATCTCAGGAAGGTCTCATATCAATCAAGGCAAGTGTTGCCCTTACTTTGAACATATTGAATCCTATGTTTTCGGGCTAAATGTTTTGATTGTAAAGTTGCACGCGTAATTCTAATTAACGGTACTTTCAAAACTATAGATTGTAGTTAACCTTTAAAAGATGAATGAATCCTCTTTTGAAAATCACCCCTTGCTGTTTTGAACCTTAGGAGTAATTTGTGTACTTTATTTGTGCTCATATGTCTATACTATGCTTTTATAAAGTGCAAATTCTTAGCCTTGCTTAGTGATAAATAAAACATGGTTATGAATCACTTGATATACTATTTGGAACTCCTTTTTAAACATTATGTTCAGAGGTGATTCTCTGATTATTTGTGAAATAAAATGAGTTAAAATGTGATTTTAGACTTGGGCGGCAAGTGGTATGCATATGGTAGTAGTTGCATACGATAGGGTGAGTGTTCGCCTGAGTCAATTAATGACCGAACATCATATCACCCATTGTGTTTACCGTACATCCACATATGTCTTTATAGGGGATCTTGGCCTATTAAGTTAAGCACTTGTCTAACCTTGCATTCGGGAGGCATTTGTAGTATAGGTAGGGGCCACGAGTGTACTGTGGGCTATCTAGAGGAACTACCCATGTGTGTGTTGAACCTTAAGACGAGTGTATTGTTCCTAAGTGTGTGATCGTAGGATGATAAATTCCCTACGTGTGTGATTTCCGTGAGGAGACGAGTGTACTGTTCCACCTCACGGCATGGGCGTCTAAGTGTATGTGTCCAATACAACGATATTGTGCCACGTGGTGGGTACCCGTTATGTCCGTCACCACGGCGTTAAGTTTAAGTCGTGGGCCCGCCACTTAACGGTTCTAGGTCATATATCGAGTATGGTCTAGGATGGAGGAACACGTATCGTGCTCATGCAAGGTTAGACAAGACTTAATGTAAAAGCCTCGTTGTGACCTCTAGACCGTACTCAATGTGTAGAGTATGGTGGTGCCGACGGGTACCAGACAAACTAGAGCGATTTACATCTTGTGGGTAAAGCTATACAAACTCTTCAGAGTTCTAAAAACTAATCGATTAGCCGTGCTCACGGCCATGAGCAACATGATGATGTACTTTAGGTATAATCTTGTGATTTCTAAATGCTTTTGAAACTAAATATTTTGAGAATGATGATGAGATTCATATATGTGATATGATTGCCTTACTTCCCGTTGTGTTGTAAGGGAATGATTTCTATCTATTTATGTTGATATCATGCCATGATTAATATGCTTCACATATTGCTAAAATATTTTGCTTAAATTAAGTTGCAAATGGTTTGTGAACTAAAATTTGCTTTATGCTGAAAATTGACACTACAAATAGCCTTCCTTTGGCATAGAGCTTTCATCCTTTGGCATAGAGCTTTCATGTATGTAGGTTTGATAGTGCTCTTGACAGTTCATTAGTTTGATTAATATACTGAGTCTTGCCATGTTTTGTGTAATTTATGTTTTGCAGGAATAGGCTTAGTTTAAGTTGAGTGATGAGGATTTCGACTGCTTCTTCTAGGATTTGAACTTAATGGGGTAAACCCCTAGTCGGTGTGCTTGAGGATTGGGTAGTCAAGCTTCCGTTGTTCTCTGATATAGTTATATTTGGCCGGTCGGCCTATGTATCTATTAAGTAGTTGTAATCTGAATTTTATTTGCTTTAGATGTATTTTGCTATGTATATTCATGCTTAAGATGAAAGTGTGAATCTAGTGCATTTCCTGGGAACTAGATTTACATGAGTATGAGTTAGGAATATGTCGCGACCGGGAAAATTGCCTTTTCCCGAACGCTAGTGTATTAATCCCCGTCCCAGGAAAAGCCGGGGTACACCACACAAACATGATATAAAAGACACATTTTTATTATATCGATAATATTTACATTATTACAAAGGCGCTTCAGGCCTGACAAAAAAAAATAAACAGCAGCGGACTAGCGGGCCTACGGCTCCATCTTCACAGGCGCTTAACTGGGGTATAAGCCAGGACTCCACCTAAGACATCTTCTCCAAAGCTTCTCTTACTGAAGAGGGGAAAGATTGAACAAGAATGAGTACAACCACAGTACTCAGCAAGCCACACCGGAGATGCATAATTAATGCAAGGGAGTACAAGGGGATAATAATATAGAGGTTAAGTTTTGCAGTAAACAGCATTTAAAAGTCACTTAGTTGCCCAAAGCCATTTTATAAAGACGATCCTAGAGCTACACAGTATTATTAATCAAGGCCGTGAACCCACACGAACCTGCCTTAACCCAAGGCCTACGATGATTCAGACCGAACTGGCAACCCGACCCTGGGTCCCAGCTCGTCCCAAGCCAACCCAGGCCAACCATTCCACATTTTAGTTGTTGAGCAAATTTTAAGAATTAAAACACTGACTTGGGTACATTGCTCGGCTTGCCCATAACCGAGAGCGCGGCTATTCGAATAGATTATACTCTGATCAGAGGTGTACATTTTTACCCACAAGACACATCTTCCTCACGTGCAACCACGTGCCACATACCACCACGGTATACAGACGGAAGACGTGACATAGTTTCCAACCCATCCTAGCCATAGACAAGAGTACCGACCCAACCCCACCTATGGCCGGAACCCCCGGGACAGGTAGGTAGGACTGAGCCCCTAGCAGCAGGACACCGGCCCTGTGCCATGACATCTCGACTACCGGGCCGCAGCTCGTGTAGCCTTCATTTGCCCTGGAGAATGTCCATCGACCCCCGACTTCATCCATCTCCAATCCGTGTACTTTTGTTTATAACCAGACTGAGCCACAAACTAAGCCTTACCCACTAGACATGTGGAAGTACGGTAGTGCTTTGCAACATAGGCCTGAGCTTAATCCTTATAGTGGCCGGGGTGCTACTTCCCACAACTGGCATGCACCCAAACCCCACCGAAAACAGGTTTTAGGGGTTTTGAAAGAGGAAGAGAGGTGTATGTCCAATTCCACCATAAACCAACAATTCCATAGTGTCCAAATGATATGAGAATTCCCAAAGTCTAAAGTTATAAAACCACCTAATATTGCCTAATTAATCAGCGAAGCATCTACCTAAATTCATACTAGTGGAACCATGAATAGAATACCCACTAGTTGGGGTTTTGTTTATCCTAGGGTGAACAAGGTAATAATAACAATAGCAATAATAATAAGGTCATAACAAAGGTAAATAGGCATGGCTAAATAAAACAGTGATAACGCGGGAATTTAAATAAAGCGATAATGCATTAATTTAAATTAAAATAATTTTGTAAACTGGGATTCAATATGCTCAAGGATGATGTGACTTGCCTTGTTCAGAGAGAACGGCCTTCCGAACCTTCGGCGACGACCGCGAACCACGCCTCGGGAATCTCCGGAACGACAGAAGCTACGCGAGGCACACAAGCAAAGCTACAAGCCTATAAAGAAGCAATAACAATACATAAAAAGAAAGCACACGGTTCTTTAGATTATAGCAAACATTAGGAGACTTGAACGGGTCGATTCAGAGTTCGTATGACCAAGATATGATCATCCGAAGTTTTAATGCTGTTATATGGAGATTTGCGGATTATTATAATTAGGCTTTGCGACTATAAAACAGGTGTAAGCGCTAGCCTGGAAAAGACAGGAAGGCTGCGCCGTTGACATGCGGACCCCACATGTCAACCTAAAGGACCGCGGTAGACCGAGTACACAGAGGCGGTCCACGGGTCGACGGAAGCAGACCCCGTGTGTCAACCGAGACGAGTGGCCGACAAACGGACTCCACTAAACACCACACGGCCTGCACACGTGGAAACCACGCGGCTACCGAGCGGGCACACTAACACGGACACTACACGGTCACCACCCGCACGCGTGAACGACTACCGACACCGGTACACGGGTACCAGGGCCGACAACCGCACAACGAGCACGGGCGACACCGAAAGGACGAGGACGGGGCAGCGAGGGAGAGGGATCCTTACCACCACGCGACGAGGCGCGGGAACGACAACGACGAACGGGCGCGGCGGAGACAGACGGGCACAACGGAGACGAACGGCGAGGGGACGGCTTCGGCAGCGATCCTTGGACGAAGGCGAGACGCGGCTGGCACGAGGCTTGACGACGCGGAGCCGAGGACGAAGACAAGGACGGGGGCTGCAGCGGCACACTTGACGAACGCGGACGACGGACGAGAACGGCTCGACGGAGGGACGAACGCCACGACGACCGGGAACGACGAGAGGACGACGACGACGACGATGACCGGGACCGGCGAGGAGGCGATGAGGGCAGCCGGCAGCGGCTGCGCGGGGACGAGGACGGCGTGGAACACGCCGCAGCGATGACGATGACGGAGGCGGCGCCGCGAGACGACGAGCCGGGCGACCGACGGGACGTCGACGACGAGAACGATCGGAGACGACGATGATGGACCGCGGAGGGGTTTGGATGGAGGGGAAACGATGCCGAGGACGACCTTGCCGCTGCGATGCCGGAGGTGGTAGTGGTGCAGCAAGCCGACGAGCCGGGGAGGAGGAAGGGGCGGCCGAAAGGACGCCGGCGACGAAGAGGATGGAGAGGCCGGCGCGGCGACGGCGTTCCGGCGAAACCGAGGAGCAGCCGGGGTGGAGGGCGATGCGGCGACGCCGAGGGAGGTGGTGGCGACGTCGGCCGGCGCACGGGAAACGCGACAGTGGCGGCCGGAGGTGGAACAGTGGCGGCAACGCCACTGTTTTGCCGGCGAGGACGCGTCTCCGGTGCTTCCCCCGCGAAACGGAGGGCTGACTGAGGGAGAGGAGGTGGCTGCGAGGCCGAGGGAGAAGACGGCGCGGCCGGACGGCGCTCCGGCGAGGAGGGAGAGGCGGCTGGAGGCGGCCGGCGCGGAGGAAAAAGAAGGGCGACGGCGGGAACGCGCCTCCGGCGGTCACCGCGCGAAACGGAGGGCATGCCGGGGTGGAGGAGGTGGCGGCGACGCTGGAGGAGGCGACGGCGCGGCCGGCCGGCGCACGGTCGAGGCGGCACAGGCGGCTGGAGGCGGCCGGCAGCGTGGGAGAGAGAGGAGGGCGGCGGGGAGAGGGCTAGGGACCACGGGGAGGCTCGGGATGGGGTTAAAACGATAGAACGGAGTGAGGGGATCCCATTTTATAGGATGGGGGAGAGAGCCGGCCACGGGAGGAGCGGGAACGGCGGCGGGAACCACGGCCGGCGGCAATGGAGGGCGGCCGGGAATGGCGCGGCCGTTCCCGGCGATTGGGGGCGCCATTCAAGGGGAAATTAAGGGGGAAAGAGAGAGGAGGGAAAGGGGATTAATTCCCCCCAATCAATTTGGGAATCCCATGCTTGATTCGCGCGGATTTGAGGGAGGAATGGTGCTAGGGTTCACGGGAGAGGGAGAGAGGACGGCCGGGCGGGAGGAGGACGATGACTCGGCCTGGCGCGTGGGCCCCACGCGGTCAGGCGGCGGCGTCAGCGCGCGCACGCGCGCGGCACGGGCGGGAGGGCGCCGCTCGGCTTGGGCCGGGCGGCCGGCCCAGGAGGAGAGGAGGGGGAGGCGGCCTGGGCCGGGCAGGCCGGGAGGGGAGGGGGGGGAGAGGCAGCCCGGGAGAGAGAGGGAGGAGGGAGCTGGGCCGAGGGGAAGGGGGGCCCAAGAGGAGGGAGAGAAGGAGAGGGAGAGAAAGAGAGGGAGGAAAGGAAGACTTCGGCCGCAGGCCGAGGGGAGAGAGGGAGGACTTTGGGCCAAAATTGGCCCAAAAGAAAAGGAGGATTATTTTTAGATTTTTCTTTTTATTAAACTTTGATGATTGTTTTTGTTGTTTAATAATTATTTCCGGTGCTCTGAAAATTCAAGTAAAATTTGAGGGCTCCTTTTTAGACCAAGAAGAATTTAACAAAAATTCTCCGAGCCACATTCGAATTTTTCTTGTACGTATTTTAATGTTTGCCAATTTCTTTTCGAATTTTAATTAATTCTATTATTCCTTTTAGAAAATGATTTTTATTTCGGGATGAATTTATCAGGACGTGACAGAATATTTGAGATGTTGTGGATCTTTAGCCATTTTGTCAACTCTCATGAATGTGTAACACATCTGGTCACCGCCTTCGAGTGGTTTGATGGGCACATATTAGGCTGAAGTTGACTGGCAGGCTAAAGGCCCAACAATGTCTCCAATATTCCTCTCTCGAGGCGTCGGATATTTCATTATGCTTGTTTGATGACTTGAATTATTCATTTCATCTCTCAATTATAATGGAAGGTCCGGAAAGCCTACGACAGATTTATTATAATTTTTTACACTTAGCTCGATTGTTGAAAAAAAATTAAAAATTACTTAGTAATTCCTACCGCAAAGCACGGGGACTCACCAAGTTATCTTAATTAAGGTTACCACGATCATATAGATTTTAAGAAATCCATCCTGGCAGTACTATTGTTCCAGTAATGCTGACTTACAATTGTTTTTATGTAAGTTTCTCTGAGATATTGCACCATTTGGAATAATCTGTGCTATCATTAGTCAACATCATCTGTAAAACTACATAATACAAAAATAAACGCGCACAAGCAACAAAATTAATAATTAGATCTTACGCGATCAGTTAGTTCACATAGTAATTATAAGCCCATCAAATTAGCAAGCACCGGACTTAAGTATACACGCATTCATCAACATAACTTCTTTAGCTTGGCAGGTAATAAATGTATGCTTTGCTACAACTTATGAACCAATCCTTTGATGGCATCCATGCTATTGCTTGCCGCCACGAAAATTCCATACTCCAGTATGCAAAGATAGGGAAATATTAATTAAGACAACACTTCTTGCTTGGACAAGCATGAAAATGGGACAAGAATGGGACTAGGACACTCAGACCGTCATCCGAGAAAGGAAAAAGTCTAAATACCCCCGTAAACTTTAGATGGAAGTAAATCTAGCACCCTGAACTTTAAAACCGGATATCCAACCCCCTAAACTTTGCAAAAATCATATTACCCTCTATGGTGGTTTTGTATAGTGGTTTTTATCTAATTCGTATAAAAATTTGATGAGTTTGATCACGTGACATACACATCGGACATATATATGATATATATTATATATATATATATATATATATATATAAATCTCTACTTAAATATTTCTTTTTACCACTTGCTAACTCTCACTTGCAAACAAGTAGCAACATAATAATAGTACGGTATCAAGGTATAAGTACAAATTGATGACTTACAACCAATGATATGGAAATATGTTATATTAGTTATTTAAAGTTATTCGTTTAAACTTTTAAAATATGCAAAACCACCTTAGGGGGTAATATGACCGGTTTTGCCAAGTTTAGGGGGGTGGATGTCCGGTTTTAAAGTTCAGGATGCTATATGGACTTCCATCCAAAGTTTAGGGCCGGGGGGGGGGTATTTGGACCTTTTCCTCCACGAAATATTGGATAGAAAATGATAGTAGGACTTCTAAAACTCAACTCAGAGAGAATTACAAATGGGACAACGGAAGGTCGTGGTACAAGAAGAGGTTGTCGGACTAATAACAAAATTGGATATAGATGCATGTGTGATTCAAGACGACACCACGATTATATATCTTGGAGTAATACGTTCTTGTTGCACCATTGCTACAATATCGATATGAAGCTAAGTCATCATGCATAGCATATAGACTATTGCCAATCAAATAGTCTGATTGTTTTTTTGGAAAAAAATGTGTGTGTGTGTGTGTGTGTGTGTGCGTGTGTGTGTGATATTGTGTGTTGTGTGTGCGCTTGTGTATTGGAATACATACAGATTATTCACAAGCGTATATATCTCAATTAACAAAATGATTTTCGGCAATACAATTTTTCACTAAAACAAAATTACTATTATTATATCTCATGATTCATCTCATTAGTAAAATCTTCTAGCACACACATATTTATAAAAGAAAAAAAAAATCTTTACAGTGACTGAAGGATCAATCTCTATTTGCAACACTTCAATAAACAATCACAAGCAACAACATTAATAATTAATTAGATTTTACATGATCAATTAGTGCACATTATAGTTATAATCCCATCAAATTAGCAAGCACCATTCTTATAATTATACATTCATTCTGTAAATCGGAAGCTAGCATAGAAACTTGCATCAGCATAACTTCTTTAGCTTGGCGGAACAAATGTATGCTAAGGGAGATGAGGCTCCATGGAGGATGGCAGACCATGACATTGCTAGGGAAGAGATGCCTCACTCGCTGGCGCGGCTGGCGGCTATTGGCAGCAATTATGTCTTGTATCTTCATAAATAATCTTCATTTAATGCTTGTATCTTCCTGTGTGAAAGGCTGCAGGGATACATTGTATAGATGCAAATTGACGGATGAGTGAATCATATATTGGGCTAGGTTTTCTTACATGAGTTGCACAATGGACTAGGTCTTAGCAAATAATTTCACTTTATACCAGCTATTGTTAGTATATAGCATTCAATTTGGACTATAGGCCCACATTCAGCCAGATCAAGTGTTCTCTCCCTCTTCCGCTTCTTTCTTATTCCTCCATACCTATCATTCCCCAACCCCACATCATCACCCTCCACTTCCATTCCCTATCTACTACCATATTTTTGCTCACTGTTGTTTGCTTTGCCCTCTTGCTACCCTCGAGCTGGAACACCTAGCTAGATCGAGAGTTTGATGATGAGATTGAGTTTGGTGAAACAAAAGCTTGAGCTCAATTAGGATGCTCAATGGCACCATTCTGCCGCAGCATTTCATCCCACCACAGGCTAGTGGTGTTGTGCTTGTGCCAATCCAATAGCGTGACCCATCGTCATTGGCAAGCGGGTGGATCTAGGTAGCAGGCAATAACTAAGTTGGAACAAGTAGGGCACGTGGGAGATGTGGGAATAGATAGGGTGGTCTAGTGTGAAACTAAAGGTAAAACACCCTGGCCTAAAGTGAAAACATGGGATGTGCCCTAGTCCAAAACGAAACTTTGGCAATAATAACTAGCCCAATATGCAATTCACTCTTGACGGATCATGATTTGTAAAACAACATAGAATTAAATGTAGAATACATTCAATGCATTTAAGTGTGCTCTGATTGAATTTTTAGTACATTTCATTTTGCATTTCAAGTAAAACCATAAGATATTTGAAAAAATATATTTTTATGTGTGAAAAACTATAGAAATTGTTACGTTGAGATTATTACATTTTGGCTCAAAAGTTAATGTTCAACACACATATAGAAGTATATAGTATCTGAGATATGATTGAAATTCCCAGCAAACCTATTAGTACATATCTCTTCAGGAAGAGGAATTACATGATATACACATAAATTTTTAACCAAAATTTACATGTCAAATCGTCAATTCCATGTCGTCTTATGTGAAAAGGTATATATATTTGCCAAGCACATCACTCTTCAAAAGTTATGCCGAGTCAAGCTATCTTTTGGAGACACTATCACGAGAAGTCCACATCTCTCCTCCTTGTGTTTCCAACTATGGGAGGCCAACGCTACCGGATCCACACTAAAAAAATAACCTTGCATGTAGAGGTATTTTTCAAGTGCCGTAGAGACATTATTTCAAGGGACAATTGCTCATTGGACTCAATTTCAGAGTCTTAACTACTAATCTGACCCTACTTTTTAGAGTTTACTCATTTGACCCTGCTTTTGAAAAATGAAGTTACCGTCTGACCTTCTTTTCATCACACCGATAAGTTTCACTTAGAAAAAATAAAAAAAACAAATTATAATTTGAATGGACCAAAATACCCTTCATGACCTATCCATTCACTCCTAACCCTATCCATTCACCCTAATCCCATCTCTCACGGCTGGCGCAAGGCGAGTGGTGGCGGCAGCGATGGCATGCAGAGGGGCGGTGGCGTCAGTGCGTGGAAGAGCAGTGGCGCCGCCTGCTGCCGTGCGGAGGGAGGAACGGTGTTGGCGGGCGGAGGGATGAGGAGTGGTAGTAGCGGCGTGGAAGGGTGGCGATGCCGGTGCACGGTGGAGCGGTGGCGACGGCTACGGCCGCATGGAGGGAGGGGCCAGCAATGACAGGCCCGGGTGATGGAGCTTGCGCAGTGACGAGTGGATCCGACGGGGGGAGGTCAATGGCGGCTCGACGACAAGGAGTGGCGGCAACGGGTCCGGGCGGTGGAGCTCAAGCTGCGGTCGGCGGATTCGGCGACGGCGCTCGGCAACAGCGGGCAGATCCGGCAGCGGGACCGACGCGTGGAGGGAGGGAGGTGGCGCCGGCACCTACGCGAGCCACAGGGAGTAAGGTGTGGCATCGGCGTGGAGGGAGGGAGGCGACGCCGGTGCAAGGAGGGAGAAGATTGCGGCGCTGGCAAGGAGGCAACGCCAGTGCCAGTGCGTGGAGGGAGGGGGCGGTGTCGGCCAAACTTGTGTCGAATAAGCAAGGGTAAAATGGACTATTTGTTCCTTAGTTCACACTATTAACTCACTCTAATGGAATAGGGCCGGCCTTCGTTTTCGATTTTGAAAACAGGGTCAAATAAGCAAACTAGAAAAAGTAGGGTCAGATTGATAGTTTGGCTTCGAAACAGGGTCAAATGAGAAATTGTCCCTTATTTTAATGTCTTAACAATTTTGTCGAAGCATTTTGGAAAATACCTCATAATTGTTTTTGTGAATTGTCTGCACCAACAATTAGGCAGTACATAAAATGTATCTACGCCATGCGGCATTTTTGTAGAGACATTTTTATGTCCATAAGAAAGTAGGGACACTTTCAAGAGGCATTCAGTTGTGCAACAAACATAAGAAACCATGATGCTATAGAAATAGCTCATAAATGTCTTTTGGTGAATTGTCTCCAGAAACCAATAGGCATTTTATAAAATGTGTGTCTGTCTTGCGGAATTTTCGTAGATACACTTCTTATTTCCATAGGAAAGTAGCAGCACTTGCTAGAGGTATTAATTGTGCAACAAATGTAACAAACATACAAATGGCTCCCACTCTGGGGCTCCACCTCACTCAACCTGGACATGAATGCGCTCTCCGTAGATGAGTGCAATCAAATTGACATCGCTGGAAGGATCCTTGCTGCTCATTGGGTTCCTGTTCATCACTTGGTCCTCATCTCTGACCAGCTCTAACACTGCAACATGACCTCGAGGACTGGCTAAAGTTTCCTATGATGAACAGGTTGTCCCACCTTGATATTCAGTTCACTAATGCATGGCAACACCACGGTGACTGATCAGGCAAATGACATGAACTACTTGCTAGTAATATCTGCACTTCACTTCTCCTCTACCTTGGAGGTGATTAGCTTCTCAAGCTGCTGCTTACATGATGACATCATCAGCCAGCCACTCCATTAATTTCCCGAAGCTAAGGAAGCTCAACCTCCATTCTGTCACCTCCTCAGAGGATGCTCTTCATGCTCTGCTTGCCCGGCCCTTAAGAGCCTCCAAGTCAACTACACCATTGGGTTGCATCATCTTCGCATCGGGTCTGCATCACTGAGGAGCATATATGCATAGGCGCCACACACGGTCTGAATCAAGGGGTCATGTTCTAAGAGGTAATTATTAAGGATGCGCCGCTCCTCGAAAGACCAATGTCAGCTTTGTTGGCCGATGGCCCTCCGAGCTTCCGGATAATCACCTAGACAGGAGATATTGGGTTCCTGCACAGCTTCATCTCCAGACTTGAGATTGGGACCGGTATAGCTACCGGTATCTCTGGATATAGCTGTTTAAGTAGCTAGGATCTAGCTATTTTTGCCCCAATATATAATTTAGCAGCTATATATAGTTCACTTTAGCCTGCTATTAGCTGTTTAAGAAGGTCAGTAGGTGATTGTCTTAGGAGGTGATTTATATATAACACTGATTCCATTTAGCACGGATGCTAATGTTTGTTTTATTTGTGCCGTCCAGGAAATGCCCCCTGGTAACGTGGCAGCGTCAGTGCCCACTACGAAGATTTTGGTTCTTCAATCTAGTGTCCACCTCAGATATTTTACCTGCTTGCAGAAGTTGTATGTCAGGATGAATATATGACTCTTCATGGTAATTCTGTGTGTTTTAAATCTATACTTTCTATGAAGTGATAATACTCTAAGTCCAAAACTCAACATACAACCATATCACATCATTATCCACTAGCAATAATTATATATTTATCCTCATGAAAGCACGCAATATCATCTACACAATCTATTTAATTCTATAAATTAACATGCAAGCATATCCAATCATCACTCCTCACATCATTTTCATAATATTTTAACAAATGTATCTATCATTTTATAATATTTAACATTACCCCCTCAAAAAAATATAGTGCAGGTATCATTTGTTTGTTTTATGATAAGTATTGATTAACCCTGACGTTTCATTATAATTTTTTACTCTTAGCTCGATTATTAATATATAATATATTGAAAATTATTTAGTAATTTCTGCAGCAAAGCACGGGGAGTCACCAAGTTATCTTATTTAAGGTTACCATGATCATATAGATTTTATGAAATCCATCCTGATAGTACTATTGTTCCAGTAACGCTGATTTACAGTATTTTTTATGTAAGTTTCTCTGAAATATTGCACCATTTGGAATAATCTGTGTTGTCATCAGTCAACATCATCAGTAAAACTACATAATACAAAAATAAACGGGAACAAGCAACAAAATTAATAATTTGATTTTACACGATCAATTAGTTCACATTGTAGTTATTAATATATCCCATCAAATTAGCAAGAATCGGACTTAATCATACATGCATTTTGTAAATCGGAAGCTAGCATAGAAAACTTGCATTGGCAGAACAAATGTATGCTTTCTACAACTTATGAACCAATCCTTTAATGGCATCCATGCTATTGCTTGGTGCCACGAAAATTCCCTACTCCAGTAAGCAAAGATAGAGAAATATTAATTAAGACAACACGTCTTGCTTGGACAAGCACGAAAATGGGACAAGAATGGGACTGAGACACTCGGACCGTCATCCAAGAAAGGAAAAAGTCCAAATACCCCCCCCCCCCCAACAAACTTTAGATAGAAGTCCGTCTAGCACCCTGAACTTTAAAACCGGACATTCAACCCCCTAAACTTTGCAAAAATCATATTACCCTCTGTGGTGGTTTGGTATAGTGGTTTTTACCTAATTTGTATACAAATTGGATGAGTTTGATCACGTAACATACACATCGGACATATATATTAAAATCTCTACTTAAATCTTTCTTTTTTACCACTTGTTAACTCACACTTGCAAACAAGTAGCAACATAATAATAGTACGGTACCACGGTATAAGTACAAATTGATGACTTACAACTGATGATATGCAAATATGTTATATTAGTTATTTAAAGTTATTCGTTTAAGCTTTTAAAATATGCAACACCTTAGGGGGTTATATGAACGGTTTTGTAAAGTTTAGAGGGTTGGATGTCCGGTTTTAAAGTTCAGGATGCTATATGGACTTCCATCCAAAGTTTAGGGGGGGGGGGGTATTTGGACCTTTTCCTCCAAGAAATTAATATTGGATAGAACACGATAGTAGGACTTCTAGAACTCAACTCAGAGAGAATTACAAATGGGACAATGGAAGGTCGTGGTACAAGAAGAGGCTGTCGGACTAATAACAAAATTGGATATAGATCCATGTGTGATTCAAGACAACACCACTATTATATATCTTGGAGTAATACGTTGTTGTTGCACCATTGCTACAATATCGATATGAAGCTAAGTCATCATGCATATACACTATTTCCAATCAAAATAGTCTGATTTTTTTTTTGGAAAAAATGTGTGTGTGTGTGTGTGTGTGTGTGTGTGTGTGAGTGTGTGTGATGTTGTGTGTTGTGTGTGCGCGCGTGTGTGTATTTGAATACATATATATCTACAAGAAAAATACTCTGTATAGACATTTTTCTAGTACTGTACAGGCACTTATCAAATGCCTTTACAACAATGTAGAGGCATTTTAAAAAATGTCTAATAAGTGTCTTATGGTGAATTGTCTCTACAAACGAAGAGACATTTTATAAAATGTCTATAAGATGGTAGAGGCATTTTTTAGAGACACTAAATTGTACCGCAAACATATAAAACCAGTCCAAAAAAGAGAATAAAATAGTTTCCTTGCTTTTGATAAGTCTTGAACTCATGATCTTTTGGTTAAATCATTTTAATCTTCGATACACTAACCAACTCAACTCCATGTCATTACTTGTATACTTGTTCCTTTAATTACTTATATTTAGTCGTTTAGTACACATTATCATTCTAAAAAGTGTCTCTACATAGTTTAAAATGTCTCAACAAAATGCCTTTACATATTAGACGCATTTTATAGTGCCGAAAGAATGCCTCTACAAGATAAAATCTAACAAACTGATATAAAAATGTCTCTAGAGTAAAAGTTTTCTAGGCAATTTTTAAAGTGTCTCTATAAAGTGTCTCTATACTATAAAACTTCTGATTGTAGAAGCAATTTACAAAATGCCTCTACAAAAGTGCCTCTATACGAGGTTTTTGTTGTAGTACAGATTATCACGAGCATATGTATCTCAATTAACAAAATGATTTTCGGCAATACAATTTTTCACTAAAACAAAATTACTTTTATTATATCTCATGATTCATCTCATTAGTAAAATCTTCTAGCACATGCATATTTATAAAAGAAAAAAACACTAGGTTCACAAGTTTTGATTAATTTTGACAGTGACTGAAGGATCAATCTCTATTTACGACACTTCAATATCGCAGCAGCAACACAAACTAATGAATTCTTTACTGTTTTAAAATTTAAAATCATTTTAATGTATGTGAGGCAAATATATATGTATAGTAATAATAATCATCATCAGTAAAACTACATAATACAAAAAGTAAACAGTCACAAGCAACAAAATTAATAATTAGATTTTACACGATCAATTAGTTCACATTGCAGTTATAATCCCATCAAATTAGCAAGCATTAGACTTAATTATACATTCATTCTGTAAATCGGAAAACTTGCATCAACATAACTTCTTTAGTTTGGCCGAAACAAATTTATATATGCTAGCTTGCTACAACTTATGAACCCATCCTTTGATGGCATGCAATGTGCTATATTTCTTGACACACCACCAAAATTTAGAATGCATACTCCAGTATGCAAAGATAGAGAAATATTAATTAAGACAGCACGTCTTGCTTGGACAAGCATGAAACTGGGCAAAAGGTACATATACCCCCTTCAATTAACATAGCAAAGAGCAATAAGAGGATCAGTCGTCGATGGGATCACCTACTGACAGCTGATGAGTGCGTTGTGAATGGTTGTAATAATAATCCATAAAATAGTCGTCGCGTGAAAATTCAAATCGAGCATTTGGAGAAGCTTTTCCCTCAAGCGAAATAGAATTCGCTGATTCGACAGCCACTTTTTGCTCAATCTCACACCGACTCGAAATGTCATCACCTTGAGCACGCTGGCATTTAGAATAAAGAATTTTGCAAAAGCAGCATGTGATTTCTGGCCTCTGTAGTTTCTCACCACTATTTCCTTGAGATGGAGATCGAGACATTCAATAGCAGCAGCATCATCTATAAGACCATTATGGATATCTGGAACAAAAAGACCTTCTGCCAGCTGAAAAGCATAGCATGAAGTTCAAAAATAAATAACATGCATGAAGTTCAAACAGGAACAATTAACATAATCATTTACAAACTAAACCAGAAGTCACTTCACCGTGATATGAAGCTTCTGCAAGCACGCGAAACATCTGAGGATATGACTTGCGTCTTGGCACCACCAATGGTCGGGAGAAGGGAGATGATTGTGTGGAGGACATTTTCGGGTAGAGCGCTGATCCTGCCGAACTTCTCCTCCTCCTCCGGCGAGGGAAGCAGCGGCAGAACACCACCAGCAGCATCGGCGTCGACACAGACATGGCCTTTCTTGGGGAACCCGCAGCGCCTGCACCTGTAGGTGCGGCGTTTCTTGGCCGGCTGGGAAGACTCAGGGGCCATCTTGGGTCGCAGAAAAATTAACCTGTGGTTTATTGGGGGAGGAAGATGAGATCTAGATGAACCAAATGGATCTTGGAATCAATAATAGATTTTTGTGGTTGGAGGAGCACGAACCTGGGAGGACAGAGATGGAGGAGGAATGGAATGTGGTAGACTGCGCCGCTGTTGCTAGTTAGGGGAGATGGAGCTCCATGGAGGATGGGATGGCAGGTCGTGCCGTTGCTATGGGAGATGGATCGGAGCTTTTTTTCTCAAGCTTTTCGATTCGGGGAGGAATGAGCTAGAATGAAACATGAGCCTATACCTTCAAATTTTGGAGTAACCGTTCTTCAAACTTTTCAGCTAGAATATGTTTTTTTTTTGGAAAAAATGTGTATGTGTGTGCGCGCGCGCGTCTGTGATGTTGTGTGTTGTGTGTGCGCGTGTGTGTATTGGAATACATACAGATTATCACGAGCATATGTATCTCAATTAACAAAATGATTTTCGGCAATACAATTTTTCACTAAAACAAAATTACTTTTATTATATCTCATGATTCATCTCATTAGTAAAATCTTCTAGCACACGCATATTAATAAAAGAAAAATGACACTAAGGTTCACAAGTTTTGCCATTAATTTCACAGTGACTGAAGGATCAATCTCTATTTACAACACTTCAATATCGTAGCAGCAACACAAACTAATGAATTCTTTACTGTTTTAAAATTTTAAATCATTTTAATGTATGTGAGGCAAATATATATGTATAGTAATAATAATCATCATCAGTAAAACTACATTATACAAAAATAAACGGTCACAAGCAACAAAATTCATAATTAGATTTTACACGATCAATTAGTTCACATTGCAGTTATAATCCCATCAAATTAGCAAGCATCGGACTTAATTATACATTCATTATGTAAATCGAAAGCTAGCATAGAAAACTTACATCAACATAACTTCTTTAGTTTGGCAGAACAAATGTATGCTTGCTACAACTTATGAACCCATCCTTTGATGGCATGCAATATGCTATATCATGCACCACCAAAATTCAAAATGCATACTCCAGTATGCAAAGATAGAGAAATATTAATTAAGACAACACGTTTTGCTTGGACAAGAACGAAAATGGGAAAAAGGTACATATACCCCCCTTAATTAACATCGCAAAGAGCAATAACAGGATTAGTCGTCGAAGGGATCACCTACTGACAGCTCATGAGTGCGTTGTGAATGGTTGTAATAATAATCCATAAAATAGCCGTCACATGAAAATTCAAATCGAGCATTTGGAGAAGCTTTTTCCCTCAAGCGAAGTAGCCTGCGCTGATTTGACAGCCACTTTTTGCTCAATCCCACACGGGCTCGAAATGTCATCACCTTGAGCACGCTGGCATTTAGAACAAAGAATTTTGCAAAAGCAGCATGTGATTTCTGGCCTCTGTAGTTCCTCACCACTATTTCCTTGAGATGGAGGTCGAGACATTCAATAGCAGCATCATCATCTACAAGACCATTTTGGATATCTGGAACAAAAAGACCTTCTGCCAGCTGAAAAGCATAGCATGAAGTTCAAAAATAAATAACATGCATGAAGTTCAAACAGGAACAATTAACATAATCATTTACAACTAAACCAGAAGTCACTTCACCGTGATATGAAGCTTCTGCAAGCACGGGAAACATCTGAGGATATGAACGGTTGCATCCAGGCTATTCTCCTCAATCCTAAATGCCAGGATCTTTACTGTGCGCAGCATTGCCATCGAATTGACCCTGAGTTGTTGCTGAAACAATCATGCATGAAGTACAAAAACAAAGGTGATTAATGTCTCAGTTAGGCCACATACAAAATGAAAAGATGGATAATCGATCGATGGCTGCATGCACTAACCGGCCAAACTACAATCCCATAGTGTTCATCAGAGATGCCATCCGATAGGCAGCCAAGCACCTCAAGTTTGGGTGCAGAAAACACACGGACAACCCGAGGCAACTTATCGGATGATCTGAACATAAGCAGCCTTTCCAGGCTCGGCGTGTTGTCGATGATGAGTTCTTCCATATCCGAGGTGCGCGAGCACAAGCCGAGGCTCACCAGGGTTGGGGAACTTATGCGGACACGGCGGAACGCATCGTTGTCGCGCAGCAGCAAGCTTCTCAGCGCGGGGCACGCCGAGATCATGGCGTGGAGGGTGTCCTCCGAGTTGGTGATTGCTAGCAGCGTCAGCTCCTGCAGGTTCGGGAACGCGACGCCCCCGAGCACGCCGGCGCCGGGGAAGCTGCAGAAGCCGAAGCTCGCGACGCGGAGGCGCGAGAACCTCGTCGCGGCGGGCGGCAGCGGATCGGGCGCCGTCATGTTGGGGCGGTAGTGGAACCGGAGCTCCTCGAGGCCGTCCAGCGTCCCGGCTCGCAGCAGGTCGTCCAGGGTGGCGACGAGGTCGCCGCGGAACTCGTTGACGCGGGCGAGCTTGGTGATGGAGAGGCGCCAGGTCGGGCCCCGGTGGTCGGCGATGATCTCCGTGATGACGTTGAGGAGGAAGTCCTCCCAGAGGTCGGGAATCTCGGCGTCGTCGAGGTTCAGAGGGGCGGAGCGCCAGAGCGGGAGCCAACGGGAGGAGAGGACCTGCGTCTTGGCACCACCCATGGTCGGGAGAAGGGAGATGATGGTGTGGAGGACGTCGTCGGGGAGAGCGCTGATCCCGTCGACCTTCTTCTCCTCCTCCTCCGGCGAGGGAAGCAGCGGCAGACCACCACCACCAGGAGCAGCGGCGGCGGCACAGACATGGCCCTTCTTGGGGAACCCGCAGCGCCTGCACCTGTAGGTGCGGCGTTTCTTGGCCGGCTGGGAGGACTCAGGGGCCATCTTGGATCGCAGAAAAACCTGAGGTTTATTGGGGGAGGAAGATGTTACTCAGATCTGGACGAACCAAATGGATCTTGGAATCAACAATAGGGATTGTGGTTGGAGGAGCACGAACCTGGGATGGAGATGGAGGAGGAATGGAAGGTGGTAGACTGCGCCGCCGTTGCTACTTAGGGGAGATGGAGCTCCATGGAGGATGGCAGGCCGTGCCGTTGCTAGGCGATAGGGGAGGTGGATCGGAGATTTCTTCTCAAGCTTTTTGATTCGGGGAGGAATGAGCTAGAGAATGAAAGAGGAGCCTATATACCTTCAAATTTTGGAGTAACCGTTCTTCACTGGCTGGCATTGTGGCTGCACTGGCTGGCACGGCTGGCGGCAGCAATTCTGTCTCATGTATGCACAGCTGACTAATATCTTCATTTAACGGCTAGTATTATTTTACCCTCCTGTGTGAAATGGTTCCAGGGCGCGATTGGTTGCTAATTGACAGATGGTGATTTGTCATACAGCATAGAATTACATGTGTACATTCAATGCATTTAACTGCGCTGCTGTGGAACTTTTTTAGTACATTTCGTTTTCCGTTTTAAGCAACATCAAAGAATTCGAGAACTAATTTTATGCGTCAAACACTAAAGAAATTGTTACGCCATTGCAATTTGGCTCAAATTAGTGTTCAATGGAGCGTGGGAAATGATATAATTTTTAAGCAAACCTGGATAGATATATTTCTTAAATTAAAGAAGGAATTACAAGATTTATACACGAATTGCAATCAAGCATGATTTATACATGAATTTCCATGTCACCCCGTGTTAAAACACATGCAATATATTTTTGGCAAACACATGGCTGGATGAATTAGTGTTCTAAACTTCCAGTTATGATTTATGTAGCTCACGTAACTATTTTACTGATTTTAGTCATTACTACTTTGCCCAACATACACTACTGGAGAATGCCTCTTCTCTCCCGGTCAGCAATATCTGTAGTCCCAGGTTACAAACCAGAAGGAAGAATCCGGGACTAAAGATGGCGATCTTTAGTCCCGGTTTAAATACTTAGGAGTATAGACCCTATGCATCTCTACTTCCAATTTATGTTACCAACCGGGACTGAACATAGTGATCTTTAGTTCTAGTTGGTGTTACCAACCGGGAGTAGAGATTTTTTTTCTTTTTTTTATTTACTCGTGAATCATTGTTTTTATCTATTTGCACTTGTTTTTCAACCGAATTCAACCACGGATCATCACCTAACATCTCAAATCATCTACAATCCCAAATCATTCACAACAACAAAATCATCATCCACAATCTCAAATCATCCACAACAATATATATAGTCAACAAAAAATCATCCACAACATACAAGAGGGAAAAAAAAGGAAAAAACAACATCCAACGTGTGCCCGGCCGCCTGCTGCCCGGCGGCCGCCGCACCGCCGCCCGCTGTCACATGCCCCTCCGCCGCGCCGGCCGCCCTCCGTGCCGCGGCCCGCGGCACCTCCCTCAGCAGCTCGCTCGCCTCTGCTGCGGTAGAAGAACATGACTTAGTAGGGATAAGGATAAGAAAATAGAGAGGATAAGAAAAGAGAGGAGGATGATAAGGGAAGAGATGGTTTGCTAGAGGATAAGTGCTAGGGATTATATACTATGAGCTGATTTTTAGTGTTTCCAACCAGAAATAAAAAGAGTAGAGGGACGGACACTTTTTCAACCAGGACTAAAAATGATCTTTAGTCCCCAACCGGGAATAAAGATCATAAAAAGGTTGCGGGCTTTTCAACCGTGACTAAAGATGATTTTTAGTCCCGGTTTTTTTTTGGAACCATCATCCCGGTTCTTTTTGGAACCGGAGCTATTGTGGTTTTCAGCCGACCCAGCAAGGATTAGTTATCTAGTTGTGATATATATTTGCCAATACCTTGGTCATTACTTAATTTGTTAAAGAAAAATACTACAACGGTTATTTTCTTTTTACACTAAAACAGCACCAATCGGAAAACGTGCCATATCATCGCTAGATCTAGCTAGCGCTAAGAAAACGATCACACTGTCGGTTTTATAATGAAGCAGAAGTGAAGTCAAGTCGAACTAGTTTTTGCACGTACGGTCACTACAAGTTCTTAACATGAGCGCAGCCACACTCCTAGTTATCAGTTTAGAGCAGGTACAATAGCAGGCTATACGCCAGCTGTAAACATATTTTAAGGAGATAAATAAGGAGAGAGAAGAGCAGCTGTAGCACGGACTCCAAGACGCAGTGTGTCTATGACAGGTGGGACTAGGTATTAATAGTGTAGTATATAACTATTGTATGAATGAGCTATTAGATTGGCTATAGATGAATTGGAGCTAGTAGTTGGCTATACTATTAAACTTGCTCAAGTTTAATAGTATAGCCAACTACTAGCTCCAATTCATCTATAGCCAATCTAATAGCTCATTCATACAATAGTTATATACTACACTATTAATACCTAGTCCCACCTGTCATAGACACACTGCGTCTTGGAGTCCGTGCTACAGCTGGCTACAAATCTGTAGCCCGCTGCTCTTCTCTCTCCTAATTTATCTCCTTAAAATATGTTTGCAGCTGGCTTATAGCCTGCTATTGTACCTGCTCTTATCACCCTTCTCCTCTTTTGCCCTGCCTTTCTTATCTCTGATAGGGCCGCCGCGGATCTGTAGGCATCTTTTCACATTTCTCTCTGGCTGGCTGGTTGGCTGCAGGCACCATTCTCTCCTATATCTACAGCTAATCATTATTTATTGCTTGCATTTTCCTATGGTGTAAGTGTTCTCTTGAGATATATTTCGTGATTGGAAATTTACAGATCGTGATTTGTAGAACAGTACAAAATTAAATATAGTATTCACTAAATGCATTTAATTGTGCTCCTTTGGAATTTTGTGTATATTTGGTTTTCCTTTTTAAGCAACCATAAAATATTTGAAGAAAATAATGGAGATTGCTGTCATTGACATTTGGCTCAAATTAATGTTCAATACTACTCCCTCCGTCCAAAAAAAACGAATCTAGAACTGGATGTGACACATGTAGTCCAACGAATCTGGACAGATGTATGTCTAGATTCGTAGTAGTACTAGGATGTGTCACATCCAGTACTAGGTTGGTTTTTTATTGGACGGATGGAGTACGTGAGATGATAAATTTTCAGGCAAATTCAAGACAAATCTCATCAAGGAGAAATTCAAGAACTTACACATGAAAAATATTCAAGCAGAAATTACACATTAATTTAGTGTCATCCCATGTGTTAAAATGGTATAAACACATGATCGACTGGATGAATCAATATTCTGATTTGGTCTTTAGATAGGTAGCTCAAGGTACATTTTGTATTACTTGAATATTATATAATGATAGTTTGGACCACCGCTGTCACTACTTCTCTCGAAAAAATATTGTAACCATCATTTTCCCTTTACACTCTACCTCAAAAAACATCAAGTCCAAACCAGTCAATCATTCTTAGTTCATCTCGATCTGGACTAAGAAAAATATCACTGCCAACCCGGTCAATCCCCTCTCCCTTTCTTCCTGCCGGCCTGCAGGGCATCTCTTGTCCTCCCCTTCTTTCTCCTTTCCTCTCTCTCCCCTCTTTCTTCCTCTCGGGTCGCAACCGATCCTCAGCCCACTTCCTCTCCTTCCTTCCTCGGCCAGCCTTGGCTCATGCAACCCCCGCGCTCCTGCCTAAGTCTACTCACCTGCCTAGGACCGGCTTGCAATCCTGCACCTCACCGGCCCACCCGCTAGCTTGCACGCACAGCATGCTACCGCTCCTCGGAATAAGTTCACTTTAGGTCTCACAATTTGTCGCCGAGTTCCTACATTTCATCCCCAAACCACAGTACCAGATTGATGCATCCCTCAACTTTCAAAAGCAGGTGCAAATAAGATCCCAAGGCGGTTTGGATGGTGGTTTCGGCAGACGTGATGCCTACGTGGCTAATTTGACTTGGTCTTTGTCCTACGTGGCGATAAAGTAGCAATAATGGAAGCAAAATATAAAAATTAAAAATTCAAACAAAAATGTGGGCCCCACATGTTAGTGAGTTACACCCTCTCCTCTCTATCTCCATGGATTGCGGCACGGCGACGCTGTTAACAGTGAAATTTGGTAAGCCCCGAAGTCGACATCGGCCTAGAGTCAGTATCGGCTTCAGAGTCCTGGAATCGGCCGATGGGAATTATCAAGTCCCTAATAGTCGGATTCTTTGCTATATTCGGCTAAGGAAATAAATCAATTAAAGGTATCCAGAAAAGACCGAGTTCAAACAGGATAGGGCATGGCAATATATCTATTAATTAGGAATAGTTTGTTAGTTTTCTTTTATCTCTAAGAAAGTGTGTTTAGTGTCCAATAAGGACTTTATGTTTCCTTTTATGTTTAGAAAAGTTTCCTTCTTGTCCAAGAAGGACTAATATTGCCCATGGGTATAAATACATACACCGGGGTCATTGTAAATGATCTCCACGACCAATACAAACCTAGGAAATGAAAGAATTTTTAAGCAAACCACCTGGATAGATATATTTCTTAAATTCAAGAGGGAATTACAAGATTTATACATGAATTGCAATCAAGCATGATTTATACGTGAATTTCCATGTCACCCTGTGTTAAAATACATGTACTATATTTTTGGCAAACACATGGCTCGATGAATTAGTGTTCTAAACTTCCTGTTATGATTTATATATGTAGCTCACGTACTATTTTACTGCTTTTAGTCATTACTTTGCCAAATATATATATTTGCCAAACACCTTCACTGGTGGAGAAGTGCTTTTTACTCTCGGTTCGTAACCCACTTATAGTCCTGGTTTTCCAACCGGGACTAAGAATCCGGGACTAAAGATCGCTATCTTTGGTCCTGTTTCAAATAACCGGGATTAAAGATGGTTACCAACCGGGACTAAGGATCCCTTGTTTTAGTCCCGGTTGGTAGCACCAACCGGGAGTAAAGAAAGAATAGCGGCAGTTCCAGACTGTCCCCTTTTCTTTTTTTTTATTTTCTCCCAAATCAAGTGGGAAGCATATCTATTTTCTCCCAAATCAAGTGGGAAGCATATTCCCAAATCAAAGTAACATCCTAAATCCACATCACAAATAAAGTAACATCACAATTCTTAAAGTTACCTATACACACAAATCAAATACATCACAAATCCTAAAAAATTACACACAAATCAAATACATCACAGGTCATCTCAGATCCATCCAATAAATCAAAAAATTATACATGTGATTCACAAATTTAAAAAAAAGAGAAAATAACGCCGCTGCCGCCGCCCGCCATGGCCGCCGGCCCGCCACCGCCCGGCGCGGCCCCGCTGCCCCAGCCCGCCGCCGCCTGCCATGGCCGTCGGGCACGGCCCCGCCGGCCGCCGCCTGCCGGATGGGAAGGGGAGGAGGATGGGCAGGAAAGGGGAGAGGAGGAGGTGGAGGAGAGGGGAGGGGATGAGGAAGGGGAGGAGGTGGAGGGGAAGGGGAGGATGGGCAGGAAGGGGAGAGGAGGTGGAGGAGAGGGGAGGAGATCGGATGAGGAAGGGGAGGAGGTGGAGGGGATGGATCGGGATGAGGATGGAGGAAGCGGAGGAGGAAGGGAAAGAAGGGAGAGAATCGATCTGTGGAGAGGATACGGGATAGGGATTATATACTACGCTTCGAATTTTAGTTCCGGTTGGTGTTCCCAACAACCGGTACTAAAGATCGGTTTGATCTTTAGTCCCGGTTGGTTTTCCCAACCGGAACTAAAGTGGTGATCTTTAGTCCCTCGGCCCCCTGACATCAATCTGACAGGGGATGAACCGGGACAAAAGATGATTTTTAGTCCCGGTTGGGACTAAAGATCATAGAATGCCTCTGGGGTTTTCAACCGTGACTAAAGATCATTTTTAGTCCCGGTTCTTTTTGGAACCGGGATTATTGTGGTTTTTTTAGTCCCGGTTCTTTTTGGAACCGGGATTATTGTGGTTTTGGGTCGACCCAGCTGTCAGGGTTATGGATACCACATACCTAATAGTAGTTGACTAAATCTTGGCAGGACCCACCACATACCATGTCCTATACGGGAACAACATACGGATATAGGAGGAGTTCCGGATAAGGAAAGACAACCAGAGTTCTACATGGAAACGACAAGGACTACTCGGATTGTATCCATATTGGTTTTCCTATTTCTACTTGGACAAGGGGACACCTATGAGTATAAATACAAGCCCCCTCGGAGGACAGGGGGACGCCGACCACGAGACAATTAACACCCAACACAATCAACATGGAAGCCTACATACGCCAAGACACGCCACCGGGTATCGACTTCAGGGATAGGCATGGCTATTCCCCTACGGTGCCTCCGGATACCGTCAGGAGATACGAAAGCGCTATCTCTGATCCCGCCGGACACGGATTCGAGGAGGAAGGCTACCCTGTTGTCGAATACGAGTCAGACCTTCAGACCGCCATGTCGACAACAGTTAGATAGGCAACACCACATATTGTACTGGTGTGATTATGGTGAATAAAGAGCAACATCGGCTCCGGCCAACAGGATGTAGGGTTATTACCTGACCACTCAGGGGCCCGAACCTGTATAAAAATCCTCGTCCCCATCTCTTTTACCTCAGTCTCGCATATATCCTAGCACCGACGATCCCCATACTATGCAAATACCAGAATTGCGACATCAAACGTCGACACCAGCAAAGATCATTTCTCCACCAGTGCTTGGTCATTATTACTTAATTTGTTAAAGAATATATAATACAATGGTCATTTTCTTGTTATATTAAAACAACACCAATCCGAAAACTGGTCACCAGTGCCGGATCATCGCTAGATCTAGCGCTAAGAAAACGATCACACTGTCGGTTTTATAACGAAGCAGAAGTAGTCGAACTAGTTTTTGCACGTACGGTCACTACAAGTCCTTAACATGAGCTTAGCGACACTCCCTCCGCCCCAAAATATAACAACATTTAGCCCTTAGGATTTGTCTCAAAATAATATAACAATTTATCCACCAATATTCTGTTCCCAACAAATCAACCCTCCACTATTCACTTTTCCCACCTATCTCTACTATTCATCCAATCACAACCCTCCACCACTTATTTTTACCTATTTTCTTAATAATCGTGTTCAACCATAAAACTTCTTGTATTTTAGGATGGATGGTGTATCACTTTATCACCCTTGCCCTGCCTCCCAAGCTTTCTTATCTCTGATAGGGCCCCCGCGGATCTGTTGGCATCTTTTCACATTTCTCTCTCTGGCTGGCTGGTGGCTGCAGGCACCATTCTCTCCTATATCTACAGCTAATCGTTATTTATTACTTGCATTTTCCTAAGGTGTAAGTGTTGTTGACATACATTTCGTGATTGCAAATTGACAGGTTGTGATTAATTAGTAGAATAGTACAAAATTAAATATAGTATTCATTAAATGCATTTTAAGTGTGCTCCTTTGGAATTTTGTGTATATTTCGCTTTCCTTTTTAAGCAACCATAAAATATTTGAAGAAATTAATATAGATTGTTATGTCATTGACATTTGGCTCAAATTAACGTTCAATACAACGTGAGATGATAAATTTTCTGGCAAATCACTACTGGAGAATTGATCTTTGCCCGGATGGCAAAAATCACATTAGTCCCGGTACGAAAGCCCAATGGCACTTTACGATCACTTTTAGTCCCGGTTCAATAGCTGTCAGGCCATGTCAGGCCCCTAGCGTTTTTTAGTCCCGGTTGGTACCGGGACTAAAAATCTCTCCCCCATCCTTATCTTTATCCTTCACGTCCTTATCTACTGGTGCTGCCTTGCCTCTCTCGCCTTGCATCTCTCTCTCTCTGTCTCTCTTGCTCGCTCTCATTCGCCTCTCTCGAGAAGCAGCGGCGGCTGCGCCCTCCCCTCCGCCAGATCCGGCGGGAGGGGAGGCGGCTGAATGGGAGGCCGGGCAGTGGATGCCGCCCTGCATCCACTGCCCGGCCTCCCATTCAGCCATGGGCATACCTTCTCATAGGTTACCCATTAGAAAAACTTCACTGATAAGGTACTTGTTGACGGTCGTTATCGATCAGTTTCGCTCGTCAATATTACTAATGGACAGATCAACTGTGCAACTAGAGAAATCTTTCTTACTAATGAGCAAGGAATAATTACAAGGATAATGGTTAAGCTTGATTCAAATATAGAACATCGTGTGCCAGATATAAATATGCTTATACCTAGTACAAGATTATTTGGATATATTTCCTGAGGAATTATATGAATTGCCACCAGACAGGGAAATAGAGTTTTTTATAGAATTACTTCCTGGAACAGCACCTATATCAAAAAGACCTTATAGAATGCCTATTAATGAGCTAGAAGAATTGAAGAAACAAATAGCCGAATTAGAAGAAAAAGGTTTTATCCGACCTAGTTCCTCACCTTGGGGAGCTCCTATGCTATTTGTGAAAAAGAAAGATGGGAGTTTAAGGATGTGCGTGGACTATCGAGCTTTAAATGAAGTGACTATTAAAAATAAATATCCCTTACCAAGAATCGACGATCTATTTGATCAATTAAAAGGAGCTAGTGTATTTTCAAAAATAGATCTTCGATCAGGATATCATCAATTAAATATTAGACCGGAAGATATACCAAAGACTGCCTCTGTGAAGAGATATGGACTATATGAGTTTACAGTCATGGCCTTTGGATTAACCAATGCCCCAGCCTATTTCATGAATTTGATGAACAAGATATTTATGGAATACTTGGATCAATTTGTTGTCATGTTCATTGAAGACATTCTGTATATTCCAAAAATGTGGAATAACATAAGCAACATTTACAACTATTACTAGAAAAACTAAGGCAACATCAATTATATGCCAAATTCAGTAAATGCGAATTCTGGTTAAATCAAGTCGCATTTTTGGGACATATAATTACTAAGAATGGAGTGCGGTGGACCAAGAAAAGGTTAAAGCCGTTATGGAATGGAAAGAACCAACCTTAGTACCGGAAATAAGAAGTTTTCTAGGACTTGCTGGATACTATCGAAGATTAATTAAAGATTTTTCAGCCATTGCGAAGCCTATGACTAGACTACTCAAGAAGGAAAAGAAGTTCGAATGGACGCTAGAATGCCAAGATAGTTTTCAAGAATTAAAGTATAAACTTACTACTACCTCGGTATTATTTTTGCCAGATATTCAGAAGGATTAGGCTGTGTTCTTATGCAAGAAGGTAAAGTAGTAGCTTATGCTTCAAGACAGTTAAGGCCACATGAAGAAAATTATCTGACTCATGATTTAGAATTAGCTGCAGTTATACATGCCTTGAAGATTTGGCGACACTATCTAATTGGAAATCACTGCAAGATTTACAGTGATCACTAAGTATATCTTTACTCAGACAGATCTTAATCTTAGACAACGAAGATGGTTGGAATTAATTAAAGATTATGATCTGGAAATTCTTTATCACCCAGGAAAAGCCAATGTCATGGCAGATGCTTTAAGCCGAAAAGCTTATTGCAACCTACAACAACAGGTGATGCCAGAAGAATTACAAATGGAGTTTAACAAGTTAAATCTTAGTATTATTAAGGGCTTGTTTGGCACAGCTCCAGCTCCAGCTCCACCCCTCTTGGAGCTGGAGCTCAGCCAAACAGTTTCAGCTCCACCAAAACTGGGAGTGGAGCTGGGTGGAGCTCTCTCACAAAATGAACTAGAGTAGTGGAGCTGGGTTTAGGCAACTCCACAACTCCACTCCAGACCCAACTCCTAGAGCTAAATTTAGGAGTTGGAGCTGTAACAAACAGGTCCTAAGTATGGAGAATTAAATACTTTAGAATTAAAACCTACACTTATGGATCTGATAAAGGAATACCAAAGAAATGACCCAGAGATACAAACTCTTAAGAAACGGAAGGCGCGAGGAAAGCTACAGATCTTATTGAAGACTTAGAAGAAAACTTATGGTACGGAAATAGGACTGTCATACCATCAACCGGGAATTTAAGACAAGTAATACTGAAAGAAGCACATGACTCTGCTTACTCTTTACATCCGGGTAGTACCAAAATGTATCATGATTTAAAGGAATTATACTGGTGGCCAAGTATGAAACAACATATTGCAGAATATGTTGCCTTATGTCATGTTTGTCAACAAGTTAAAGCAATACACCAGAAACCTACTGGATTATTACAACCCTTACAAATACCTGAGTGGAAATGAGATGAAATAGGAATGTATTTTATTACTGGACTACCTAAAACTTCTACCGGATATGACTCTATATGGTTAATCGCAGACAGGCTTACTAAAACTGCTCGATTCATCCTAGTAAAAACAACTTACACCGGAGCACAACTTGTAGAACTTTATATGACCAGAATTGTATGCTTGCATGGAATACCAAAAAGAATTATCTCAGATTGTTGTACTCAATTTACTTCTCATTTCTGGAACAAGCTTCATTATGAACTAGGAAGTTATTTAGAATTTAGTATTGCCTTTCACCCTCAAACTGGAGGACAAACAGAAAGATTAAATCAAACATTAGAAGATATGCTAAGAGCTTGTGCCCTAGACTTCTCTGCCAGTTGGGATAAATGTTTACCATATGCAGAATTCTCTTATAACAATAGTTACCAAGCAAGCATAAAGATGTCACCTCATGAAGCACTCTATGGAAGAAAATGTCGAACACCATTAATGTGGACAGAAACTGGAGAGAAAAGTTTATACGGAATAGATCTTTTAAAGGAAGCTGAAGAAACAGTTCGACTCATTAAGGATAGGCTCAGGGCAGCCTAGTCTCGACAGAAAAGTTATGCGGATAACAAACGAAGGGAGTTAGCTTTTAAAGAAGGAGATTATATATACTTAAAAATTTCACCTTTACGAGGGATAAAAAGATTTAAAGTGAAAGGAAAACTAGCCCCTCAATACATCGGACCTTACCAAATAATTGCTAAGCGTGGCAAAGTAGCTTATCAATTAGCTCTACCTGATTATTTATCAGATGTCCATCCTACCTTTCATGTTTCACAATTGAAGAAATGCCTACGCATTCCAGAAGAAGAAATATCCATAAGAACAATTGAATTGGATAGAGATTTAACTTATCCAGAATATCCCATCAGAATTTTGGATGAAGCATGTAGAACAACTCGCACTAAAACAATACGGATGTTTAAGGTTCAATGGAATCATCATAGAGAAGACGAGGCAACATGGGAACGGGAAGACTATTTGCAATCAGAATTCCCGTATCTATTTGAAGAGTCTTGATCAAATCTCGGGACGAGATTTATTTAAGGAGGGTAGGTCTGTAACATCCTCAAATTTTAAACTAAAATTTGACTGCATCATGCTGGCTTTTGACTTAAATTAATCTTGGTTAAACAATTCAAAATCTTCTTTAAAGATCCCTTTTTATTCTTAATTTTGATTCATGTATTGCTCTTAGGAACCCTCCAATTTATATTTCTAAAAACCCTAGAATAATTGTTCTAACTTAAACCCTAGTGTTTCTAGTAGAATTCTTCTAAATTTCGAATCCTAGAAAATTCCTCTATTTACTTCTCTATTAGTAGAACCATACCTTAGTTCAAAAATCTAGCCAAACTTGTTCAAGGACCCTAGATAAATTCCTCTCTTTTAGACAAATATATTCAAAATTCCTGAAAAGTATTGTTCATCGCACACAAAGTACTCGATGAAATGTCTAGCCCAACCCGAGTAGCCCAATCTCCACCTCAACTTTTGCAAAGTCTAGATTAGAACCTAGGGGACCACAACCCTCTAAAACCCGTGACTTTGCGTCGCCTTTCCGTCCTCTGCCACTCGGCTTTGACGCCCCGCGCGTTGCGCGCGCTGTGCCGCCGCGCGTCAGTCTCTGGACCAACCACGCGCGTTCGACCGCCTTAGCGCGCCATCAACCGTCCGGTGCACCCAATTTCGCCTTCGCCACACCAATCTTGAGCCGTGGAACCCGGGACAGCCTCCGCCGCAGCTGTGCCATCGCCTGCCGCCGTGCGCGCCCACCAAAATCCATCGCCAAATTTCGCCGCCCGTTTGAGTTAAAGCGTGGCAGTAACTTTCCCTCTCATGAATTGAATCAAGCGCCGCTGAGCCAACCGTTTCCGCCCTCGGCGCCGCCGCGCGTCGAGCCCGGAATGGCGCCAGCACGCCGCCAACCATTTTCACCCCCGGTAAAGCAGCGCCGCCACTGTCAAACATTCAAACATCCTCTCCTGCCACTCAATTTGGCATTCCCTTTCCTCTCACAACCCCTACCATCTCTGCGAAGCTCGACTTTTGAGCTTATCAATGGTGATCATCACGCCCGAGCTCATCCGATTGGCAAAACCCTATAAATAGGACCCCAGACCCTCTCTCATTCATCATCAATCGCCATCGACCACAACCATCCCACACTCAAGCCTTGTTCCACCCATACACCATGCCCGCAACCACTGTCCGCTGATCAAACACCTAGTGTACGATCACCTCCACACTCATACATACACCTATAGCCCTAAACAACCACCCGAACACCTTTTCCTAGTCATGTTCCATCATTCTGGAGCCAAGCCGAAGCTCTGCGACGACTTTCACCTCGTCGCGTTCGACTGAGCTCAGCCACCGCCGTCGTGCCCTGTTTCTGCCACCGTGAAGTTTTTCCGGACGCATCTCACCACCGTTTCAAGCTAACTCGGTGAGCTCTCTTGTTTCAAGCATCTACATACTCCCTAGATTCCCTTTTTGCATTCCTTTAGCACTAATTTGGCCGCTATTCGACTGTCGATGTGAGCTCTACCGCCGCCATTGGAGGTGCTCGCGGCCGCATACCTTCTACCCTTGCCATTAGTTCTTAAGTTCTTTAAACCCTTCCAAGTACACTAGAGATGCTTCCCATACACTCCCCGAGCTATGCTTAACCTCTATGATTCCAATTGCCCTTACGGCTCATCTATACCGCCGCCACCCTAGTCGCCATGTCTTTTACACATTAAATTAGCTCCTCCGCCGCCGTCCACCGTCGCCGGAGAACCCTAGAAACCTCCCCTCTCCGCCCGCAAGCACTTCTCCCTCCAATCGCCACCATAATCCCCGACCCTAGCGCCGCCGGTCGCAAATGGGGAACGGCCGGAGGAAGAAGAAGAAGAGAAGAGAGAGAGAGAGACTGACCGGTGGGCCCATGAATAGTAACCTTTCATATTTTCTCTATTTAATTTGAATCTCAAACTTTAGAAGCCCATAACTTTTAAAATATAGATCCAGTGAAACTTGGACCAAAATTCCTCTAAATTCATTCCCTACCTTTTGAGTCTATTTTTGCTATTTTCTCATTTTACTTTATTTTTCTCATTTTTGGATTTTATTTGAATTCCTTTTAAACTTGAATTTTGAATGTCTAACCCTAGGTCTCGAGGACTCTTCTGATATTTTAAATATTACCAATCAATCTCAGGACATCGAGCAAGGCAAGTTATTGTTCACCTCTTGATCATTTAAGCCTATATTTTCATGAATTATATATGTATACTCCTACTTTCAAATATCTATTTTATATGCATAATTCAATCATAGAAACCCAGATAATATAGTTATGCTTATTTCGCTTACAATCTGGTTAAAATGCTTTATACTTAGATTGGAACAGTACGCTAGAATTGGTTGATTTCCTGGTGGCTAGTATTGTTCCAACCGACATAAGACTACCCAAATACTTGTGAAGAACAAACGAGTACGACCACAGTTCTAGCATGGGGATAGACCTAGTTATTATGTTATTTAACAAAGCGGTACCTATGTACAGTGGTTCTTGTTTAAGTCCTCGCGCAGGAGGCAAACTTATGCCGAGCAGGGGAATGGTAATATTTACCAAAGCGCAGGTAAATATTTAAGATGAATTATTATATCACGTGATTTATTTTATAACCCTGACTGCGATGACATGGTGTCATACAATCAGTCGTCTCTAAATACCTCGGGAACGCCAGAACTCCTCTCGCTGCTGATAACGTCACGTTCAGAGCGTATGGGGACTAGAGTTCATGGAATAGGTGTCACTATTGTTAGTAACCTAATACTGGGCCATGATTGAAGCTGATAATTATCGGCAAGTTGTGGGCTGTGGGTAAAGCATACATTTACTGCAGTAAAGTATTCATGAACTATTCGAATAGCCGTGCTCACGGATTTGAGCATTGGGACTCATATGGTATTTGGTTAGAAACTTGAGAAATATATATATTGTCAAATTTTCACATAATCTACCAGATTGCTTATAATAACCTTATGCAAAGAACCCCACTACATATCTATGCATAACATATTTCCACAATAGCTTGCTGAGTATTGTGAATACTCACCCTTGCTCAATTTCACCCTTTTTCAGATCCGGGTCCTTGCACAACCCCACTACATATCTATGCATAACATATTTCCACAATAGCTTGCTGAGTATTGTGAATACTCACCCTTGCTCAATTTCACCCTTTTTCAGATCCGGGTCAAGAGGAGGACCCTTATGACTACTACTATGACGACCCCGATAATCTAGAAAACCCTTAGAGTTTGTTCCTTCCTAGTCAAACTTTCTTAGACTTCCGCCGTATAATAGTAACCCTTTGTATAATTAGTTAGACAACCAACTCTGTAAATCTCAAGTATTGTAAACTTTACATATGCAATGAAGAACCAACTGTATTATATGTATCAAATATTTACTGATCCAGGGCTTGATACATTAATCATGGTAGGATCCATGTCATTAGTTTTGGGACCCAACAGATGCATCCCTCAGATCCGATCTGAGGACGCGGCGCAGTGGCCGCGACATGGAGGAAGGAGCCGGAGTTTGCCATAGACGCTGCTACTGCTTGACGGAGATTAGACTTGACGAAGAACGCATGCATGAGTAGATCGAGACCGATCCCTCGACGGCAAAGACGGCAGAAAAAAAACAAAAAACGGTGGCCGCCCCCGGGAGATTGAAACCCTCCCGGAGGCGATGAGTGGAAGCGTGATAGAGAGGCGACTAGATCGCCCGCTCTGATACCAAGTTGGATAGTATAGAGAGAGGAATACTGTGTAACATGGATTATTGTATTTTGCCTCAGGGGGGCGGTATATATAGGAGTACATGGGGAGGAGATAAGTAAGGATTACAGATATGGAAGGAGTCCACACAAATCAATCCTATCCTAATATGAATCTAACTACCATATGAATCTAACTACTCTAGCACTACCCTTGAATTGAATTAACCCCTGCTTAGACTTTGATTATTACAAGTAACATATAATTATTAGCTTGGTTCTCTCTATTATAATCTCCCCACGGGATTAAACAAATACGATACCTTTGGAATACTCTCGGGTGAAATGCTACAATGGTATATCCGTGCGTTTGCGGATATGATCTGAAACCATAATATACCATGAACATTTATGTGTCATTGCTAGGAATTATATTTCTAGTAATGCCGTTAAGAAATACCAACAAGCATTCTCAAGGGAGCCTTGATGAAAATCTTGGGAAAACTGCTTCCGCCAACCTTATCTATTGCTCAGAAAATCCAATGGAAAAGCCCCATCCCGAGAATATATAACCCGATTGAGAAGATGATGTTTATATCCTCATTCACATCTCCTGATCTTGTTCTGTTTGAGGGCGGAAAACTTTCCGCCTAAGAAGAGGAAGATTCGGGGAATGAGACCGAACGATCAACATCACTCTTGATCGAATTAAAACCTCTTTCCTCAGGCCCACAGTATGGTGTTCTCGACTATAGACAAGAACCGACCATAATCTTTCATGACAAATCTCTTGGGAGGAAGAACACCTGGGCCATGGAAGACCTAGAAGAACCGACTCTGGAGTGCGACATGAATGGACCATTTAGACAAGCGTGAAAGCTTCTTTCTTAAACATCAAGAACGTTGCTCTCTTAAAGTATCTTCAGAGTCTGCCACATCTTGTGCCACGAGCATGTTCAACCACCTTAAGGTCCTCGTCGGAAAGATGTTTAGAAGGTTGGTTGTAGATGCATTTGTTTCTCATAAACATTGCAAATTTCATGGTTGCACCTATGGCACCAACCTTGCAGCTACAACTTCAACGATGAATCTACGTACAATTGGTGGTGAAGCTGGGGACTATACATCGCCAATGGTGTCTGCAACGTAAAGATTTCCCATGGACAAGCTTTTGGCCATAAACAAAGCATTGCCGGGAGGTAGCCCTGATTATTATTTCCCTTTACAAATAAAAGTAAGAAAATGTTTTTATGATAAGTTTGCCCTTGGGTACTTTTGGTCACTAACCATTTCAGGTTAAGATTAAAAAGAACGATGGTCATGCGATGCCCAAGAACATGGGAGCTATATCAACTGTAGCACCTTCGTGCTTTTGGTGATGGAACAAGTTCTGAAGGAGGCTCGAACACTACACACTTGATTTTTGGTGCCCCA
This sequence comes from Oryza rufipogon, assembly GCA_023541355.1. Classification (NCBI taxonomy): domain Eukaryota; kingdom Viridiplantae; phylum Streptophyta; class Magnoliopsida; order Poales; family Poaceae; genus Oryza; species Oryza rufipogon. Next base: position 144,990 of record JAAMOU010000119.1, on the reverse strand, counting down.
CGATGCAAAATCCAAGTGTAGGGGAGTTTGGTACGTATGTCATAACAAGTTCCATTCATGCCAAATTTTACCTTGGTTTAGAAATGATGTTAGTTCTTGTATCTTTCCTTGCTGAAGAATAATTTGAAAAAAAAAAGAGTTTGAAATATCCTGCTTTTGACATTAAAGAAAGTTCTGTCGGGAGAGTTTACCATTCATATACTCATCTCCATTTGAATATAACTTGATAATGCTTCTTTTATCTATTCTCGCATGCTCTGGTTTGGATGAATATGCAAAGTCCGTTCATAGGCTATTTAACTTAAGCATGGTGCTTAGGTTAAATGCCTTCTTTTAACAAATTAGACATGGTACGGTGTCTAGTTTGCTTAATGAACCTTAGAGTTAATGCTTGTATATATCCTGGTTGTATAGATATGGACTAACCCATGCAGGAAAATCTTCAAATTTGGGCGGGTAAGTATTTAAGTTAATTCAAATTGGAGATAACCCAAGGCATTGGATATGATAAAGTTGCATAACGTACTTGGAAGGCACAAAACCCTCTCGTGTTTATGTTGAGGCAATTTTAATTTAGCCTTGTTTGAGTATAAGAAAGTTGGTGAAACTAAAATAAATAAATAAATAAAACTAATAAGGAGTAGAAAATTCTGTAGTGGATCATTTGTTCTGCATACAATTCACTAACATGCAGGAATGCCGACAAATAACCTCCTTTTTTAGATAATGGAATAGAGCATCCCGGCCTTTGCTCAAAGAGCTACAGTCAATTATTACAATCTCACACTCAAAATGAGTGAAGTTCAAAGAAACTTAAAAGATGAAACCAACCATCAAGAAGAAACAACCTAAAGACTGCCAACCCAAGATAAAGAGTACATAATTATTGAATTCTGTTTGTGAACCTCCATCCAAAATTGACAAAAAGTTGCATAACCGTTGTCTCAAGAATACGGCATGCAGCCTTTAAAAGCTCACTATCTTCCTCACACTTTTGTAGTTGTGCCCAAGACCGGAGCCAATGTGTTGCCCTAAAAACTACCTGCATATATAAAATAGTTGGTGACTTGTCAAAAATGCTGACAAATAACCTCCTACAGGACGACATGCTGTCAAAGGTAATAGACTCCAGCACTTAAGTATGCACGGACGGTCTAGGCATCTAGAGATAACATGCAATACCACTTTAGGTGGTCGTCGATTGTGTGTTCGTGTGGGTAGAAGCAATGCCATGCTAAGCTGCTAATGTTGAAAGCTTAGCGCACAACACAACGTTGCAACTACACTCTGGACATATATGATATCATGTCACTACAAACAGGTAAGAAAGGTAGGAATCTCTTTTACTTTTACTCTTTCTTTGTTTTTATGAATAAACAACCTATGGGTGGCAAATGGTCGAGCATGTTTCACACAGAGCCGCCAGGGAAGCGGGTCCGACAACTGTTGACGATGGTGCCCGAGCTTGCACGATACAGTGGCATTGGCATGGGCGAGCTCTTACGGAGCTGCGCCGAAAGAGAGAGTGAGAGCGGTGAAGGATCGAGAAGGCAGAGAGAGGGATGAAGAAGATGGGGAGGAAGAACAAGCTGATAGGTGGGCCAACGTGTGGGAGAGTGGGTTCGCGTGGGATGGGGGTGTTGGGCCAAGGGACAAGGCAGTCCGATGTGTTGTGGCTGGGCTGCGAACAACGAGGAGGGAGAAGGGAAGGAATAATTCTATTTAGCCTTCCTCATTTCTTGCTCCTCATTAAATCGCTTCCCTCAAGAACAAAACCGAATATAACACCTCTCCCATCTTAATAACCAGTGCAAACGCATCACCTCTTTTGGTAGTTTGGGAAGCAGTTTCTACTGATGTGGCACGTTGACCACGGTTGATTCCCTAAGTCAGGAGGTGGGACCCACATATCATCGTCTCCCTCACCTTATAGATGGCCAAAAGGCCCGAGGCCCGACGGCCCGGCCCATGGCACGACATTTTGGCCCGGCCCAAGCACGGCACGGCCCGACGGAGGTCGGGCCCGTGCCAGCCCGGCCCGACCACCGGGCCGTGCCTGGGCCCCTCCACCGGCACGTTGGACCGGCCCGGCACGATGGGCCAGCAGCCAGGCCCGATAAACAAAAAAAATAGGGGAGTAAAAATAGACATATTATATGCCATGGATGAAAGAATAGGGATGTAAAATGGACCTTTTTTATCTATACATATGTCAGCCCAAAGAGGAGGGACGAAAAATAGACTTATTTTAGCTATACATATGTCAGCCCAAAGAGGAGGGACGGAAAATAGACTTGTTTTAGCTATACATATGTAATAGCCCAAAGAGGAGGGACTAAAATTAGATATATTTTAAGAAAGGCCCGATGGGCCACCCTTGTCTTCGGGCCGGCACGGTACGGCCCGACAGCTAGTTGGCTGTGCCTGGGCGAGAGGTGTAGCCCATGGGCCGGCACGGCCCGGCACAAAGTGTCGATCGGGCCGTGCCGACCCGATGGCTGGTGGGCCGTGCCCAGCCGTGCCTGGGCCGGGCTGTGCCGGGCGGGCCTTTTGGCCATCTATACCTCACCTCTCGTCTCTCTCTCTCTTTCCTTTCTTCCCTCTTCATCCTCTCTCACTTTCCAGCCAGAGAAGTGGTAGTGGTGGCTAGGTTTTCCGCCCGTGACGCCTTTGCGGGCGAAAACAGTGGCTTTCCAGATAATCCTTCACCGGAGCTAGTTTTCTACACTGCCCTCCTGGCCTCCTGGGAATCTGAAGTTTTGACATGGAAGAAGAGAGGAGGTGAAAATTACACTTCTCCTGATAAATCCCTAAAATTTGGCGATACTGTTGTTTTATTCTCCGTCGTTAGTTCATTTTCAGCACTATATATATTCCAGATTAGTTTAAAGCCCTGAATTGAGAAAAAAAAATCGCGCCATTTCTCTCGCAGGTTTCTGAGTTTGCGCGCCATTTTCCCATCAAGATCGGCTTCAGTTTACCTTTACCACAAAATTCGCCCAAATAAACCACACCCACCGGGTCGCTTCTCAATTTGTCATCACCACAACCGCCCCTCCCACGCCGCCCACGGCCATGGAAGAGGTGACCGCTCCCGTCGCCAAGAAACGGAGACACGACGAACCGGAGTGCCAAGAACGATCGGAGGGAAGCGATCTTGGCGGCGATGCTGACGCGGGGGGCATCGACCAGATCAGCCTCCTCCCCGACGAGATCCTCGGCACCATCATCTCCCTCCTCCCCACCAAGGACGCCGCGCGGACCACCGTGCTCTCCCCGCGGTGGCGCCACCTCTGGCGCTCGGCGCCACTCAACCTCGACGCCGACGGCGCCCTCTCCGGGCTGGAGCGCAAGCGCATCTCCATCGTCTCCAGGATCCTCGAGGCGCACCGCGGCCCGGCCCGCCGCCTCTCCCTCCGCAGCGTCCGCCTCCGCGGCATCTACGCCAGGTTCGACCGCTGGTTCCGTTCCGCCGCGCTCAACAACCTCGAGCACCTCGACTTCGCCTACGCCCGCGACGGCCGCTACTACGGCATCGGCGTCGACCCGGACCCCAGGCCGCCGCGCCCGCTGCCGCCGTCCGCGCTCCGCTTCGCGCCGACGCTCCGCACGGCCTACATCGGCGGCTGTGACTTCCCCGCCGTCGCCCCCGCCGCCGCCGCCGCGCCATGTTTCCCGCGGCTGACGCGGCTCACCCTCTACGGCGTCGCCATCTCGGAGGACGCCCTCCACCGCGTGCTCGCCGGCTGCGCCGTGCTCGACACCCTGGGTCTCGAGGCCAGCAGCGGCTTCGGCGCCGTCCGGATCAAGTCGCCGACGCTCCGGAGCGTCGGCTTCGCCGTCTCCGCCGAGACGGAGCTCGTGATCGAGGATGCACCATGCCTCGAGAGATTGATGTTGCTCGATCCGCACAGTGGCCCAAAGAATGTCAGGGTGGTCAGGGCGCCTCAACTGAAGGTATTGGGCTATCTGTCCGACAAAATCACCAAACTTGATCTTGGAACTGTAATTATTCAGGTACGTAGCATAGCAGCTGAAACCTCCCTGAGTTCATGAGCCTTCGATTTGATTTGACACACGTATATATCAGTATATGTTGTGAATTTGGACATGGACATCTTGACATGCTGTACGTCTTGGTTTTCTTCAGGAAACGATGGTCGTCAGTTCGACGAGATATTGAACTATATGCCACTTTTAGATGTGGCAATTAAATATTTGCCACTAGACCCACATGTCATAGACACATATGGACCCACATGTCATTGAGATAGGTGTAGCAAATAGTTAATTGCCAAATCTAAAAGTGGCAAATAGTTAAAAGCCCCCAGTTCGACAGCCTCGCTGCGTACAGTGAAGGTTTTGGTTCTTGAGTCTGCTGGACAAAATCTGGACACAATTATTGGCTTCCTTAAATGTTTTCCATGCTTGGAGAAGCTGTACATCATGGTGAAAATTCTTCCTTGTTTTTTGATTTAAAGGAATCAACTATGGGAATAATACATGAAAAAATTAATCAAATTTAACAAGTTCTTTTATTTTTTTCCCTTTGATTGGTTATATTTCTAAATGCATCATATTGAAATATGGATATAATAATTGGCAGTTATATTTGATAAAATCCATTTTTAAATATATTATCTTGTACATCTGTTTTAAAATTCTGGTAACAACCTAATACTCAAAAATAACTTTATTTTTTGTTATCAAGATCAGTAGTGCTTTACTGCCGAATAAACATTTTTCCTGCTTGAACCATAGGCATTTAATTACAATATTTATGTACGCCACATAGGCGGTACTTACTTTGTTCCTTCAATTTTGTAGTCATTTTTGCAGAAGACTATGAAAAACACAAGACGTTACAACCCACTGGAACCTATTGAATGCCTTGATCACCATCTCAGATATATAATACTGAACAATTATATAGGAATGAGACCAGATGTGAACTTTGCCAAGTTCTTTGTTTTGAATGCAAGAATGCTCAAGGCAATGAAATTTGGTGTCCTTGTCGGTTGCACAGAGAAATGGATGGCCAATCAACATAGGCGGCTACAACTTGATCATAAGGCTTCTCCAGATGCTCAATTTGATTTTAGAAGAGATTATTGTTGGCGAAACATTTTATATAACAAGCGCACCCACGATCTGCCCAGAGATGACCCTTTTGATGGTTCGATATGTTGATGTTGTTGATGACTGTCTTCAAATATGGAAACTCCAATTTTATCTAGCGTGATGTTTGCTTGAAACATGATAAATATTTACCCTTGTAGTAGTAAATTCATCCTTTTCTTCACGCAGCTTAGCTATTTCCAGTACAACATAAGCACTTTTTATGCTGCTACTCAAGATGTGGCATGTCCTTTTTATTTTTATTCAAAACAGCAGAATTGCATGTGGCTTGTGTACCTGCATGTTCTATACTCAATTATATGTCTTCTAATACCAATTTGAGCCCATTAATCATGGGGTGATTAGTTTCATTCGAAGTAGTCGTCCTCTGAAAGAAATTAGTAGTATTGCGTTGTTATCTGTACCAGGCCCATCAAGAATGATACTCCAGCCTTACCAGAATTTCTTGCTCCTCAACATTCAGAAACACGCAACTTGCGTCCTCCAAGTTCAGATCCATTCAGGCTGAGTGCTTCTGAATAGTGATACCAGCTTTCACATCTTATGTGTGCATTCATGCAAAAGGACAAATGTTTATTGGAGACTACCGAACTACTAGTAGCTAACAGCATCGAAACTGTTGGAGTTTGATTAAACAACGGTCATTTGAATCAAACAGATATGTGACTTTGCTATAAAAATAATGCTCCTTCGTTTAATTTTATACGTACTTGTTAAAACAGTCTCCAAATTAAGATGTGGAAAGTACATTGAAGTATTTTTCATGCCAAATCTAGAATGTAAAATTCCAATATTTTTTCACATATCAGTGAGTTATGGTTTGAGATTTGACTGCATGGGAACAGATGGAGTACGAATTAAACAACAGTGTATTAGAACTCACGAGCTGTAAACGCATGACAACATATGTTTAACGTACAAATAAATTCAAATCAGTGTTCCTGTAATTTAAGAGTAATATAGAGTTAATTAATCTGACCCTGTACTTGATCCCATATAATTCTTCGTTAGAATTATAACCGCGCAAGTATGGTTCTGATGTGGAAGAGAACAAAAATCAGCTACTACTCTCTTGCCTTGGAACACCACCAAATGGGTGATAAAAAATGGAAAAAAGTACGAATAACCCCCCCCCCCCTCCGAACTATCGCGGTCGTCCGAATTACCCTCTGAACCACAAAACCAGACATTCTTCACCCCCAACTATGCAAACCGGACAAATTACCCCCCTCGAACCAATTCAGAGCGGTTTTGTCCAACGTGGCGCACACGTGACAATCCAGTCAGCGTTTTTTTAATAAAAAATTGTGGGACCCACCTGCCATACTCTTCTCCCCCCTCTCTCTATTCTCTCTCTCTCTCTCGCCGCTCGCGCAGCGCGCACGCGAGGACGGTCGGCGAGGGCGGTCGGCGACAGAGGAGGCAGCGGTGGCGGCGAGGCGAGGCGGCGGCGGAGGCAGCAAGCGCGGGGAGGCGAGCGGCGGCAGAGTAGGCGTGCGGCGGCGGGGTGCGGCGGAGGAGGCAGCGGCGGCGGTGAGGCGAGGCGGCAGTGGAGGCAGCGAGCGCGGGGAGGCGAGCGGCAGCGCGAGCTCGCGCTGCTCGAGGCGAGGCGAGGCGAGGCGGCGGCGGAGGAGGAGGCGAGCGGCGGCGGGGTGCAGCGGACAAGGCAGCGGCGGAGGAGGAGGCGAGCGCCGGTGGGGTGCGGCGGAGGAGAGTGGTGATGGAGGTGGAGGCCGACCGGGCGCGCGGGGACGCGCAACGGGTGGCGGGCTCCTCCTCCGCGTGGTGGGACACCGCCGCCACCGTGCCGCCTAGCCTCCTCCGCCGCCGCGCTCGCCTCCTAGTCCCCGCGCCCTGCCACCTAGTCCCCGTGTGCCGCCGGATACCGCGCGCCAACGACGAGGAGGAGGAACCCGCGGTGGCGGCGGTGTCCCACCACGCGGAGGAGGAGCCCGCCGCCCGCTGCGCGTCCCCGCTCGCTCGGTCGGCCTTCACCTCTATCGCCACTCTCCTCCGCCGCACCCCGCCGCCGCTCGCCTACCCGCGCTCTATGCCTCCGCCGCCGGTTCGCCTTGCCGCCGCTGCCTCCTCTGTTGCCGACCGTCCTCGCGTGCGCGCTGCGCGAGTGGCGAGAGAGAAAAGAGCGAGAGAGAGAGAGAGAATAGAGAGAGGGGGGAGAAGAGTATGGTAGGTGGGTCCCACATTTTTTTTATTAAAAAAACACTAACTGGATTGCCACGTGTGCGCCACAGTGGACAAAACCGCTCTGAATTGGTTCGAGGGGGGTAATTTGTCCAATTTGCATAGTTGGGGGTGAAAAATGTCCGATTTTGTGGTTCAGGAGGGTAATTCGGACGACCACAATAGTTCGGGAGGTAATTCGTACTTTTTTTTTCTAAAAAAAATAGAGACAAGCGTGGTCTAGCGTACGTACGTCTTGTGGAAGGGCACGGAAGAGGTCTGAGGTGACAGAAGGCCACTGATTGGTGGCCTGGCAAAAAGTTCATTGGCCGAACCCATGGTGGACTAGGAATCGATTATCAAAGCTTCAGCTCGTAGACTACCCGTTGCGTGTGCGCGTATGTGGCTACAGCGCAGATGCTATTTTTCAGAGCTTCGGTACATTTGAAGTTTTTTTTTTTTTTTTGAGAGCTCTCCACTTCGACTACAAGCTGTAGTATCTGAACATACGTGCAAACGCACTCCACCACGCACACACACTCCACACACACCCCTACACGCATGCTAGACCTATCAACTATACACACACGTGCTAATGAGATACACAAAGCCACCTAAGGACCTTGTGCGTGACGAGGACGTCACTCTACTATTGTGGCGCTGGCATTTGAAGTTGGGTAATGGCGAAACGCTTTTCTTTTGGCAAGATCACTGGATTGATTGCACCAGATCTAATGCAGCTAGTGCCTCTGCGCATTCTTTTCTCTTCGAAAGCTGATAAATTATATTGACTTTCCCACTCCGAGCGTTTTTTTTTAGAGGGGTGTTTCTTTTTGACCCAGTATCTACATCGAACCAGATATATGTAGCCATTTTAATTGAGAATTTAGCCTATATATGAAACAACCCAATTCTATGAAGATTTGAACTCAGAACCTTGGGATGCTTCTTAGGTCACTACAACCACTAGACTACATTCCCTTTCGTAGTCTCTGAGCGGTTTTGACGGTTGTCTTATCGGATATGGTGCACACATGATATTATGGTGGTTGTCCATTAGAAAAATCAATTACTCCCTCCATCCTATTATAAGTGCAGCCATAAGCTTTCGTACCCAACTTTGATCGTACGTCTTATTTAAAAATTTTTTATGATTAGTATTTTTATTGTTACTAGATGATAAAAGAGTAAAGTCCATCACTGGTCTCTAAACTTGTACCGCTGTGTCATCCCGGTCCCTAAACTCGCAAATTGATCGTTCAGGTCCTCAAACTTGTTCGACTGTATCATCCTGGTCCCTAAACTTACAGATCACTCGTTTAGGTCCTCTAACTTGTTCAGTTGTGTCACCCCGGTCCCTAAACAGGACGGTCTAAAAACTTTATATCAAAAAATAATTCATAACTTTTTCATGTGAACTCTAATGAAGACAAACTTTATATCAAAATTGTAGCCCTCGACGCGACCTACAACTTCGTAGTTGAAAAGTTTTTGAATTAAAACTGTTTAGAGTCCCAAAATATTGTTGCATGTTTATAGATTTTGAAATTTTAAATTTAAAATTACATTTTGGGACAAAAAATGACTTAAAATAAAAAAAACCAACTACAAAGTTGTAGATCGCGTCGAGGGCTACAAGTTTGATATAAAGTTTGTCTTCATTAGAGTTCAGATGAAAAAGTTATGAATTATTTTTAAATATAAAGTCTCTAGACCGTCCTATTTGACCCAGATGATATTCAAGGGCAAGTTTAGGGACCGGGGTAACACAACTAAACAAGTTGGAGGACCTAAACGAGTGATCTGCAAGTTTAAGGACCGGAATGACACAGTCGAATAAGTTTGAGGACCTGAACGGTCGATTTGCGAGTTTAGGGACCGGAATGACACAGCGATACAAGTTTAGGGACCAGTGATGGACTTTACTTATGATAAAATATAAATAGTACGTTATGTGCGACTTATGTTTTTAAACTTTTTCAATAAAACTTTCAAATAAAACAGATGATTAAAGTTGAGCGTGAAAAATGATGGCTGTAGTAAGAAATTAGCAGACCCATGTGTAAATTACCCTGTTCTTCCTCCACGTTTCCATTCTCTCCTCTCTTCCCACTATTCTCTCACTGGGCAGTGGCGACCGTCCTGCAGGAGTGGTGGCAATGCAAAGCGCACATTCCTAGGGTCTCTGCAACAGCGGAAGAGGAGCCACAAATCAGGGCACCCGCAATGGTTATCCATAGGCTTTCTACAAAAGATCCATGTCAGCATATTTTCCTACTTGAAAGAGATTAAATGAAGAAAGAGAGCAAAGCTATCTACTAACCTGGAGAAAGTCTATAGAGAAAAACGAGGCAATGCATTAGAGAGCTATAGATATCCATATAGACATACTATTGAGGTGGTTTAATATTAATCTAGTCTATTGCTGAGATGTACATGTTTTATAGAGAGCACCTTACTTTACCATTGCGGGTGCTCTCAGGGAGCTCCTCAGTGTCGTCACCGAACCAATGCCCGCTAGGATCTTTGTTGCTGTCGGACTCTTCGCACATGTCGTCATCACCAGGGGCCTCCGCCAATCGGCCACCACCTCGATCGCATGGCTCCGATAGGATTTCTAACGGTGCTCCGCACATGTTGAGCGGTGTTGCCGGTGGAGTTCCAAGAAAGATAGGCGAGGTAAAAGTGTAGCACCACATGGTGGAATAGGGATGACCTCCATGGGCGTTGATGATTCGGGGGCTATCAACACAGAGAGCAATTGTGTTGATCGTTGGCATGGGAGTGGCGACACAGCACTGATGGTGAGTGGAGAGTGTGGGGTGACCAACAATGGCGAGAGGAGAACAGGGAAATGTGGATGCTAGGTGGTACAGGTGACAGTACTTAAAAAACGATTTTTCATGACACTTAAGATTTATTTTCACTGGCTGACTTAAAAAATCTCGCTTGTAAAAATTACATAAGACACCGAAAACCAAGCCTCCTCGCCAGTAAAAATCGATTTTCTCTGGTGGCTGGCAGTGCACTAGTGAAAATGAGCTTGCCGTCAGCGAAACTTGATTTTCACTAGCCTCATGTCGCTGGTGGTAGCATTGGCCGCCAGCAAAATCTATTTTGGTTGTCAGAAAAATTATTTTTTAAGTAGTGTGATACAGTGAGGTTATGGGGAGACAACACGACCACGACGGCGACCGACGCAGATGGAAAAAGGAAACCCCATGCGCCCTTCCGACAATGTTATCCCTAGACCATAGTAAGGCTGGGTTTTTTTTCGGCCTCCCAGCTGCGCTGCTGGTAGCTCCCAAATCCGGATGGAAGAGGAAGAAGATAAAAGGAGTGTTCTACTGATAGGTGGGTCCTACTAAAGCTTCATCGGATGAAACCACCACCGCCCCAAGGGCAAAATGAACCGTTACTGGCTCTTATCTTTTGCACTTTAGCTTATAAGTTGCTATCAAAATTTAGATCTTAAAACTAAAATTTAAATTTGAGGTTCTTTATTCTTAGTTGTTTATTCTCCAACATTAACTTTTAGATCTCTTACGACGCATAAAAGTTTATCTACAAATTATTTTTTTTTCTGATAAGCCGTATGACTTTTAGTTAGCATATAGCAAACCGATGGGAACTATAGTACTACTACCTCCATATTTTAATGTATAACGACGTTGACTTTTTATCCAACGTTTGACTATTCGTCTTATTCAAAAAATTTATGTAATTATCATTTATTTTAATGTGACTTGATTCATCATCAAATATTCTTTAAGTATGACATAAATATTTTCATATTTGCACAAAAATTTTGAATAAAACAAATGGTCAAACGTTGGTCGAAAAGTCAACGGCATCATACATTAAAATACGAAGGGAATAGTATTTAGCTTTGTGGTTGAGGGAGGAAAAGCAGACTCAGGCTGTTAAGGCAGGTAATGTAGACTTTTCTTGTTTGATCGATTTTTTCATTCTATGGACCGTAGTCACTGACCACTCCAAGATGGCAAGAATAGTCTTAGGCCGTAGCAGCGAGGAAGCCTCTATGTTAACGAGTTTTTTTTGTTTTTAGATTTTTTTTTTTTAATATTTACAGAAATATTATAGCGCCGAAAAAATTTGCAAAACTAGACCCTGCCGCCCTTCGCAAGGGCGGCAAGCCGACGTGGCACACGGCGCCGTGTGCGTCTTGACGGCGCGCACGGGCCGCGGGGAGCCGAGGGCTTGCCGCCCTCTGCAAGGGCGGCAGCTTCGCTCCTCTCTGCACAACGGCTGGAAAGGACTCCTGTTTTTGGAAAACGTAACGGCGAAGTGTAGGAATGCGAGTCCCGAATATAAACAACAACATATTCAGTTTACAACCATATAGTACAAGAATGTAAAGAAAAATAAAGAGATGTCTGCTCTACTGGCCGTGACTCGCGCCGCGACCCCGCTTGGTCCTCCGGGCCTGTGCTCGCACGTGGTCCTGGGAGTACGTGAAGCGATCCGGTGGGACAGCACGGGTAGCGCGAGGGTCTGGGAGTGGGGTGGAGGGCGACTGCTCCTGCGTGTGCACCGGCGGTGCGCCTCCAAGCTGTGAGGGACCGATAATGTCCGGGAAGTCGAAGTCACTAATGTCGAAGTGCGTGGCGGAAGCCCACCCGTGCTCGGACGAAGTCCCGGTAGGACCCTGCCAAGACGTGCCGGGCGGCTGTGACGAAGTCCCGGCGTCCTGCCAGAACTGCGCAGACAGCGAGGCCGACACACCTGCCTGTGACGATGACCCCGCAGCCTGCCAGGAGTGGGCGCCCGGCGTCGTCCCAGGCTGAGCGAAGCCTACACATCGACGACGCGACACTTGTAAGCTTACACATAAATTGAGTATCAATTGATTGATGATGTACAAATAGACCTTGAATATACGTACCTCCGAAGGGAGGGGGTGTCGGCGTAGGAACGTGCGCAGCTGGACGAGGAGCAGTCGGTCGGGGACGCACCTGTGGTGCTGCGTCTGCCTGAGCAACGTCGGCAGCACGACAGGTCAGCGCACGGAGAACCGAGCGCATCGAGTCCCGTATCCGCGTGTACGTCGACAGGTGCTCGTCTGCCCCCACCTCAATCCCCGCGCCTAACCGTTGGATCGCCGTTGTAGCATCAACGACGACCCTGTTGCACTCAACGGCCTGCACGGTTAATTACAACGTAAATATTCGTAGCCTTTGTCCAACAGAAAGGATGATGAGACGATGGTGCGATGCAAGGTACTCACCGCACGAGCGAAGTCCTGGTCGCGGTGCCTGGCGTAGAGGTCTCTGGCGCTCGCGGCGTGGGCCTGTTGCTCCGTCGGAGCGTAGGTGACTCTAGTACGGGTGCGTGGCTGATACCAACGTAGGTACGCCTCATACCCCTCCTCCGTGTGTGGCTCTCCCGCGTGGTCCACGACCTCCTCGGTAGCAAGCAACCAGTCGTCGAGAAAAGGCCCCAACTTGGCAGGCCAGTGACCAGCTGAGTGCTGACCCTTGCGCGAGTACCTGCAAATTAATGTATTGTATTAGGGCAAACGACAAACAAAGCAAATTATTATGGACAGCCCGATGTTAATGCAACATATTAAATCGTAGTAAAACGGCTTACCGGTGAACGGCAGCCGTGACGCCCGCCGGAAACGGGACTGGAAAGGACTGACGGAAGCCGAACTGCCGCATCACGCGGTAAGGTGCGTGCGGCTCGACACAGATGTCGAACACCATCGGAACCGTAGTCATCCAGTACGCCTGGTCCCTCGTGCAGAGTGTGGACAGGCCTAGCGGCGCCCGACTGTGGGTAAGCAAGGCACTGTAGGGCTCCCACACTACGTCCGTCGGCAGAAGGCGGTCGAACTCCATCACAAACTCCGCGTACGACCGCCTAACCTGCACGTGAGCCCATCGGCGCTGCAATACAATAAGGTCAGTGTGACGTAGGATGAAGTTAACAATAGTAGGACAACATTACCAAATACTAGCGACGTACCTGACGCCGGCACCACAGAGTACCCATCGTTGGGTAGTCGACCGCCGGTCTGTTCTCGTACAGCGACGCGTCGTAAGGGTGGTGCTCCACAAGGGGGCGGCCGATCGCAATCCTCTCAGCCGCCCAAAGAGAAATGAAGAGAGGGCACCCACCGAAGATCGCGCCAGGGTCCGTCCTGGTACAAGCCTCGCAGAGGCCACGGTACTGAGCCGCCAGCAACGCGGAGCCCCAACTCCACTGAGGCACCTCACCGACCGCGGCGTCGGCGATGCTCCTGGCGTAGTGCACGAGACCCCGGTCGACCGAGTGTCCGTGACTACCACAGAACATCACCCACCCAAAAAGCCACAACAAGTACGCCTCCAAACAACGGCTGAAGGAGTACTCGTCGGCCTCCTCCGGTAGCTGGTCAACCTGCAAGCGTTGGATGAAATGTTAGGCACTTTACAAGTTACGTACATAATACACGTCAGTTTAGGTAGAAAGAACTTACAGTGAACTGAAGCAGCCACCTCTTCGTAGGCCCGGTGTTGCGGTGCTGCTGCAACGGCTCGAGCGGTAGACCTGGTAGGCGCTGCACGGGTGCGAAACGTGCCGTCAGCTCGTCCTTCCAGTCGACACCCACGTCAACTGGCCCGACAGCGTCTCCCGCGAGCGGTAGCCCCAACAAGTAAGAGACATCCTGCAGGGTAGGGGCTACCTCACCGCACGGCAGGTGAAAAGTGTGCGTCTCCGGCCTCCACCGGTCGACCAACGCTGCTAGGAGGGACCTGTCCGGGTCCCAACGTCTCGTCACGTCATCGTCGCCGGTCGCGGCCTCAACTAGCCGAGCCAACGGTAAGAGACCGGCCTCACGCAACCTGCGAAAGCGAAATAATACCAGACGTTAAAATGAACACATTGCTAAGCCCCCTCCACCGTAGTAAGGTAAGCCCGGTGTCGTGAACACAGTAAAACCATACCTCTCGACGAAGGAGTCGTGAACCAAAAGTCGCTCACGTGACGACCGTGGACGGAACGTCCCAAGCTGAGCCCCCTCCACCGCAGTAAGGTACGACCGGTGGCGCTGATCTATCGCCGGATCCAACAACTCAGGATGTGCCATCTCTGCAAGTAACGTGTTACATGTTAGGGTAAATAAGAAGGTAATAATATAATTGTAAAAACAAGTTATCTGAAACGGAAGAATACTTATAGAGACATGCAAGAGTGCAGATTATTGAGAACATAACTTTCGTTACACAAAGGCACGTAACGAGAATGAAATAACATAAAACAAAATTACAAGCCGTAAAACATAAAGACATTACATGCGGAAGTCTAACAAGTGGTTCGCAACACAACACAATGCGAACATATCGATAAGTTCGAACGAAATTACAAGCAAAGCCTTTTGCCAACATACAACACACGAACTACACCACGTAACCGGTCGTTCCACGAGAACGTCTAGGACGGGGTCGCCTTGAAGTAGTGCCTTCACCCGTAGGGCGAGCTCCATCTGCTGCTGATCCTGATAGACCTGCCTTCTCTTTTGGCTCATTCTCAATCCACTGAGAAAATTTTCGAATTTGATCCCCAGTTCTTCTAACCAATGTTACACTGTCTGTTGGGAGAGCTCCGAGTGCTTGAGGAGGGTCAGGTACAGCGGCCGCTGGTCTTGTTGCACGCTGGTCACTACATTTGCCTGTCAACTCATCTAATCTCTTCCAAAGCTCATTGAATTTTTTCTCCTGGTTCTGATTGCATAGCCTCTTGAACATGTTCATCAACTCCTTGTTCTTAAATTGCTTGAAGAAATTAGCTCCCATATGACGCATGCACCACCTGCTTTGTACATCTTCCCACTGGCCAGGGTATCCTCTTTCCATACTCCCAAACTTTAACTCTTCTATCGCTCGAAGCATACCGGCGTGCCTGTCATGTATTAGACACACATTGGGCCTCATACCAACAACTTCTGTCTTAACCAGATGGAGGAACCAGTACCAGCTGTCGGTGTTCTCGCTCTCGACAAAAGCAAATGCCAACGGCAATACCTGATTGTTCCCATCTACCCCAATTGCCGTTAGTATCTGGCCCCGATACTTCCCGGTCAAAAATGTGCCATCAATACAAAGAACTGGACGACAGTGCACGAATGCCATCTTGCATGCATGTAGAGCTAAGAACGCTCTTTGCAGCACAGTCTTGCCAGGATGTTCAATTGAGGGGAATGTCTTGAGTGCACAAGAGGTCCCAGGGTTTCTTTGTTGGATAACAGATAGCAGACGTGGCAAATTGTCATATGAGGCTTCATAAGTTCCAAATCTCATCTCTATTATTTTCTGTTTGGCCCTCCACGCCTTGGCATAGCTAATTGTATACTTGAAAGTCTGTTCGATATGTCGGATTATTGACTTCGGTTCATATGCCAGATTGTCCACGACATGCGCATACATCTCAGATGCAACAAATGCACATGTAATGTTCCTGTGGTATTTTTGAACACCAGGTAGATAACAAGTATGTTTCGTAACGACCGACACTGTCCAGTAGTCCTTCCATTTCCCCTTATAGGCGTGCACTCTCCACGGACACCCATCTTTTTCATTAACACACCTAACTTCATATTGTGTCCGGTTAGACTTGACAACCCAAAACTCCCTATGAAGTGACACTGCATAATGCTTCACCGCCTCCTTCATGTCTTCTCCATTACCATACCTCGCTCCCTCGATAATCTCGTTTTCCTTGTACTCCCATCTCACATTTTCCCCTTCAGAGATGACCAAACAAGAAAAATCATCACTAGCCCATTCAGCTGGATTAATATTGTTCTCGTCATCATCTGACGAATCATCTTCCTCGACACGCTCGTTGTCACTATCCTCTTTTTCCATTTCGTCCACAATGGCACCCACAGTCTCCCCCTCGTCAGCCACTCCACCAGGTTGCATGCCTACTGGAGCTACTACTGGAGCTACTCCATCTTCCTCTGGTGCGTTGACCTGATCCACTTCAATCTCATTCACTTCTGCACTTGGCCCCTCGCCATCATCCATGTTCATCTGTACACTTGGATCCTTCGGATGAACATACGGAACCATAGCTAGAGGCCACCCACGTTGCAATGCATTCTCCACATACCATCTCCACATCCCAGAGTTTTGAACCGGCATTAGTTCCCAATAAAAACCCTCTGTTGCCCGACTTACTACAACATAGATTGTAATGTCACTAGTCTGTGGATCAACTCCCAAGCCCCGCATCAACCATTTTTTTATAGAAGGTACACTCCTCTCGGCTGGCCTATCAATTCCCCTTGCTGTTACAATAAATTCTGACAGATCTACCCCAGTTGGCCCATAACGGACGTTTCCTTGACCATGGTATAGTTGAAATATAAGTTTACTGGACATATCTGCAAAGTTAATTACTAGGCCGTTATTTTACATAATAAACGACTACAGTGTAATATCTTCTTTGCAACGTACCTAAATTTTTATATATTCTATTGCAATGTTACTCAACAACATTTAAAACTACAAACCTAATAACTACAAATACTAAGTTACCTACATGTAGGCTACATCTAACAATATATATTTATATAGTACCACAGGTAAAACTCTATTTCATACAATGCATTTATCCAACCAAAGTTCTACAAAAATACAAGTGATATCCTAGTTAACATCATATATTTAGTCACGTATATAATCTACGAATATTACCTGAAATCGAAGTTTGAAACTGGCAGGGCTTCGCCTCTTCTTTTCTTCTCCTCCCCTTCTCCTTTTTTTTTTTTTTTGATGTGGAGAGGTTAGGAGGGAATGGGCTCCTCAAAGGAGCCGGCTGGGCTTTATAGGCGGCCAGGCCTGCCGCCCTCTGTAAGGGCGGCAAGAGGGTCCTGCCGCCCTTTGCCAGGGCGGCAAGAGGGCAGGAGGGCGGCAAGAGGGCAGGAGGACGGCCGTCCCGCGCCGTCCAGCGCGGCGTGTGCCACGTCGGCTTGCCGCCCTTGCGAAGGGCGGCAGGGTCTAGTTTTGCAAATTTTTTCGGCGCTATAATATTTCTGTAAATATTAAAAAAAAAAATCTAAAAATACAAAAAATTCCTATGTTAACGTTGCCGATGGCAACCATTCCCGTTGTATTAATTAGTGAACGCGACGAGAGAGAAGGGGGTGTAGCACCTGGATCAATCTCTATCAAAAAAGGAAGAAAAATAATTCCACTTTAATTTCCTCTCTGTTTGCCAATATTTTGCCCACGGCCGTTCTCTATCCATGTGTTCTTCAACTTTCAGCTCTATGCATTGCTCATGAACTACTGCACCTCGAAGGTGAGAATGATCGATGTACCAATTATTGGCTCGCTAGCTATTAATTAATCTAATCTTGTTCTGTATGTATATATTGGTAAAAGTCAGATTATGTTAATCTCTTTTTCTGCATATATATTTTTCCAGTGAGGATCGAATCACACTATAGCTAGGCGACACCTTGTTTTAGTTTTCTCATGGCAGAAGCAGTTGCATCAGCCGTTGTCCAGGAAACCGTCAGCGGAGTCTTCTCCTACCTATCCAGCAACAGGACAGAGAAGGCATCCAAAAGGCACAACATGGAGAGGCTGGAGATGGCGCACAGTGAGTTGGACCTCGCGCTCGAGAGATCCTCGAAGCTGCCCATCACAGATGCATCCTTGCTCCGTCAGAGGAAGATCTACAAGCGCGCCTACGACGAGTGTGGCGATGTGCTGCACAGATGCAAGCTTCTAATTCTCGAGGGGGAAGACAGCCACATGGTAAAAGGGGGTTTTACCAAGCGGATTTTCCGTGCTGTGAAGTCGTCCATCTCTTCTTTGATTGGCATGGACAAAGACGAGGCGAGCTATTCTGATGATGCTGTCCGGAGGTTCGAGTGGTTTGCAGACAAGGCCGGCAAATTCGTGAGAGATGTGGAGACTGGATGCTCGCTTGCGCACTACCGGTTTTTCAGCCCTCTCATCAAACACCTTCTCGAAGGCAAAAGGCTCTGCTATGAACTGGTGCGAAGAAGCCAAACACTTCGCCTTGAAATAGACCCTGTGCGGTCAGAAGAGCGCGGTGTGGAGGCAGAGATACGTCTGTGTAACGACGATGTCACAATGCTAACAAGAAGTTTCAATCTAAGGCTGATACTACGTCTCTCTGAGAGCACGGACATAGTGGGGATCATCATCAGCTGCTTACAGTCATTTGGACCACATTTCAAGTCTTTGGTCGAAAATGCAAAGAATACAGTTGCTGAGCTACCTACACAAGATGTTCTCAACTCATCAGCTAGAATTTTCTTTGCTCTGCCATCTGACGCATTGTATGAAGGTTCCGCTACAACTTATCGGCCTGATCCACTATGTTGCAGAACACATGGGCATGGCGTTGGCTCGTTGGAGTTATCGTATCGATTTCCTGAGCAAGTTTCCAATGTTCATTTTAACGGTTATGTCGTGGCATCTGACTGTAACTATAGGTCGGCTAACTCAACTAGTAAATTTATTGATAGAGACATCATGAGAGATTGGCCGCCTGTGCAGCTGACAATTGCTTTCGCGCCTCATCAGCCGCACCATGAAGATGTGCAGGGAAGTTATGAGATAATTGGAGGAAACAACGAACGCATTGATACTAGCATGCATCAGATGGAGGAGATGGTAGTATCCAAGGCAATCGGTTGTTTCAACAATCAGCCCGAGGTGGCTACTTATTCGATCTTTGGTTGGTCAGTACATGGCTGTGCATATTTTGCTGTCCAAAAATCGATCGTCCCAGTTGCATTTCCGTTGTCACCAAGACCAACCAATAGTACTCCAAGGCCCGAAGAGTTCTCAACAGGAGAACCTTACTAGGGCCAGAGAGCTGCAAAGGGGGAGAATCTTACTAGTTTTTTTAGATGAATATTTAGGTTGTTTAGATTTAGTAAGGCCCCAACTAGCCAATAACCACGGCAGTTTTAATTTGTTAATTTAGGTAATGTGGCTGATACAAATGTGTGTGCAACTGTGTGCATGGATACACTGTTTCAGTTATGGTGTACTTCATTTCTCATTTTATAAATTACCTGTTTGCAAGTGCTGAACTGCGCAGATACTATACATGTATGTTTAATGGTAACATGGGATGGGACACCGATAACTTCCCACAAAATCTGTTGTAATCTGTTGTTTTCTAGTGTTCATATTTGAAGTGATTATATTGAGTGATAGAGGTGATAACAGTAGTTTCTTAGCCCGAGGATCCTCCCAGAATTGGAGGATGCATGACCTTCTCGTTTCGGGTGCATGACCGTACATCTTAGGTAAATAGATCTACAAAGGTGGGCAGCGGACGGCACGTGGAAATCGTTAGGTGTGCGGTCGTCATCATGTTGCCCCGATCGATATGGCGGATTTTTTAATGAAATGGATAGATGGACTATTGATTATTTTGGGCTCATGTTGTTTCAGAGCTTACGTGCTTGGAATGATGCTATGCGCTTCCAAACTTTTTACAATCGAGACGCCACCTATCACTCTGTTGTATCTTTTAGTTTCATGTAGTACATCATACGGAGTATATGTCACCGTAGCGGGGGAGGGGTTAATTGTAAGTATTAGCGTGGAGTGCCATATCGGCGGCCGTCCATAGCCAAACAAGGAATAGATCTGCAGCGATACGCTAAACCATGAATATACACACAAACGTGCAAATAATTTCATGGATCTAATGAAATTATTTGCATTTACACTTTTTTAAAAAATACAATTTCTCTGTGATCACCTAGTTACCATAGTTCAAATTTGACATGCATTGAGACACATCATTTAGAAAATAATAGGCTTTGGGTCCCTCTCATTCCTTGATATTAACCATATCATATAAACTTATACAATTTATTTTCACTTAGTGTAGTTATTATCATTTTTCTGTGTTGTAGTACTTTCACGTCATCTACAATGTTTTACACCATTTGATTAGTTTTGTACCCGTGGGATCAAATTTGTTGCCCTGCACCAGGCCAACTAATCAAGCCCAAAACACTACCAGCACAACCAAAGGACATCGTGCACAGAAGTTCGTCTGCTAGAACAGTGGAAAGAAGGCAGCTTCCGAGATTCTTTCTAATGCTGATTTAACTTGTGCACCGCTTAATGCTGATTTAACTTGTGTTTTGTGCTCGTTTCAGCACAGAGAAACTCTCTCCCATCTGTTTTTTAGTGTCCATTCAGCAGGAGTTGTTGGCAACGAATTGGAATTTCTTGGAATACATCTTTGGAATTTTTTCAGATGATTGTTTTGGCAAGGCTGAGATTCAGAAGGAAAGGATTCTTAGAAGTATGTTTCATAGCTTGCTGGCATACCTGGAAACAATGATGGGAAGATTTTTCAGAATATTGATCCTACTTTTCAAAGCTGGTGGTATGCTTTTCGAAAGGATATTCTTCTACATATGTGTAGAATGAATGAGGATCTTAGACAAGAAGTTTCTGATTGGTTACAACATATTTGATTGTTTTGGGGGTTTTAACATCTTGTAATTTTTTGTTTTCTTCTCTGTAAAT
Source organism: Oryza rufipogon (assembly GCA_023541355.1). Classification (NCBI taxonomy): domain Eukaryota; kingdom Viridiplantae; phylum Streptophyta; class Magnoliopsida; order Poales; family Poaceae; genus Oryza; species Oryza rufipogon. The sequence continues at coordinate 124,120 of JAAMOU010000119.1, read as the reverse complement.
AACTTTCTTTCTATTTATAAAAGGTAAACTACTGGGCAAAAGCCTGGTAGTGTTCATTTTTTTAAAAAAACACTATTCGCTACCTGATGATAAAAAGAACAAATGATTAGGATTAATACAGTGCTTGTAATTATCTCATTGGTCGACAAAGGTTGCTCATTCAGGAATTGTAAATATTCAACTAACCTCCTCATGCCTGTCTTTATTAGTACAAACATTATGCTGTAGCTTCACATCCAACTCATCAACGATTGTTGCGATCTTATCCTTAAATTGTTCTTAATTAAAATTGACAAAATCAGGAACTAAACAAAAATGGGACAATATGAAAAAAAAAAGAAATGTAGATGCACAAATAATTACCATTCCTAGATGCTCTCATCCAGTCCTTGGTGCAAACTAGAGCCTCGATGATATCAGGATCTAGAGAACTGCGAAAAGGGCCAAAAACACGACCACCAGCACTAAATGCTGATTCTGAAGCAACGGTAAAGATTTGAACAGCCATCACATCATGAGCTAGTGTTGAGAGGACAGGGAGGTTCAGTTGGTTGCTCTTCCACCATAATAGTATATCAAATTCTACACCATCACCCGCTGAACCAGGCCAACGAATTGGCTTCTCTCTTGTAGACCTCCAATTCATCTATTTCCACTTCCGTATTTCCACCTTCATCATCATATAAGAAGTTCTCAACGTCATGAAGACCCAAATTAGTATTGCCATGTGGCTAAGAATTTCTACTTGGTCCTGCAGTAGTAGGTTTCGAAGATTTACTTGCAATAGAACTCTTGTATGCCTGGAACAATTTCTCTACAACATCCTGACATGCTAAAATTGTGCATCACAAGTACTATTGTCAGGATAGATCTTGTTTAGAAAATATTTCACTAGCCGTTGCTTATATCTAGGATCAACAAAGCAAGCAACAACAAGAGCTATGTTGGACTTGTCCCAATATTTGTTATATTTGGTTTGCATAGCCTCGGCCATAGAAGCAATGGAGAAATTAGCACTTTCACACCATTCTCGAAGTGCTAGCTTAATCTCACAAAACTTCCACCAAAACAAGTTTGCTGTTGGATATAGACACCATAAAATAATATGGTGGCATCATTAAATGGCTCCAAATAGTTGCAAATTAATTCTGTCATATCCCATTCAATAGCACTTGGAGCACACCTTTGATATCTACTGTCACGCCCTAAAAATCGTCTAATGTAAAAATACATTGTTTAAATCATTTTTAGAAATTAAAATTAAAAGCCTACAAGCTAAACCCTAATTATCTAGGAAAATTTTCAACATAAAAATGAGCTAGATAAAATTTTATTAAATACTTTGCTTGTTCCTCTATTTTCTAGAATTTTCTGGGAATTGTTTGAGCAAGGGAAGTATTTTTAATAATTGGAACAACATTTCACAAATTATTTTAATTAAAAAGTTCAAAAAAAAACCCTTCCTTAAGTGGTTGGGCCGTTTTTGGCCCAACATCTTTCCTCTCTCCCGCGGGCAAGCCGGCCCAAGCCGGCCCAGCTGCCGCCGAGCCGCCCTTCCCTCCCCAGCCGCCGACAGGTGGGACCCACCTGTCAGGGTGGTCTTCCACCTCCGGCTGGTTGCAGCCGTGCCCCAGCTACCGCCGAGCCGCCTTCCGCCTCCGAATCCGCCCCAATCTCTCCACTTTTAGTCCGGATTTTTGAGGGATTTTTATCCTCTCGATCTCCTCTATCTTTACCCTCAAAAATCGGAGCAAATCGTTGGGTATTTTATCCGAATCGAACTCGTTTTCGAGTTTATCTCTAAAACCGAGTTTTTGATTTCCCGAGTCGATTTCTTGCGGGAGGAGTCCGATCTCTTCAATCCAAGGCTATAAATAGGACCCCCTAGTCCTCCTCTTTCGTTTGCCCCAACTCCCGTCCTCTCCCGTGCCTCCTAGCCGCCGCGCCGCCGCTGCTTAGCCTCGCCGCCGCCGCCGGCCATCTCCGGCGCCGCCGCGCAGCCGTCTCCGCCGTCGCCGCCGCTTGCCGCCACCGCCATTAGGTGCGTGGGAGCGACGAGAAGCTTGGCCGCCCCTTCCCCGAAGCTGCCGGCCGCCGTAGCCGCCGTCCCCGTGTAAGCCGTCGCCGCCCCTTCGTCGCCGGCCGTCGTCGTTTGTCGTTTGACTCGAGGGTGAGTACTGTTGTGTTCGTCTCGTCGTCGGTGTAACATCCCGCCCTAGGGCTTAATAGGATTAATAGAATACTCATATCAACAAGTTACAACTTCTTTTCCGGAAGCCAATCTCCAAAGAACTCCAGGGTTAAGCGTGCTTGGCCTGGAGCAATTTGGGATGGGTGACCGATCGGGAAATTCTTCCCGGGTGCACACGAGTGAGGACAAAGTGTGCAGAAAAGACATGTGTACATGTGTTGGTCTGTGAGGGCAGTCTATGACCTATGAAAGCTATCAGATGTAAGCGGGCCCGGCCTGGGGGAAGGCGGGACGTTACAAAGTGGTATCAGAGCCGACTCTCGCGGTTTCACAGGCGCGTGTGTCGCAGTTGCACAGGCATGGTGCGCATGTCTGGTGTAGACCGGGAGTGGTTACACAGCATGGCACATGCGCTGGCACTGGACACATGGACGTGGCCAAGAGAGGACGTTCCTGGCCTAGGGTTGATCGACGGGGGCGTCGATCTCTCTTAAGAGGGTGAGGGTGTAACATCCCGGCCTAGGGCTTAATAGGATTAATAGAATACTCATATCAACAAGTTGCAACTTCTTTTCCGGAAGCCAATCTCCAAAGAACTCCAGGGTTAAGCGTGCTTGGCCTGGAGCAATTTGGGATGGGTGACCGATCGGGAAATTCTTCCCGGGTGCACACGAGTGAGGAAGGCGGGACGTTACAAAGGAGCCACCTTGACATTAGGATAAGCCAAATGGTAAACCTTAAGTAGCCTTCAAAATATTTTGAAAAAAATAGAACTGCTCTTCTCTATTCTCTTATAAATTAATTAAGTTGGCAGCACATACAAGGTTATGCACAAAATTAATTTAATTCATTTTCTTTTCTTTTAAAAGAAAAAAAATTGTTCTTCTCAAAATGTTTCTTATTCCGCCTTAGTAAACTTCATTGATTAGTCGGCACTGTACATCTATTATGGTATCGATACAATCATGATAGCACTAGTACTACTCATCCTTCTTATGGTGACACTGTACCGTGCTTATAATAGATCATAAGTATTTTAGTTTTAATTTAGTTATTTGTCAAAAAATTATTTGTCTCTGTCCAAAAAGTTAAATTCTAAAAATATATATATATAATAGCTTAGTATGTGTCTTTTCTTTTATTTTTCTTCCTCTTTGATCAAATCAGTTAAGTCTAGATGGTGCAGCTAACTTAAAAAAATATGCATTAATTCCTCTCTTCTATGTTTCTTTAGATGCCGCCCTATTCACCGAGAAATTTGATCAAGGTGTTAGGATTCGTCAAGGAGCTGAGGTTGATGGCTTTTGAGGTAGGCTATGAAGTTGCTCCTGAGTATCGCCGGATTTCCCATGACCCCAACGAGGAGAAGTGTCGTGTTCGTGTGACGTTGGCTAGTGATCGTGAAGACCTTCCGTCCATTAAGTTCGAAGCTGGAGGAAGATCGTACAGCCATGCTTGTCAAGAAGCAGCTTTGGTGGCCATTGGAGAGTTGCGTCAACGCTTTGAAGAAGAGTTGGATTCATCAGCTTTCCAGTATCATCCTCACAAGCCTCATGGTCAAGACTATGGAACCTATACCTGTCCTGATGGTGAAGAGAGTGCCACTCTGATGCATGCGGTGCATATGCTTAGTGCTATGGATGCAGTAAGTGTGGAGCGAGACAAAGCAGCTCATGACAGGGAAAACTGGAATCGAGGCAAGATTTGCAAGTTGGAGAGCAAGGTGTACCGTCTACAGAAGGAATTAGCTGAACTTAAAGGAGAAATGCCGCCGCCAACACCCAAGCTTCGCCTCACCGCAAGAAAGAGAACCTGTCCGCCACCTCGTCTCCAGTTAGATTCGAAGATTCGCGTGATGGGTGAAGCTGTGCCCGATCGTGCTGAACCTGTCATCGACATCGTAAGTGATGAGGAAGAAGAGGAAGACCCTGAAGAAAGAGAGCCAGCTACTCCAGAGGAAGAAGATCCATCGCTTCGTTCCGACGCAAGGCGGGATTAGTCGCTTAGTTAGATCGTTGCCGTAGTTCGCTGTGTTAGATTGCTTGTTTAAGTTTGCTTGTGAGTGTGTGGGTTTTAGTTGTTGCTTACATCATTGGTGGGATGTAACAGCATGAGTCTAGTTCTTTTGCTTGTCAGAGTGTAAGATAGTTGGTGAGATAGTGTTAATGCAATTTAAATGTAATCATACACAGTTAAGAGCAATATAGAATTTAAATTAATTAAATAACTCCGTTCTAAGGGTGTCTCTCTGTCGTTCTTTCCTGTTGTCTCTGCTTATCGTCAGATGGTGAACACGCGCACCGGAAGTGGAAGTGGAAGTGGAAGTGGAGCTGCTAACAATGGAGGAGATCCCACGCTAGCTCAGATTCTGGCCCAACAAACACAACTGATCAATCTGTTAGTGCAGCAGGCACAGAATCAGCAGGCAAACAATCAGAACCAGAATCCACCCCCACCTCCCCAAAACAAGCTGGCAGATTTCTTACGTGTGAGACCCCCTACCTTTTCAAGCACCACCAATCCAGTAGAAGCAGGAGATTGGCTGCATGCGGTGGAGAAGAAGTTGGATTTGATCCAGTGTACTGAGCAGGAGAAAGTTTCTTTTGCTTCGCATCAATTGCATGGTCCTGCTGCTGAATGGTGGGATCATTTTCGCCAAGGCAGGGCTGAAGGAGAGCCTATTACGTGGCAGGAATTCACGGCCGCTTTCAAGAAGACACACATACCAACGGGTGTTGTAGCTCTAAAGAAGAGAGAATTTAGAGCACTCAACCAGGGATCTCGTTCGGTCACCGAGTACCTCCATGATTTCAACCGTTTAGCTCGTTATGCTCCGGAAGATGTTCGCACCGATGAAGAGCGTCAGGAGAAGTTCTTGGAGGGACTGAATGATGAGTTGTCTTATGCCTTGATGTCTACGGATTTTCGGGATTTCCAGCAGTTGGTGGACAAGGCGATTCGTCAGGAAGACAAGTATAACCGGATGGAGCAGAAGAAGCGCAGGGCTGCCCAATTCAAGGCACAACAGGGCAGTAACTAGAGGCCGCGTCTCGTTACGGGACCTCAAGCTCCATCGTACCCTCAAGGAGGATCTTCATCAGTTGTCCGCCCCCAACGCCAGTTCTACAACAACAATACTAGTAATCGTGGCAATGACAACCGCAACATGGTTGCTCGTCCTGCAGCAACTCCAGCTCAGAACCAGCCCGTCAGGAAGGAACAGGGAAGCAAGCCAGGGGTGTGCTTCAATTGTGGTGATCCAGGACATTATGCTGATAAGTGTCCTAAGCCTCGGCGCGTGAAGAACGCTCCAGCCCCGAACAACTCCAATGCTCCAGCACCGAAGGCACGTGTTAATCATGTTGCAGCAGCAGAAGCTCAGAATGCACCAGAAGTGGTTTTGGGTACGTTTCCTGTTAACTCTATACCCGCATCTGTGCTTTTTGATTCCGGTGCTACACATTCCTTTTTGTCTAAAAGTTTTGCGAGCAATCATGGGATGAAAGTTATTAGTCTTGGGAGACCTTTACTAGTTAATACCCCAGGCAATCAAGTATCTTCGACATAGTATTGTCCTTCCGCTACTATAGAAATAGAAGAAGTTCCTTTCCCATCCTCGCTTATCTTGCTAGAATCCAAAGATCTAGATGTTATCTTAGGGATGGACTGGTTATCTCGTCACAGAGGAGTTATAGATTGTGCCAACCGTAAGGTGACTTTAACCAGTAGCAATGGGGAAACCGTTTCTTTCTTTGTGTCCTCTTCTAAATATCATGGTGTGATCTTAAACCAAGTTGCTCTACAAGAGATCCCCATAGTACAAGACTACCCAGACGTGTTTCCCGAGGATTTGCCAGGTATGCCACCTAAGAGAGACATAGAGTTTCGGATAGACTTGGTACCTGGAACCAACCCTATCCATAAGAGACCATACAGAATGGCAGCTAATGAGTTAGCTGAGGTGAAGAGACAGGTGGATGATTTGCTTCAGAAAGGATACATCAGACCCAGTACTTCGCCATGGGGAGCACCAGTCATCTTTGTGGAGAAGAAAGATCATACTCAGAGAATGTGCGTGGATTATCGAGCGTTGAATGAGGTTACTATCAAGAATAAGTATCCTCTACCCAGAATTGATGACCTGTTTGATCAACTGGAAGGTGCTACAGTTTTCTCCAAGATAGATCTCCGTTCTGGATATCATCAACTTCGAATCCGTGAGGAAGATATACCAAAGACCGCCTTCACAACTCGGTATGGTTTGTTCGAATGTACCGTTATGTCATTTGGACTCACTAATGCCCCAGCCTTTTTCATGAATCTGATGAACAAGGTGTTTATGGAATATCTGGATAAGTTTGTCGTGGTGTTTATTGATGACATTCTTATTTACTCCAAGACGAAGGAAGAACATGAAGAGCATCTTCGTCTAGCTTTAGAGAAACTACGTGAGCATCAGCTTTATGCCAAGTTCAGTAAATGTGAATTTTGGTTGTCCGAAGTGAAGTTTCTTGGTCATGTCATCTCATCTGGAGGAGTGGCAGTAGATCCAAGCAATGTGGAGTCAGTGTTAAGTTGGAAGCAACCCAAGACGGTTTCAGAAATTCGTAGTTTCCTTGGACTTGCGGGGTATTACCGCAGGTTTATTGAGAACTTTTCAAAGATCGCCAGACCAATGACTCGTCTGCTTCAGAAGGAAGTGAAGTACAAGTGGACAGAGGATTGTGAACAAAGTTTCCAAGAACTGAAGAAAAGGCTAGTGACTGCGCCTGTGTTAATTTTGCCTGATTCGAGGAAAGGTTTCCAAGTGTATTGTTATGCATCCCGACTCGGTTTGGGTTGTGTGTTGATGCAAGAAGAAAAGGTGGTTGCCTATGCATCTAGGCAATTACGTCCTCATGAGAATAACTACCCAACGCATGACCTAGAGTTGGCAGCTGTGGTGCATGCATTGAAGATTTGGCGTCATTATCTTTTCGGTAACCGTACAGAGATGTATACGGATCATAAAAGTTTGAAGTACATTTTCACTCAACCTGATTTGAACATGCGTCAGCGAAGATGGTTAGAGTTGATTAAAGATTATGATATGGAAATCCACTATCACCCGGGGAAAGCAAATGTTGTAGCCGATGCTCTTAGCAGGAAAAGTTACTGTAATATGTCAGAAGGTCGACATTTACCTTGGGAGTTATGTGTCACATCCTGATTTTCGTTTCAGGATTTATAAATTATTTAATAAATTATTAATAGAATTTATATTAAATGATCTTTAATTTACAAGTGAAGTTAAATGTGGGAAATAAAATTTCCTAAATATAAAGCATGGATGGATTTAATTTTTATTAAATTCTCCATGATTAAGTCAACTCTCTGAAATTTTCTCGGATTTTTCAGAGCTCAATTCCTAAATTATTTGATCATTAATGATCTAATTATAATTGTTAAGAGCTTTTCTTGTTTAAAAATCCTTAACTTATAAATTGTTGTTTAAAAGGAATTATTAGAAATGATTTTAAAAGCCTAGAAGAGAAGATCTAATTTTAATTTGTTAAATCTCAATATAAAATTGGGCTAGATAAAATTTTGTTAAATACTTTGCTTAATTCTATAATTCCTAGATTTTTCTGGGATTTATTTGAGCTAAGGAAGTATTTTTAATAAATGGAATTGCATTTCATGAATAATTTAAATTGAAAAAGGTTTTAAAAAGTCTTCTTTTGGCTTTGGGCCGAAAGTCGGCCCAAAACCCCTCTCTCTCTCTTTCCCTCGGCCCAGTCCGGCCCAGTCCGCCGAGCCGCCGCTCTCCTCTCTCTCTCAGCCGCTGACACATGGGTCCCACTTGTCGGGGTCGTCGTCCTCCTCGCGCCGCCGCAGCCGCCCGAAACCCTAGCGCAAGCCGCCGCCGTCTCCTTCCAAATTCGGCCGATCCTTTCCTTCTCCGGCCGAATCTTTTGAGGGGAAATAATCTTCTCGATCTCCTCTTCCTTTTCTCTTATAGAAACTCCGGTCAATTTCCTTTGGAAATAGGCGGATTCGAGTTTGCTTCGGATTCGTTTTCCCCGATCTTTCCTTCTCGTCGCCGGCAGCCGTGGGCCTTCGCCGCCGCCTCCTTGCCCCTTTAAAAGGATCCCCGGTGTCTCCTCTACCCGCCGCCACCCTCGCCTTCGTCTCTAGTCGTCTGTAGCGCCCTAGCGCCGTGCCGCCTCGCGCCGCCGTCGTCGCCGCCGCTCCAGCTGTGCGCCGCCATCGCTCCAGTCGTCGCCGTCGTTCGGGAAGACCGCCATCGTGGTCGTCAAGTCGCCGCCGTCCTCGTCCGCCCCTTCGCCGCCGCCGAAGACCGCCAGAGCACCGCCGTCACCGTCGACCCGATCTCCGCCGCCGCTTCTTCCTCGTCGCCGGCGCCGTCCGTTGCCCTTCCGCCATTGTTTTGGTCACCGGTGAGTTCGCCGCGTCGCCCTCTACCCGTTGGTGCCCTCCGTTCGCGTCGCCGCGCCGTCGTTCGCCGGCGAGCATGCGCGCCCGAGCCGCCCGAGTCGCCACCGGTGCTGACGTCATCGGGATCGTCCGCCGTGAGCCGGTCGTGGACCGTTTGATCTCGGCCGTCCGTTTTGGATAGGGTTGATCTCGGCCGTCCGTTCCCGTGAACCGCCGCCGTGCACCCGGTCCACCGCAAACCCTAGCCGCTGACGCAATAATCCTCCTTTTCCTTTTCAAAAATAATTCATTATTGCGTCATAATTCAATTAAAATCCATATAAAGGTTTTAATCCGATTTAATCTTTAAAAATTCATAACTAATTTATCTTAGCTCAGTTTAATGTGGTTCAAGTTGCAAAAATTTTATAAAATAAAGATCTACATATTAAAATAGTCCATAAATTGAATTAAATTTATTTAATTCTTTTTAAATGGGCTTTAAATAGATTTAATCTTGTAAAATTCATAATAAATTCATTTGAAGTCAGAATGAGGCTGTTCAAGTCTCATAATTCATCTAAAAATATGATCTACATGTTTGTTTACTTTTTATGTATTGTTTATTTGGTTTTTATTAGTCTTTTCCTTGTTTTGCGTGTTAGCTTGTCGTTTCCGTCGTTGTGAAGGTTCGCGAGTGCGTCGGAAGTGTTCAAGAAGATTAATTGAAGACCGATTATTGCAAGGCAAGTCACACAGATCCTAAACACAATCCTTTGAGCATGTTGTTCCTATATTTAAATTCTCTATTTATTTCAACTGTGCATTTATTTTCGAATGTCACCGGGTGGTGTGAACTTATTCCTTTGTTATGGCCAATTTGCATTGATTATTCTATTCCTTGATACCTTGGGTTATTATAATTGGACTAGTTGAGCTTTATATATATTGGTTCAACTAGATATTAGATATAATTGCTTAGCCATGCTTAGAAACATTAGCACACTATTGGGATAACTTATGATTCATTATTATTTAATGATGGCTTAATGATAGTTCACGATGGTCAATCGTGATTGGTTAATTAATTACTTGCCAACTAAAACTTGATAATGGTGGGTTGTGAGCACATGGTTTTGAGAGTCGTGCTCATGACAATTAAGGACCGGTTCGCGAGCTACTATTGTGAAACATTAACCGTGCCAACCACAAGCCAGCGTGGGCAACGGCTTTACCTTTTGTATAACATGATTCATTGCGGAGCACCAGACTGAGAAGTGGCGGAGATAAGCCTACGGGGGTCGCTGGGGAGTCCATGCCTTGTTTTATAAGGGGGTGATTATGATCCAGGAATGGTGCACTGTGGTGAGTTGTGTTATGCAGAGGGTATTGTCACAGCCTCTATTCGGGTACTTTCCAGTATCGCGACGCATGGTAGACATGATGTTGAGGCTGTGTCTTGTGGGTACAGTGGTACACCTCTGGCCAGAGTAAAACTATTCGAAAAGCCGTGCCCGCGGTTATGGGCGGGTTGAGCAATGTTTTTCGTGATTAGTCCCACACCTCTCACCATAACTATGGATGTTATACCGGGTAATAATTTGCTTAGCTCCTGGTTTGGAGTTAGATCTGTTCAGCCGGGTATGGTTGTTCAGAATGGTTGGGCCTGTGCAGCATGGGTGTGCTGTTCAGTGTTGATTAAAATTTCTGATTAATTACTCCATTGTTTTACTTCTCTTAAATGTTTTGCTAAATGCTGCTTTTGCAAATGAGCCTATATTATGCCATCCTTTGGTATCCTTGTGCGCTTGCATATTTGCTGTGTGGCTTGCTGAGTATGTCATATGCTCACCTTGCAATAATCAATCAACCTCAGTTGAAGAAAAAGGATCCAGAAGGAGAAGACGTTTGGCTTATACCCCAGTTGAGCTGCCTGTGGGAGTGGAGCCGGAGCTTCGCTAGATTTTATTTTCCGCTGCAGTTTTCTTCATGATGAGGACTAAGTGCCTCATAAGTAAGTATTTATCGTTTTAGTTAATTTGATGAATCTGTATATTAAATTGTCAGTTTGTGTACCTCGGCTGATTCCTGGACGAGGATTTTATGCACAAATAAGTTCGGAAATTACTAGTGAATTTCCGGGCGTGACATTATGCCAAGAATTTGAAAAGTTAAACTTGGATATAGTCAGCAGAGGTTTTGTGGCTACTTTAGAAGCTCAACCTACTCTGTTTGATCAAGTTAGAGAAGCTCAGGTGAATGATCCTGATATCCAAGAAATAAAAAAGAACATGAGAAGAGGAAAAGCCATCGGTTATGTAGAAGATGAGCAAGGAACTGTGTGGTTAGGAGAAAGAATTTGCGTCCCAGATAATAAGGAGTTGAAGGATACTATCATGAAAGAAGCTCATGAAACTTTGTATTCCATTCACCCTGGAAGCACTAAGATGTACCAGGACCTAAAGCAACAATTCTGGTGGGCCAGTATGCGACGTGAGATAGCAGAATATGTGGCTCTATGTGATGTATGTCAGCGGGTCAAGGCAGAACATCAGAAGCCAGCCGGTCTATTACAACCGTTGAAGATTCCAGAGTGGAAGTGGGAAGAAATAGGAATGGATTTTATAACCGGTCTACCGAGAACGTCGGCAGGACATGATTCTATTTGGGTAGTGGTTGATAGGTTGACAAAAGTCGCTCACTTCATACCGGTCAAAACAACCTACACGGGGAATAAGCTTGCAGAGTTATACATGGCCAGAGTGGTATGTTTGCATGGCGTTCCTAAGAAGATAGTGTCAGATAGAGGTAGCCAGTTTACTTCGAAGTTTTGGCAGAAATTACAAGTAGAGATGGGTACCCGTTTGAATTTCAGTACCGCTTATCACCCTCAAATAGATGGTCAGACGGAAAGAGTAAACCAAATTTTAGAAGATATGTTGAGAGCCTGTGTTCTAGATTTTGGTGGAAGTTGGGATAATAATTTGCCGTACGCGGAATTCTCATATAACAACAGTTATCAAGCTAGTTTGCAAATGGCTCCGTATGAAGCATTATATGGCCGAAAGTGCCGTACGCCGCTCCTTTGGGATCAAACCGGTGAACATCAAGTTTTTGGGACAGACATATTGCGAGAGGCAGAAGAAAAAGTGAAGATTATCCAAGAAAGGTTGCGCGTTGCTCAGTCACGTCAGAAGAGCTATGCCGACAATCGTCGCAGAGATTTGGTTTTCGAAGAAGGAGATTATGTATACCTTCGGGTTACGCCGTTACGAGGTGTTCATCGTTTCCAAACCAAAGGGAAATTGGCACCGCGTTTCGTGGGACCTTTTAAGATTGTGAGTCGAAGAGGTGAGGTAGCTTATCAGTTAGAGTTGCCTCCGTCAATGGCGGGAATACATGACGTGTTCCACGTGTCTCAGTTGAAGAAATGTTTACGTGTACCTACGGAGGAAGCAGATCCTGATCGTATAGAGCTTCAAGAAGATTTAACTTATGTTGAGAAGCCAGTCAGAATCTTGGAAGTAAGCGAGAGGAATACCAGGAATCGCGTTATACGATTCTGCAAGGTTCAGTGGAGCAATCATTCAGAAGAAGAAGCCACTTGGGAGCGAGAAGATGAATTGAAGTCAGCTCATCCTCATCTCTTCGCCAGTTCTTCTGAATCTCGAGGACGACATTCCGCTTAAGGGGGGTAGGTTTGTCACGCCCTAAAAATCGTCTAATGTAAAAATACATTTTTTAAATCATTTTTAGAAATTAAAATTAAAAGCCTACAAGCTAAACCCTAATTATCTAGGAAAATTTTCAACATAAAAATGAGCTAGATAAAATTTTATTAAATACTTTGCTTGTTCCTCTATTTTCTAGAATTTTCTGGGAATTGTTTGAGCAAGGGAAGTATTTTTAATAATTGGAATAACATTTCACAAATTATTTTAATTAAAAAGTTCAAAAAAAACCCTTCCTTAAGTGGTTGGGCCGTTTTTGGCCCAACATCTTTCCTCTCTCCCGCGGGCAAGCCGGCCCAAGCCGGCCCAGCTGCCGCCGAGCCGCCCTTCCCTCCCCAGCCGCCGACAGGTGGGACCCACCTGTCAGGGTGGTCTTCCACCTCCGGCTGGTTGCAGCCGTGCCCCAGCTGCCGCCGAGCCGCCTTCCGCCTCCGAATCCGCCCCAATCTCTCCACTTTTAGTCCGGATTTTTGAGGGATTTTTATCCTCTCGTTCTCATCTATCTTTACCCTCAAAAATCGGAGCAAATCGTTGGGTATTTTATCCGAATCGAACTCGTTTTCGAGTTTATCTCTAAAACCGAGTTTTTGATTTCCCGAGTCGATTTCTTGCGGGAGGAGTCCGATCTCTTCAATCCAAGGCTATAAATAGGACCCCCTAGTCCTCCTCTTTCGTTTGCCCCAACTCCCGTCCTCTCCCGTGCCTCCTAGCCGCCGCGCCGCCGCTGCTTAGCCTCGCCGCCGCCGGCGGCCATCTCCGGCGCCGCCGCGCAGCCGTCTCCGCCGTCGCCGCCGCTTGCCGCCACCGCCATTAGGTGCGTGGGAGCGACGAGAAGCTCGGCCGCCCCTTCCCCGAAGCCGCCGGCCGCCGTAGCCGCCGTCCCCGTGTAAGCCGTCGCCGCCCCTTCGTCGCCGACCGTCGTCGTTTGTCGTTTGACTCGAGGGTGAGTACCGTTGGGTTCGTCTCGTCGTCCTCTACGCGTACATGTCCTCCAAATTCGCAGCCGATCATCCAATCTCCGGCGAGCTTGCCATCCTAGCCGGCCACCTTTGATGATGTCATCATGTCATCATCGGTTTTTTTTCTTTTTCCCGTTTTTCTAATAGATTAAATCTTCGGAAAATCATAACTAAACAACCGTAGATCCGTTTCAGGTGGTTCAAGTTGCTAAATTTTTCTAAAATCAAGATCGACATGTTAAAAATATCCACATGTACTGTTTATGCTTGTTTTTGTACTGTTTTGTTAATTTTTGTTTAATTGCTTTAGTTTTCGACGTTCCGGAGGAGAGCGTTTCTGTTGAGGAAGGTTCCGAAGCGTTTGCGGAAGCCCAAGGCAAGTCACACAGATCCCAAACAACCCTTTGAGCATGTTGAACCCATTTAAAGCTATTATTTTATTTCAACTATGCATTGTTTTCGAATGTCATCGGGTGGTGAACCTTTCCCAATTAATTAATGGCCGAAGATGATCTTATTTTCCTATGGGTTATAATTTGATTAGCATGAACCTTATATGTTGGATTGGTTCAGCTAAATGCTATATGTAAGTTTGCTTAGCCATGCTTAGAAACATTAGCTAACTAAAGGGATTAATTATAAACTATGTTACATTATTATTTTAATTATGGTTACATTAAATGGTAGCTCACGATGGTGAATCGTGTGATGTTAATTAATTGATAATTAAAGCCTGGTTAAGGTGGGTTGTGAGCATATGGTGTTGATGGTTGTGCTCATGACAATTAAGGACCGGTTCACGAGCTACTGTTGTGAAACATTTATCGTGCCAACCACAAGCCAGCGTGGGCAACGGCTTTATCTTTTGTATAGCATGATTCATTATAGTGTGCCAGACTGTGAAGCGGCGAGAAGTCCGTGGGGGTCGCTGGGGAGTCCATTGCCTCTGGTTTTGAGGGGGAGATTATGATCCAGGAACGGTGCACTGTGGTGAGTTGTGTTGTGCAAGGGGTATTGTCACAGTTCCTTTCCGAGGTATCGTGGTGGTACTAAGGCGCATGGTAACATGTTGTGGGATTGTGTCTTGTGGGTACAGTGGTACACCTCTGATCAGAGTTTAATCTATTCGAATAGCCGTACCTGCGGTTATGGGTGAGTTGAGCAATGTTTTTCGTGATTAGTTTTATATTACACATTAAATGGTAACGGTGTTAGTTAATGTAACTCCTGGTTTGGAATGGTATATTCCTAGTTTGGAGGTTTAATTTGTTCAACTGGGGTTGGTTGTTCAAATGTGGTTGGGCCTATGCAACATGGGTGTGTTGTATGGTGTTTATTTAATATTGATTAATTATACAACTGTTTTACTATTCTCTTAAATATTTGTTAAATGCTGTTATGCAAATGAGCTATATTATGCCATCCTTTGTTATCCTGTGCACTTGCATATTTGCTGTGTGGCTTGTTGAGTATGTCATATGCTCATTCTTGCAATATTCAATCATCAGAAGAGGAGTATTTCAGCGAAGGTGATGATCTGAAGGATTGAGCTTGTTCTGGTTAAGATGCCTGTGGAGTGGAGTCGCCATAGCTGTTCCGTAGTTTGTTATAGTTTTATTTTTCCGCTGCGTAGAAGGTTATTCTTTGAGAGGAACTATCTACCTCTGTAATAATTTATTATTTGCGAATATTAAATAGTTATTTATTTGTACTCTATTATCAATTTGTTATTGTGTGCCTCGGTTGATTCCTGGACGAGGGTTTAACACACATGTAAGCGTTTGGAATTTTGGATAGAAATTCCGGGCGTGACATCTACCCTCATCTAAGAACAAAAGCCTCTCAAAAGCAGCCCTATAGTAAATAGCATGTTTCAACATGTCATAAGTTGAGTTCCACCTTGTAGGCACACAAATGGAAGCCCATAATTGTTATCCAAGTTACATTCAGCTGCACACTTTTGAAATATCTCCCATTGCAATGTTGAATTCTTCACAATAACAATAGTAGACCTAATATTCTCAACTGTTTGTGCAATGATTTTCAATCCATCTTGAGCCACAAGATTTAATATGTGACATAAACATCTCACATAAAAGAAAGCACCATCACATATCAATGGAGGAACCTTACTAATGTTATAAAGCTTATTAAGCTCTGTCACAACTTCTCTAGCACATTTATCATTCAATGAAGCATTGTCTAGCGTGAGAGCAAACAATTTTTTCTCAATATTCATAGACATTACTCCCTTGAAAAATGCATTTGCTAGTCTAGTTCATGTGTGTTGCCCCATCAATATGAATGAACCTGAGTATTCTCTTTTGCATCAACCAATTTTCATCAATCCAATGAGCAGTGATGCACATATAAGCTTTATTCTGATTTGATGTCCACATATCCATGGTTGTAGAAATTCTACTAGAAACAGATTTTAGTTCATCATACATCACTTTCTTTCGAGCTTCAAACAACTGCAGCACCTCCTTCCTAGTGGTAATGCGAGACTTGAATGCAAAACTAGGACGAAGGGACTTCATGAATTCAACGAAAAACACATGCTCTACCATACAAAATGGATATTCATGCATAATAAGTGTTGTATAGAACTTTTCCAAGCTAACTTCAGGATCATACCTAAAAGACTAAACTTCACCATTCGATGCAAGTTCCTGCTGACCTCGTTTCACTGAGTGAATTTGGTTCAAATGATTCCATAACCATAAGTGCTTTGTTCCATTTACTGTCTCTGCACCAAACACTCTACCACATTTTTTGCATTTTGCTCTACGTTGTTCCTCTAACACACCAGAAACTTTATTCTTAACCTTATCAGTGTACTTAGTGAAATGATCCCAATCCTTCGAGGTACACTTCTTTTGCCTCTTCACTGCAGGTTCAACTTCTCCTGTGAATTTCCCATCATCTTCATCTGGAATTAAAATGGGATCTGCGCCTCCACTTCCACCTCTCCGTGGTTGTCACATGCGGCACCAATGCACTCGGTGCCAACGCCGAGTGACCAGTACCAACTGCTAAGGTATCAGTCGGAGATGCACCTGTGCTAGCACAAGCACTGATGCTTGCATCACCACTAGCCATATTAACCCTACAAACGGTCAACAAAAGTCTGAACAAGTAAATACTATTCTCCTAATGTGATGTTGAGCATGAGCAATTGAGGAAGGGCAATGAACAATCAATATTTACCTCAGCTGTTAGGACTGATGAGTTGCTGACTTCTTGAGGAGATGACAGATGAGGATGGGGGAGATGGAAGTTGTCGGTGAATGAAGCGAGGAGGCTGCTAGGAAAAGGATGGAGGGAGACGCAACATGGGCACACGGCAGGCTGGCGAGGCGGAGACGGCGACCGCTATTGCCGATGACCGATGGAGGCTGGGCAGTAGCAGTGGCGACGAGCGCCGTGGGAGGCGGCGCGACGGGCGTGTGTGGCGCAGCTGCTGCAATAGCGCAGGGGCACGGGCACGTGTCAGGCAGGCCAGCGGGCCGCGGTGGAAATCAGGAAAGGCGACGCCACCCCTCATGACGCACAGACGCACGCGGCACGCCGCCCCTTTGGCCCTCTCTCTGACTCGGTCTCCCTCAGTCTCTCTCCTGTTCGGCTGCCTGTTCCTATTTCCTAGGGTTATTGTTGGGCCGATGGGCTGTTGGGCCTTGTGGACTGGTGGTTCGACTTTTGGCTAATACGGTCCATACAGATACTATCCGTGTAACAATCAGGTAGTATCCATATTATTTACCGGATAATCCGTATCCGTTGGATACACGCTCCCGAACCCGATCTCATATCCATAAAAAATAACCCGTATTCAAACCCATATCCATGTAAATTCCGGATACCTGAATTTCTGACCCGAATATGTCCCAAATAATATGGCCAGGCGGGTGGTCGGGAAATACCCGCCCCGTTTTCACCCCTAGTGTTTCTGTTGGACTTGTGTGTGGTTCGTGTATAGGTCTTGTGTTGCCAAAGTCTTGCTTGTGTCCTTCTACATGAGAGATACGGTGGCCCGCCAGATCGATAAGGAGATCGAATGGGCTTTAGCTGGCCCACAATGTAAATATATCTACTAGATAAATTATTTACATGATGTACGGTTTGGTGAGAAATACGAACAATAATGAACATGAGCCAGGGCAAAAGTGAATCATTTCGGTCTCGTTTGGCATAGCTCTAGCTTCCAACTCCAACTTACCTAGAGCTGGAGTTGTGCCAAATGGTACAAATTCATCATTTTTCGGAGCAGAGCTATCAGAGTTGGTCCACAAATTTGTACTACAGGGGTGGAGCTGGGTTTTCACTGCTCCACAGCTCCAATCCACCCCCAAATACCCTTTAATTTTTTAATGTATTTACACAAAAATACCATTGAACTATCCCTTTCACACCCTCTCCTCTCGTTCTCTCTCTTCCCCCATCTTCCTCCCAACCTAGGCGGCGATTGGCGGAGGGCTGCGATGGTGTCGTCAGCGTGCAAGTGGAGCTGTGTCGGCGGCACGACAGCTGACCGGCGATGGCACGCGTGTTTAGCAGTGTCGGCGGTGGCACGCAGGCTGATCGGCAAGCACGTGTGGCAGCGACGCCAACAAGGTGTTCGATGAAATCTAGCCAAACACTTTTTACACCCATCTTAGTTTCTATTGGAGCCAGCTCCTATTGTAGTTAGAGTTGTTTGGAGCTCCCAAACGAGACCTTCATTTGAGACCCTGTTTAGATGGGACTAAAACTTTTAAGTCCCTATCACATCGGATGTTTGGACATTAATTATAAATATTAAACGTAGACTATTAATAAAACCCATTCATAATCTTAGACTAATTCGCTAGACGAATCTATTGAGACTAATTAATCCATGATTAGCCTATGTAATGCTACAGTAAACATTCTCTAATTATGGATTAATTAAGTTAAAAAAATTTGTCACGCGAATTAGCTTTCATTTATATAATTAGTTTTGTAAGTAGTCTATATTTAATACTCTAAATTAGTGTCTAAATACAGAGACTAAAGTTAAGTCCATGGATCCGAACACCACCTGAATTTGTTTGCATCTGGGGCATTTTAGCAGGACAATGTCACGATCACCGCGTCAATAAACTGGCTGTTGGTCAGGAGAAGCTTTAATTTTGGCGCGCGCGAACTTCAATTCCATTTCCATTCCCGCTTGATTTTCCCTCCCATTCTTTTCGCCACGATAACCACACCGAAATTAAATGCGATCAATCAGAGCCGTCCATATCTCTGCAACGGCAGCAGATCCACCAAACCCCACATCCTCCCCAAATTCTCAAAACCCCAAAAGCTCTCCATGTCGTTCCCCATTCCCCCCACACCCCAAAATCCCTTCTCGCTCGCCGCCGGCGATGGAGGCGACGGCGGCGGCGGCGGCAGCCAAGAAGCGGAGATTCGGCCGACCCACGGGCCAGGGGCCGCTGGGTAGTGACGGCCTCGACCACATCAGCCGCCTCCCCGACGCCATCCTCGGTGAGATCATCTCCCTCCTCCCCACCAAGGACGCCGCCCGCACGCAGGCCGTCTCCCGCCGGTGGCGCCCGCTCTGGCGCGCCACGCCCCTCAACCTCGACGTCGACTCGCTTTCCACCCAGGAGCGCAAGCGCACCATGTTCGTCTCCAGGATCCTCGCCTCCCACCCTGGCCCCGCTCGCCGCCTGTCCCTCCCCTTCTTCCGCCTCCGCGACCGGTACGCCAAGCTGGACGGATGGCTCCGCTCCCCCGCCCTCGCCGACCTCCAGGAGCTCGACTTCAGCTACGACATCGAGGACGAGGAGGCGCTCTACCCGCTGCCGCCGTCCGCGCTGCGGTTCGCTCCCACCCTCCGCGTCGTCGAACTCCGCACATGCCATTTCCCCAACGGAATGGCACCGGCGCTGCATTTCCCACGCCTGGCGCGGCTCACGCCGTACCGCGTCACCATCTCGGAGGACACCCTCCATGGCTTGCTCTCACGCTGCTCTGCATTGGAGAGCCTTTTGCTGGTGGGGAATTTCGGCATTCGTCGCCTTCGCATCAACTCCCCATCTCTCAGGAGCTTAGGCTTCTCTGCTTCTTCTTGGGAAGGATACCGTGATGCCAACTGACCATTCGGGTGATCGCGGCGCCTAAACTGGAGGTACTAGGTGTGCTCTCTGATGGCATATCTCAACTCCACCTTGGAACAACAATTTTTCAGGTAGTAAAAGGCTTCATCAATGACAATTCTTCAATGCTGTATGGTTGGTGGCTATTATCTTGATATGCCTTGTTTTTCTCCTGCAGAAAATGATTGCTGTCAACCTTACAACCTCGATTCGAACGGTGAAGGTTTTGGTTCTTGATTCAAATGGCCCTAATCTGGATGTAGTTGTTGACTTCCTCAAATGCTTCCCCTGCTTGGAGAAGCTGTATGTTGTACTTAGTGAGTATTTCCATTTTGGTTTCTTTCACTAGATTGATTATAATTTTGTCAAGTATTACATTGCCAAGTGCCAACCGGTTAGCAACTGTTTTCCAATGGTCTCTTCTTTCCTTTTACAGTCTCACCCACATAAGGTTATCAAGAATATAAGGAGCTATGACCAACTACATCCAATAGAATGCATGGAGCTCCATCTCAGAAAAGTGGTGATAAGATATTATGAAGGCAAGAGGCCAGATGTTGACTTTGCCAAGTTCTTTGTTCTGAATGCAAAAGTGCTAAGAGAAATGGATTTCTGTAGCCCTAGCAATCGCAATCTGAAATGGCAGGATAATCAACACAGGCGCCTTTCATTGCAAAATAAGGCTTCTCAAGTTGCTCAATTTACATTTAAAACTACCTCTAGGACTAGGAATGAGTTGACTAGGAACAGGCATACACATGAATTGTCAATGTCTGATCCTTTTGATTTCACTTCATGTCTATGCTCTTCATGTCGATTCTTCTTCCGGTTATGATGTGCTTGCATATGTCTTATATCCTGTTCAAATACTAGCATATTTTGTACCTGCTCTTATTTGTATCTTAAAGTTTCTTTGCAAACATTTAATGTCGGACTGTGTTTGCATGTTATCAAATTATCGAGTTACCTATATTTAAAGCTTCAACCTGGTATGTTTCTACAACTAATACATTCCCTGACTATGGAAGTCCTATTTTCTCATGTTTATATTATTACCACCCTTGCATTGTTCGTTACTTTTCGTCTACTGAAATAAATTAAAACCATATGTACCATTAAGCTGTATGTGGAAAATAGTTTGGCGGATATAGAGTAGCTTGACCATCATTTTCAGATGTACTTAATGCACACAAATCTATTTGAATTATTCTAGTGTTAATGTCATTCATGGATGCTTTTCGGTTTTACAGATTACCAACCTGATTTCATGTCTGAACTGATTAATACATTCATAAGCATGAGATCAAATAAATAGTTATTGATGTGTTTATATTATTTTGATTTGATGCTTACAGAAGGTCAAAATACCTTAGATGCTTGGAGAAGGTAAACCTGTAGTTTAATCCATCCTTGTTTAGACACCATTTTAAGGCTTTCTAGAACGAAAATGCTATACACCCGACTAAAACGTCCGACCCGTGTACGACTTCACTGTCCGCCGTCCGCCGTCCGTAACTTCTGCGATCGCTATTTCAATTGGGCCTTACAAAGCCCAATTCAAATGAACAAGCTATTGTGTTCTGGCCGCACGCCCGCGTCGCTTGCCGATAGTATTGCCTCAACGCGACTTTTTCTATCTTCTTTTACCCTAAACCCTTGGCCTAATTCATTTGTCTTCTATCTCTCATCAATTGCTTGAGTTCAATCAGATGTACTTTGTGGCAACAACGATAGAGTATTCACATTGATCATATCACACAATGTATGTGAAAACTACTGATTCATTTGTGCCCAGTATGTTATGTTTTGGTTTGACTTAACTTTCCATGCCTGAAGTTTGTGCTTTATATATGGGCTTTGATGTGCTTTCATGTGGATTATGTGGGACAGTGGGAGCAGCAAACCATATAACCAAGTCAGTGCTGGGCTGCTGACTCACGCCGTGTATTCCGCCGTTGAGTCGTACGCTGGTCGTACGCAGCGGTCGGACGTATAGCAGCGTTCTTTCTAGAATGAGGAAAACATGGCACTACTTTCTTGCAATCTGTGTTGTGATGTATTTGTATGATCGCCTGCATAATGGGTGTTAGATATTTGACAAGTGACAACTAAGTCAGTTGGTGTAGTATGGGAATTAGTGTTAGTATACAGTTTCGGAGTTAGAAAAGGCAGCACTAATTTTTCCTTCTAGCTTGTAAAACAATTTTCATGTAATATGACTGAACAACATTCTTGCAATATGACTAGTAATACCAACTTCCTAGGGCCAGTTTGGGGGAGCTTAAGATTCTAAGAAGCAGCTGCTAAGAAGCTAGCTGGTGAGAATCTTTTGTCTTCTAGTTCATTTTTCAGATTCTACAACTACAAATTCTCCAAATTTGGGTAAAAAGCTGGATTGTTTGGCGGAGCTTCTAACAACTGAAGATTCTAGGAGAAGCTGCAGCTGCTAGAAGCTCCCCCAAACAGGCTCTTAGTTACTTTTGTGAAAAACTGGTGCCATGGTGTGCGACTGCCTTCAGTAGTTCGATGGAAACAATATCTTTTATGTTCTTTAAACCGTGCAGTGCAGTATGTTGTGCGGAAAATCGCTAATTCTTTTTCTTCGTGTTTTTCAAACTCACTACTAGAAAAAGCATTTTTTCTGATGTGGGGGTATTTTTTTCGTAGGCGGACATGACCTTTGGAACCAAATGACCGCCTATAAAAATATAAATCGGGGTGAAGTTCGCTGCGCCTGCGAAAATCATTTTCGCAGGCAGACCACTTAAGCGGTCCGCCTGCAAAAATCGTACCTATAAAAAAAATGCATATCCTTATCTCCTCCTCCCATCCCTCCCCACCACTCATTTCTCTCTCTCCCTCAACACTTCTCTCACCGTCCTCTCCCCTCCCCTCGCCTCTCCTCAACCCGGCCGCCGGCCGAAGGCGGTGGCGGCTATCGGCGGTGGCGACGTGTGATCCCGGCGGCGGTGGTGGCGGTGGCGAAGGCGAGCGATGGTGGCGGAGGGCGGCAGCGGCGAGGAGGGTTGAGGCGGTGCAGCTCCAAGCCCCTCCCTCCCAGATCTGGCCGGAGGGGGGCGGTGGGAGCGGTGGCCAGCGGCTCCCGGCCCCTCCCTCCCAGATCTGGCCGGAGGGGGGCGGGGGGAGGGCGGTAGCCGGCGGAGCTCCCCTCCCTCTCTCGTCCGATATGGCGGTGGCGGCGGCTCCCGGCCCCTCCCTCCGAGATCTGCCGCAAGGGAGCGAGGGGAGGGCGATGGCCGGCGGCGCGGACGATGGTGGGGGCGTGGTTGTGTGGCGGCGACGGCGGACGACGGCATGGTGCGGCCGTGAGGCAGCGGCGGCGGACGACGGCTCCCGGACACTCCCTCCCTCCCGGCGATGTGGGAATTTTTGCTGATGAAGATGGATGAGCTATATGTATAAAGTGATTTTAGGAATGATTTTACATGTGATTTTGTTTGCTTTCTTTGCTTGAATTGATTCTTGTGAAACTGAAATATGGCTGGTGCGTGTGAAACTGAATTTTGGATGAACTTCTCTGTTGCTTCTCTGTTGAGTTTGGATTCACTGGATTGGACGAGGAATGGGTGGGAACTGGAAGATACTGCCGGAAACGGCGGTGGCTGCCCATTTTTTTAGCGCTTGAAGCTATTTTCGCAGGCGGATCAGTTACACGCCTGCGAAAATCAACTATTTTTACCATCGTTGAGTTGCAGGCGGACCGCTTGCCCACCTGCGAAATGGTGTTTGGCCCACCTGGAAAAACACTTTTTCCAGTAGTGACTAATGTTATGGAGTTCTCCAACTCTATAGTATCATTATCTAAATAAAAAATAAATCCCTTGTTATAACTTAAACTATTTGTTTTAGAAGTATTACTCTTCTGGTTTGATTGCCGAATTTTTTATTTGTAATAATTAATAGTTTGCAAATTAAATAATTAGTAATTGGTAAGTGAGAATTAGGAAAAATAGGATGGACGCTGTTTATAGTTGCATCCAGATGTGGACACTGAGACGAACAGCGTCCAGTTGTGGACGCTTTGCAAAACGGCTTCCAGGCTAGTTACTGCATGGGCCGTTCCAATATACTGAAACTGCGTAACGATCGAGGCGCAGACGACGCTCGATCGGGAGACATCGCCGCCATCCACCTCACGGTGGGCGTCGTCTGTTCACCAACGTAACATGCCCGGGACGCGAGGACGACGTCTGTGAGTCTGTCTCGATGCCCAGAGGCTGCGCGCGCTGCCGTTCGATTGTCCACCCGGGATCCGGGGAAAGGGAAACCACCAGTCCGCCTTGACTCTCGTTTTAGCTGCCTTTGCCATCCTCTACGAGACCACCAAGAGTCCAAGACAGATTGATTAGTATAGTTTGATTCACTCGTGAGATTTGCACAATAGCAGAGAAACTTGATTAATTTTAATTTATGCAAGCTTGTTATTACATTAGTAGTATTTCCTAGCACAATACATATTTACATTCAGGTGTGTTGAACATTCGTCGAACAAATATACTAGTAGCTGGCTCGGTGTCTGCCTTTCAGATTATAGTATACTGACATATATACTCCTTCGATGATGAACATCCGACGATGATTAATGTCCTCAACTCCTGATTCGTCTTCTCTTTCGCAAGGGAGCAGCTTTGCTATATATGTAATGTCGATCAGATTTATCACAACAGAGGCCGACATGGTAGCGATGCCGAGGGCTAAGCCACTCCCAGGATGATGGCGTCGAGGGCAAAGCGAATGGAAGAGCCGAGGCTTTCAACACTCACAACGTCGTGCCTACGATCGGCTAGGGCGAAGGCTGTGTGGAAGTTCCGGCATTGGCCAGCGCTACGCAAAGTTACGACGTGTGTCAGTCAGTGTGTGGGCGCACTAGGAAGGTGGACGTGGCCTCGAACAGCGTCCAGAGCTGGACGCTGATCAGAAGGGTGTCCACAGCTGGATGCTGTTTGCCTCAGCGTCGGTCTTACTCCCTCCGTCCTATTTTTGAATGGTATATTTTAAAATCTAAAAAAATTATTTTTATAGGCATATTTCAATCCAACAACCTATCATCTTAATGACTTTCTTGGATTTAATGCGTGACTCTCTATTCTTTCACACAAGATTGGCTACATACGCATCGAAAAATGTAAATATTAATGAATCGTTTGTTTACGAGAAATAACTAGTAGCATGTTTAAATGGATGATAAGTAGAATTACTTATTCTTGGTCTGTGTGCCAAGATGAAATATAACTATCAAAAATAGATGGAGCGATTATTTTTCAAAACAGGAGCATTGATTTACTAATTATTTAATTCAAAAACTATTATTTATTATAAATAAAAAATTCGGGTTTGATTAGGTTGGTGTTTCAAATACAGTAGTGCAGTCATAACATAACATAACATCAGGCAAAATACAGTTACCTTTTCAGCACAAAGTACTGTATTGTATTCGTCTGCATACAACTCCAGCTACGTATCTCTTCACGTTCTCTGCTTGTCCTCTATATGAATATGAACGCTATGCCCTGTAAAAGGAAATTTGTTTTGTTCCATGGAACTAGTGTTGCCATAGATACTTGCTCATCACGCTTTTTTTTGCTGCCACGAATATGTATACAAATTCAATACTCCTTAATTTTTGGACTAGGTGGATGATTCCATTTATCCATTTGGTTCGTAGCATGGGTCGATCCCAATTCTTTCTTTGGTACGTGGGATGGAGGAATGGGATGGACTATGTTTGCATCTTCATCTGTTCCCGGTGACGTGCTTGAAGGCGGTGACCAACGGTTGAGGGAGAGACGACTGGCAGGCGGAGGAGCACATGACCGAAGATGAAAGGAGGCGAGCCGCGACGGCTATTGGCAGCGGGTGGAGGAGCGCTCGCGAGTAGCGGCGATTGGAAAGGAGCGCACGCTGCACAAGCAACGACGAGCAAAAGGGAGCTCGTGAGCAGCGGTGGGTGGATATCCTCTCGAGAGTATAGAATTCACTCCCCTACTTGTATATCGAATTCTCAACTTTCTGTGTGCTCTTTATTTACGTTGAATGGCTGAATAGCCTATTAGATGAATTCGAGCTGATAAAAGTATGAATAAACTATTATAAAAAAAATGAAAAATGGATTTAGGATGAAAATTTAATAAATTCATTTATAGAGGTTTTTTTTTAAAAAAAACACGGTTTATGAGGTCATAAATTTTGCATTATAAATTTTTACTAGATAGCAGACACACGTGCACATACCGGCCACTACACACGCAACACCATAGTCACATATCCATGAATGTGTCCCTATCACATGCTTTAAGAGAAGTAACTATACTCACAACCCCCAAATACACTCCCATAGCACATGTTCTACGAGATGGAAACTAGTGACACATCTCTAATCTTAGTAAAATTCTATTGAAAATCCACTTATACATGCGTAACACTACAATTTAAACCCTAATGGGTGAAGTGGTACACCAATAAATCCACCGCCGCACCACCTATACTTCCCCCACAATACATATCGTAGCTAACAAATGCTTGTTTGCAAATATTCTCACATGACATTATTGTGCCACATTGTCACCACTCCTCTTTTTTCAGAATTGCACAAGAAGAACACCATATCTTTGTCAACAGCTATACTACTACAAGCACTGTGTTGATGCTGATGCCCTGCACGAGCTGTGCGACCGACCGAGGCTGCAGAAAGCGGAAAGAACAGAGGTATAATGCTAGTTTGTTGTTGAGTCTGAAATTCATCCCTAAACCGCAAACCAGATATGATGCGTCCCTCTACTCTCAAAAACAGTGAAAATAAGGTCCAAATACGGTTTGAACGATGGTTTCGGTTGACGTGACGTCAACATAGTATTCATGTAGCACTTCAAGTCATGAAAAATAGTGATATGCACATGTCAGTGAGCGTTCTGTTAACATTAAAAAAATATAAATTCGAGCACTTACTGACATATGGATCCTACTATTTTTTCTAATTTTAAGAGCCATGTCAACGCAATATAGATGTCACATCAGCTGAAACCATCGTCCAAACCACCTTGTGATTTAGTTGAGGGACACGTCATTGTTGGTATTATGGTTTGGGAACGAATTTCAGACTCGACGATAAACTGAAGGATCTAAAATGAACTTATTCCAAGGTAGGTAGAATCAGTGACGGACCGGATGGGCCAGCGCAGGCGGTGTCAACTGAATCAGATTGGGTCTCTGCTCGCCGGGGCTGCACGGTAGCCTGAACAAATTCCAGCGATCCCCATTCCCTAAACCCTACCTAAACCCCTCCGCCGCTCTGGCCTCTCCGGCCGCGCCGCTTGCCGCCGGCGATGGAGTCGGTGGCGCCGGCGCCCAAGTTGCGTAGGTCCGCTCGATTACGGGGTCAGCAGGGCCCCGACCTCATCGGCCTCCTTCCCGACATCATCCTCGGAGAGATCATTGTTTACACCCAAATTTGGCATCTAGGATTAAAATAGGAAAGATTGCCAAAATTTGGAAGTCTACAGGTTTCCTCCGAGTGGGCCGGTCTGACCGCCATGTGTTGGGCGGTCAGACCGCCGGTTGAGGGCCGGTCAGACCGGCGGTATGTGGCCGGTCTGACCGGCAGGTCTGAATCCGACTGTGTTTCATCGGGTCTCGAGGTTTCCTTACTCGGGAAGGCATGTTTCGGGTTTTCTTTGGTTTCTACCCCGAGTTGGACGTGGAGGAGGGCCTGTAGAGGGCAAGACCAACCCCTATATAAGGGACATGGCCTGTTCATTGTAAAAAACCAATCTACAATCAATCAATCGAATCGTTTTTTCATATTGCTTTTAGTTTTCTCTTAGTTTGTCCATCTTTGTCGGTTTGCGCCGTAAACCGTCCGCCGCTGCTGCGAGAGTGCGACACCTCTTTGTAGGTTTGTCTTGAAAACCTTCCGTTTTGCCCACGAGACGGGTAGTTATCTAGAAATCGGCTCCGCTAGCCGGTTTAGTTATCAAAACCCATCTAGGTTTAGCTCCTTGCTAGATCGAGGTGGTTGGCGACTCTAGGATCACCGCAAGACTTAAGGTGCTGCGATCGTGCTTGTCAACTTGTCAAAAAAGTTGCCAACACGATTTTTGGCGACTCCGCTGGGGAACAAGATCCGTTCATCGTCAACTCGACTTCGACTTCGCCATGACGAAGCCGCCATCCAAGACGGAGGTGGAGTCATCCAATGTGATACCGGTCACATTGGATGACTTCGAAGGAGAAAATCGTAAAGCTATGGAGGAGTACATCAACGAGCTCACACGGGAGGCGTTGATGAGAGCAAGCACTAGGACTCGTCAAGGTGTGATCATCAAGCCCGGGCCACGTCCCAAGCTCGCTCCCGACGTGGTAAGCAATGATGAGGTATCACAATCTATCCAACAACAAATTGCATCTACAATAGATTCATCTATGGTTGCTTTTAAAGAACAGTTAGATGCAATTTTTAAGGGTAAATTTGATGAGTTTTTAAGGATTAAATTCGGTTCTCTTATGGACGATTACACATTAAAAGATAAAGCCTCTACCACTGCTAACCAACCTCCTATAGATCAAACGGGTAGTAAAACTGATGGAGCGGCGCACACGGCCGGTCTGACCGGGCCTGACGGCCGGTCAGACCGCGATATAGCCGTCGATCTGACCGGCCAGACGGCCGGTCAGACCGGATATCACCCCGGCGGTCAGACCAGGTCTCAGGCCGGTCCGACCGCACATCTGGACGTCGGTCAAACCGGGCCCTGGGCCGGTCAGACCGGCGCAATTGTTCCGATACGGGGAACAGATCCGATGACTAATGCTAGTTATTTGTATCACTTTAAGACATTTGATCCTTCTGTATCTACTAGTACATGTAGTCCCCAAGTTCCCCCCACATGTTCCTAATGCTTATAACGATGTTTCTAGGGGGTATCCTCCCAATACTAGACAAGGCCAATATAATCATATTGCGCCACAAACACAACCAATTAGTCCACCGAATCCACCGCCAAATCAACAAGGGCCTAATAACATGGAGGATATAATTAGTGATATTATTAGGAATAGATTCGGGATTGAAACTAGGAATCGTGCTAGAACTTACAAAATGCCATATCCTGATTATTATGATAATGTGTTGTTTCCTCGAAATTATAGAGTTCCCGAATTTGCCAAGTTTAGTGGTGAGAATGGTAAGACCACATGGGAGCATGTAGGTCAATTTTTGGCGCAATGTGGTGAGGCTAATAGTGATACTTTTAAATTGCGCTTGTTTTCTTTATCTTTATCCGGTAATGCTTTCACATGGTTTACTTCTTTACCGGCAAATTCTATTCATACTTGGGCTCAATTAGAAGAAAAATTTCATGATTATTTCTATACTGGAGAAACTGAGCTTAGGTTATGTGATTTGACATCGGTTAAGCAAAAGTATAATGAATCTGTCATTGATTATATTAAGAGATTTAGAGATGTTAGAAACCGATGTTATACTTTGAATATAACTGATAGAGATTTGGCTGGTCTTGCTTTTAATGGTTTAGTTGCTCCTCTTAGAGAAAGACTAGATGGCCAACAATTTCTTGATGTTAGTCAACTCATGCAAAGGGCTCTGGCTCAAGAAAGCTGTCGCGTCCCAAAACGACTCTAAAATACATCCTCGAAATTGTGCATAGAATAATTAAAATTCATGTGAAAGCCTCCAACAATTAAAATGTGCAAAGTTAAAAGTCGAATAAGGCTTGGAGGATTTTTGTATATTTCCTAGAAGCCTAAAATGCGTAAATAAATTTTAGTGGAATTTTCAGAGCACAAATAATAATTGAGAAGAAATAAACAGAGTTAAAAATGTTTTATAAAAAGAAAAACCCTAAAAAGTCCTTTTCCCCCCCCTTCCCCCTCTTGGGCCGGCTCGGCCCAACTCCCTCCCTCTCTCTCCTCTCCCCCGCGGCCCATCCGGCCTTTCCCCCGCGCACGCGCCGCTGACGGGCGGGCCCGCCCGCCGCCCTCGCTGACGGGTGGGGCCCACCCGTCATCCCCTACCTCGCGCCGCCCCCGCCGCCTCGCCCGTGCCCTAGCGCCGCCGCCGCCGCGGATTCCGCCGCATCCCGCCGCCCCCGCGTGCAATAAAGAGGGGGAAATCATTCCCCGTGATTCCCTCTCTCTTTCCCCCCACTTTTCCCTCTCTCTCTCCCTCGGATTCGTTTGGAATCACTCCCGCAAACATCGCCGGCGCATCAATGGCGGCCGAATCTTCCGCGCCGGTTTCCTTCTCCTCCGGCCGCCCTCTCTCACTCCCAACCCTATTTAAGCGCTCCCCGTGCCTCTCTCCTCCGTTTCCGCTACTCGCCGCTCTCTCTCCCCGTCGGATTCGAGCTCGCGCCGTCGTCCTCTCTCTCCGCCGTCGCCGCCGAGCTCCGGTCCGCCGCCGTCGTCGCCCCGGACCTCCTCCCGCTTCGGCATCGTCTCCTTCGGCTTCGCCGCGTTCTCGCCGACCTTGTCCACTCCTCCGTTTCGCCCGCCGACCGCCGGAACGCCGCCGTTCTCGTCGACCCGAGCCGCGCCACCGCCTTCCTCCGCTCCGGTCGCCGTTCCCGTCGTCGCCGTCGACCCGGGGTGAGCCGTGGACCGCCATTTCGCTTCCCCCATCCCTCCCCTCTCTCGGCCGCCGCTCCGCCGTGCCTATGGCCGCCGCCGGCGACCATAGGGGCGCGGGCGCGCCGCCTCCCGTCGGCCGTGCCGGCGAGGCCGCCTTCGGGCGCGCCCCGCGGCTGCCATGTGGGGCCCGGCAGTCAGCCGCCCGCGCCCTCGGGTGCGGCTGACGCATGGGACCCACGGCGCCGGCCGGCGCAAGCCGCGTGCACCCGGTCCACCGTGGACCGTGAGGCTGCCGCGTGGGCCCCACCCCCGTGGACCCGGTCCGCGCGCCCCCTCCCTCGGCTGACGCAATAAATCCGATTTTAAATTAAAATTTAAATGAAGAAATTCGCAAATATTCATTTAAAGAGCATATAAACTTCAAATGGCCATAACTTGACCATTTGAACTCGGAATTGGACCGTTCAAGTCTCTAATTTTTCCTTAAGAAGTCAAGAACCCATTTTTGTGCTTTGTTTCTGCTTGTTATATGGAGTTTATTACAGTAAAAGCCTTTTCTTTTCCGTTGGTCGTGTAGACGCTGCAGCTTCGGGAGATCCGCTCTTCGTGGAAGTTGAAGCCGACGTCTGGGAAAGCGAGCAAGGCAAGTCACATCATCTTTGAGCATATTGAATCCCAGTTTATAAAATTATGTTGATTTAAATTATTGCATTATCGCTTTATTTAAATTCCCGCGTTATCATTGTTTTATTTAGCCATGCCTATTTACCTTTGTTATGACCTTATTATTATTGTTATTGTTATTATTACCTTGTTCACCCTAGAATAAACAAAACCCCAACTAGTGGACACTCTACTCATGGTATCCCTAGTATGATTTTAGGTAGATGCTTCGCTATTTAATTAGGAAACATTAGGCGGTTTTACAATTCTAGACTTTGGGAATATTCTTATCACCTGGACACTATGGAATGGTTTGGTTATTGTGGAATTGGCTTCACACCGCTCCTTCTATTCAAAATCCCCAAAATGGTTTTAGGCTGGGCTCGGGGTGCATGGTCGTGATAGTAGCACCTCGGCCATATAAGGACCGGTCTTCGGGTCTCTGTTGCAAAGCACTACCGTACTTCCACATGTCTAGTGGGTAAGGCTTAGTTTGTGGCTCAGTCTGGTTATAAACAAAAGTACACAGATGGAGATGGAAAAAGTCGGGGGTCGATGGACATCTCCAGGGCAAATGTAGGCTACACGAGCTGCGGCCCGGTAGTCGAGATGTCATGGCACAGGGCCGGTGTCCTGCTGCTAGGGGCTCAGTCCTGCCTGCCTGTCCCGGGGGTTCCGGCCGTAGGTGGGATTGGGTCGGTACTCTTGTCTATGGCTAGGATGGGTTGGAAACTATGTCACGTCTTCCGTCTGTATACCGTGGTGGTATGTGGCACGTGGTTGCACGTGAGGAAGATGTGTCTTGTGGGTAAAGATGTACACCTCTGATCAGAGTATAATCTATTCGAATAGCCGCGCCCTCGGTTATGGGCAAGCCGAGCAATGTACCCAAGTTAGTGTTTTAATTCTTAAAACCTGCTTAACAACTAAAAGGTGGAATGGTTGGCCTGGGTTGGCTTAGGACGAGCTGGGACCCAGGGTCGGGTTGCCAGTTCGGTCTGAATCATCATAGGCCTTGGGTTAAGGCAGGTTCGTGTGGGTTCACGGCCTTGATTAATAACATTGTATAGTTCTAAGATCGCGTTTACAAAATAGCTTTGAGCAACTAAATGTCTTTAAATGCTGTTTCCTGCAACCCTAACCCTTTATGGTATAATTCCTTTGTACTCCCTTGCATTTATTCTGCACTTGTGGGTGTGTCTTGTTGAGTACGGTGGTTGTACTCAGTCTTGCTCAATTTTTCCCAAGCCCAGAAGAGGAGCCCCTTGAAGATGAAGGCTTTGGTGTCTAGCTCGTGCCTACCGTCAAGCGCCTGTGGTCGTCGCCCTAGTCTTCCGCTGTTTCTCGTTTGTCTCTGTGTGTGCTGGGCCTTCGTTGCCCATGTAATAAGTTAACTATTTACGCTTCCGCTTGTTAAACTCTGAATTGTATCAACTTTTGGTGTACCTTGCCTCCTGGGACAAGGATTAATGCACGCACGTAAGGAACGCCCGTTGGGTTATTTCCGGTCGTGACAAGTTGGTATCAGAGCCCCCTTGACCCTAGGACGAGCCGTAAATCCCAAGCCTTAGCAGTATTTTCGAAATAAAAATCCTTGTTATTTGTGAAAACCCTCTAGTCTCTCTCTGTCTTGCTGCTTCATTTATCATCAAAATCTGACCTTTTTAAATGTTGCTTTTCTTTTTGTTTTTGTTTATAGATGGCCGGCAGCGTCACCCGTCGTGGTTTGAGCATGACTGGCTTCGTCTTGGAGCTGCGGGGCATGTGCGTTGTCCTGGGGTATCCACATGGAGTGGACTACCAGGCCAGGCCGCTTCCGGAGCAGGAGGGAGACGACGCAGAGCCCCACGCTGGTTGGGAGGTCACTGCAGTGATCCTCTCTGGCTCTCCCGAGCGGACTTCGCTGGCAGTCACCGCGGGTGGAGATTCCTTCCCCGCCGCCTGCCAGAACGCCGCTCTCCTCGCCATCGGCACTCTTCACCAGCGCTACCCGGACGAGTTGCAGCACTCGCCCTACCGCTACCACCCTCGCCGCGGAGGAGCCCGCGACTACGCCACCTTCCGGGATGCTAGCTCGGAGGATGACGCTACCATCGTGCACCTGGCGCGCATGGTGGAGGCGTACGACGCGGCTCGTATCGACTTCCATCAGATGGTGCGCCGTGGGATGGTCGAGAACAACATGAAGATCCTGGAGCTGCGTCAGGAGAACCTGCAGCTCAAGAAGGACTTAGACGCGGTGGAGGCGCAGCTGCATCAGCTCAAGATCGCCCAGGGAGAGGTCTGCCGCCCCAAGCGTCGCCGCGTCTGCCACAGCCAGAAGATCACCGCCCGCAAGAGCACCTCCAGGCCCGAGCTTGTTCGTCAGTCCCTGGCGTGGACTTGCTTCGTGGAGACCCCTCGTGCCGAGCCCGCGCCCGTGGTTCCCCAGGAGGGGGAAGCCTCCGGCGTTGGTAGCACGGAGGATGCGCTGTTGCTCACCTTCCGCCCTGGCCCGTCGCAGCGGTAGACGAGCAATTAGTAGGCTTGCGCGTGTGTTCTTCCTCGTTTGTCTTCTTGTTGGGTTGTGTGGGGCATAGTTATGCCGGTGGGTGGTATAACTATGTCGGAGCCTGTCTTTGTTTTATTTGCTTAAGCAACTTGAACATTAATGAACCAATTTAATAGCAGTAATAAATTCAAGAATTATGGTAGTCGTGGTTAGCGTTATTTGTCAGCTCTCTCTCTGTTTGCTGGTTCTGTGTGGGGTTTTCAGATGGTGACGACCAGGAGAAATGCTGCTACCGGTGATGGCAACCAACCTGAAGGCAGCAACCACAACCACCAAGGCAACCCACCTCCACCTCCTCCTCCGCCTCCACCACCACCACCAGACACCAACGCCATTCTCACCCAAATCCTCGCCCAGCAAGCCAACATGATGACTACTTTCCTCCACCACCTCCAAAATCCGCCACAACATAATGCTCCACCACCACCTCCCCAACACTCTAAACTCGCCGAGTTCCTCCGCATCCGTCCACCTACCTTCTCTAGCTCCAACAACCCCGTGGATGCGTTGGATTGGTTGCATGCCGTGGGGAAAAAGCTAGACACTGTGCAGTGCAGCGATGAGGAGAAAGTCATCTTCGCCGCCCACCAGCTGCAGGGGCCCGCATCCCTGTGGTGGGACCATTTCCAGGCTACGCAGCCAGAGGGGCAGCCTATTACTTGGGCCCGCTTCACCGCCGCTTTCCGGAGAACCCATGTGCCCGCTGGAGTCGTGGCCCTTAAGAAAAGAGAATTCCGAGAGTTGAAGCAAGGCAACCGCTCCGTGATGGAGTATTTGCATGAGTTCAACAACCTGGCCCGTTACGCTCCGGAGGATGTGCGGGAAGATGAGGAGAAGCAAGAGAAGTTCTTGGCAGGAATGGACCCCGAGCTGTCCGTCCGTCTAGTCTCTGGGGACTATCCGGATTTTCAACGTCTGGTGGACAAGAGCATCCGCTTGGAAGCCAAGCACAAGGAACTGGAGTCGCACAAGCGCCGCTTGGCGAATTTCCGCAATCAACAGGGTGCTAACCAAAGGGTCCGCTACACCAATCCCTATCCCGGGGGATCCTCCTCGCAGCAGCCACAACAGCAGCAGCAACCTCGCTCCGCGCCTCGACCTCAATTCGTGGTGCGCGTCCCACAGCCGCAGCAGCAGCAGAATCAGCAAGGGACTCGTGCGCCCCATCCTCCTACGCCAACTGTGCAGCCTGGTCAAGGCCGCAGGGACGCTCAAGGTCAGCAGTGTCTGTGCTTCAACTGCTTCGAGCCCGGGCACTTTGCGGATAAATGCCCGAAGCCAAGGCGTCAGCAAGGCCAAGCGCCTCCCCGCTCCAACAACGGTGGGAAGGATGTCATCCGGGGTCGTGTGAATCACGTGACGGCCGAGGACGTGCTGACAACTCCAGACGTCATCGTTGGTACGTTCCTCGTTCATTCCATCCCTGCTACCATTTTGTTCGACTCTGGAGCTTCCCACTCGTTTATATCTGTGCCATTCGTGGGGAAAAATCAGTTGGGGGTAGAAAGGCTTAGGAACCCCCTGCTCATCACCACCCCTGGAGGGGTTATGACAGCAAAGTATTATAGCCCTGCCGTCCCTATAGAAATTCAGGGGATTCCTTTTCCCTCGGATCTGATTCTGCTAGACACCAAGAATTTGGATGTGATTCTTGGGATGAATTGGTTGGCTCAATTCCAAGGAGTAGTGGATTGCGCGAGACGCACTGTCACTCTGTACCGAGGGCCGGAACAACCGGTTGTTTTCTTTGCACCCCCAACCTCTGTCAGAAGTTCAGAACTTCATCAGATAGTACTGTCAGAAATCCCCATCGTCAGGGAGTTCGGAGATGTGTTTCCGGAAGAACTACCCGGTATGCCGCCTAAGCGAGAGATTGAGTTCCGGATAGATCTTGCTCCAGGAACCACTCCTCTGCACAAGCGACCCTACCGTATGGCAGCAAATGAACTGGCCGAAGTTAAGAAACAGTTGGAAGAGTTGAAAGAAAAGGGGTATATACGTCCGAGTACTTCCCCCTGGGGTGCTCCTGTGATTTTTGTAGAGAAGAAAGACAAGACGAAGAGGATGTGCGTCGACTACAGAGCTCTCAATGAAGTCACCATCAAAAACAAGTATCCTCTTCCCCGGATCGATGATCTGTTCGATCAGCTTAAAGGTGCCACTGTATTCTCCAAGATCGACCTTCGTTCCGGATATCACCAATTACGTATTCGTGAAGAAGATATTCCGAAGACCGCATTCACCACGCGATACGGACTGTATGAATTCACGGTGATGTCGTTCGGTTTAACCAATGCACCTGCATTCTTCATGAACTTAATGAACAAAGTGTTCATGGAATACTTGGATAAGTTTGTTGTGGTGTTCATTGATGACATTCTGATATACTCACAATCAGAGGAAGACCATCAGCACCATCTCCGTCTGGTGTTGGGAAAGTTGCGGGAACATCAATTGTATGCCAAACTTAGTAAGTGTGAGTTCTGGTTGTCCGAAGTCAAATTCTTAGGGCACGTGATATCTGCTAAAGGAGTTGCCGTGGACCCCGAAACAGTGACCGCCGTCACTGATTGGAAGCAACCCAAGACAGTCACTCAAGTCCGCAGTTTCTTAGGTTTGGCAGGATACTACCGGAGGTTCATCGAGAACTTCTCCAAAATCGCTCGACCCATGACACAGTTGTTGAAGAAAGAAGAGAAATTTGTGTGGAGCCCGCAATGCGAGAAGGCGTTCCAAACTCTCAAAGAAAAGCTGGTTTCCTCGCCAGTGTTAGTCTTGCCGGATACTCGCAAGGACTTCATGGTGTATTGTGACGCTTCGCGCCAAGGATTGGGGTGCGTGCTCATGCAGGACGGTCATGTGGTAGCCTATGCCTCACGCCAGCTACGACCTCATGAAGGCAACTACCCTACCCATGACTTGGAGTTAGCCGAGGTGGTTCATGCTCTAAAAATCTGGCGGCACTATCTCATTGGGAATCGCTGTGAAATATATACTGATCATAAGAGTTTGAAATACATCTTCACCCAGTCGGATCTGAATCTTCGGCAAAGGAGATGGTTAGAACTCATCAAGGATTATGATGTGGGGATTCACTATCATCCTGGTAAGGCCAACGTGGTTGCTGACGCTCTAAGTCGAAAGAGCCATTGCAACACTCTTAACGTCCGTGGCATTCCACCCGAACTTAACCAACAGATGGAAGCCCTGAACCTAAGCATAGTTGGTCGCGGATTCTTGGCTGCGTTGGAAGCCAAGCCTACCTTGCTCGATCAAATCCGCGAGGCTCAGAAGAATGATCCGGACATGCATGGACTCCTCAAGAATATGAAACAGGGTAAAGCCGCTGGTTTCACAGAGGATGAACACGGAACCCTATGGAACGGAAAGCGGGTATGCGTTCCAGATAACCGAGAACTTAAACAGCTGATACTTCAGGAAGCTCACGAAAGTCCTTATTCCATCCACCCTTATTCCATCCACCCTGGCAGTACGAAGATGTACTTAGACTTGAAGGAGAAATACTGGTGGGTTAGTATGAAGCGGGAAATTGCAGAGTTCGTGGCCCTTTGTGATGTGTGCCAGTGTGTCAAGGCAGAGCACCAACGACCGGCCGGACTTCTCCAACCTCTCCAAGTACCAGAATGGAAATGGGATGAAATTGGGATGGATTTCATCACCGGACTTCCAAAAACCCAAGGTGGATATGATTCTATATGGGTAGTTGTGGATCGATTAACCAAGGTAGCTCGATTTATTCCTGTGAAGACCATATGGAGGGAACAAACTAGCCGAGCTCTACTTCGCTAGGATCGTGAGTCTCCATGGCGTTCCCAAGAAAATTGTATCTGATAGGGGAAGCCAATTCACCTCTCACTTTTGGAAGAAGCTCCAAGAAGAGCTGGGTACCCGATTTCAGCACCGCGTATCACCCGCAGACAGATGGACAGACCGAGCGTCTAAATCAGATCCTAGAAGATATGCTTCGCGCATGTGTCCTAGATTTCGGGAAGACCTGGGATAAGAGTCTCCCCTATGCCGAGTTCTCCTACAATAACAGCTATCAAGCCAGCATACAAATGGCACCTTATGAAGCGTTGTATGGGCGCAAATGCTGGACACCGCTCTTATGGGACCAAGTTGGAGAAAGCCAAGTGTTCGGGACTGATATCCTGAGAGAAGCTGAAGCTAAAGTCAGAACCATTCGGGATAATCTAAAGGTGGCACAGTCTCGGCAGAAAAGTTATGCAGATAACCGTCGCCGTGACCTGGAATTCGCAGTGGGTGATTTTGTATACCTTCGGGTCATGCCATTGCGAGGTGTACACAGGTTTCAGACAAAAGGGAAGCTCGCACCTCGGTATGTGGGTCCTTTCCGTATCATTGCTCGGCGCGGAGAAGTCGCTTACCAGTTGGAGCTGCCCGCCTCCTTGGGCAACGTGCATGATGTGTTCCATGTGTCGCAACTCAAGAAATGCCTTCGAGTGCCATCCGAGCAGGCCGACTCAGAGCAGATTGAAGTTCGCGAAGACTTGACCTATGTGGAGAGGCCAGTGAAAATCCTGGACACCATGGAGCGCAGGACCAGGAACCGGGTAATCCGTTTTTGCAAGGTCCAGTGGAGCAACCACGCTGAAGAAGAAGCTACCTGGGAGCGTGAAGACGAGCTGAAGGCAGCCCATCCCGATCTCTTCGCCAGTCCTTCCGAATCTCGGGGTCGAGATTCCGTTTAAGGGGGGTAGGTTTGTCGCGTCCCAAAACGACTCTAAAATACATCCTCGAAATTGTGCATAGAATAATTAAAATTCATGTGAAAGCCTCCAACAATTAAAATGTGCAAAGTTAAAAGTCGAATAAGGCTTGGAGGATTTTTGTATATTTCCTAGAAGCCTAAAATGCGTAAATAAATTTTAGTGGAATTTTCAGAGCACAAATAATAATTGAGAAGAAATAAACAGAGTTAAAAAGGTTTTATAAAAAGAAAAACCCTAAAAAGTCCTTTGCCCCCCCCTTCCCCCTCTTGGGCCGGCTCGGCCCAACTCCCTCCCTCTCTCTCCTCTCCCCCGCGGCCCATCCGGCCTTTCCCCCGCGCGCGCGCCGCTGACTGGCGGGCCCGCCCGCCGCCCTCGCTGACGGGTGGGGCCCACCCGTCATCCCCTACCTCGCGCCGCCCCCGCCGCCTCGCCCGTGCCCTAGCGCCGCCGCCGCCGCGGATTCCGCCGCATCCCGCCGCCCCCGCGTGCAATAAAGAGGGGGAAATCATTCCCCGTGATTCCCTCTCTCTTTCCCCCCACTTTTCCCTCTCTCTCTCCCTCGGATTCGTTTGGAATCACTCCCGCAAACATCGCCGGCGCATCAATGGCGGCCGGATCTTCCGCGCCGGTTTCCTTCTCCTCCGGCCGCCCTCTCTCACTCCCAACCCTATTTAAGCGCTCCCCGTGCCTCTCTCCTCCGTTTCCGCCACTCGCCGCTCTCTCTCCCCGTC
The DNA here is from genome assembly GCA_023541355.1 of Oryza rufipogon. NCBI lineage: Eukaryota > Viridiplantae > Streptophyta > Magnoliopsida > Poales > Poaceae > Oryza > Oryza rufipogon. Next base: position 85,396 of record JAAMOU010000119.1, on the reverse strand, counting down.
GGATTCGAGCTCGCGCCGTCGTCCTCTCTCTCCGCCGTCGCCGCCGAGCTCCGGTCCGCCGCCGTCGTCGCCCCGGACCTCCTCCCGCTTCGGCATCGCCTCCTTCGGCTTCGCCGCGTTCTCGCCGACCTTGTCCACTCCTCCGTTTCACCCGCCGACCGCCGGAACGCCGCCGTTCTCGTCGACCCGAGCCGCGCCGCCGCCTTCCTCCGCTCCGGTCGCCGTTCCGGTCGTCGCCATCGACCCGGGGTGAGCCGTGGACCGCCATTTCGCTTCCCCTTCCCTCCCCTCTCTCGGCCGCCGCTCCGCCGTGCCTATGGCCGCCGCCGGCGACCATAGGGGCGCGGGCGCGCCGCCTCCCGTCGGCCGTGCCGGCGAGGCCGCCTTCGGGCGCGCCCCGCGGCTGCCATGTGGGGCCCGGCAGTCAGCCGCCCGCGCCCTCGGGTGCGGCTGACGCATGGGACCCACGGCGCCGGCCGGCGCAAGCCGCGTGCACCCGGTCCACCGTGGACCGTGAGGCTGCCGCGTGGGCCCCACTCCCGTGGACCCGGTCCGCGCGCCCCCTCCCTCGGCTGACGCAATAAATCCGATTTTAAATTAAAATTTAAATGAAGAAATTCACAAATATTCATTTAAAGAGCATATAAACTTCAAATGGCCATAACTTGACCATTTGAACTCGGAATTGGACCGTTCAAGTCTCTAATTTTTCCTTAAGAAGTCAAGAACCCATTTTTGTGCTTTGTTTCTGCTTGTTATATGGAGTTTATTAGAGTAAAAGCCTTTTCTTTTCCGTTGGTCGTGTAGACGCTGCAGCTTCGGGAGATCCGCTCTTCGTGGAAGTTGAAGCCGACGTCTGGGAAAGCGAGCAAGGCAAGTCACATCATCTTTGAGCATATTGAATCCCAGTTTATAAAATTATGTTGATTTAAATTATTGCATTATCGCTTTATTTAAATTCCCGCGTTATCACTGTTTTATTTAGCCATGCCTATTTACCTTTGTTATGACCTTATTATTATTGTTATTGTTATTATTACCTTGTTCACCCTAGAATAAACAAAACCCCAACTAGTGGACACTCTACTCATGGTATCCCTAGTATGATTTTAGGTAGATGCTTCGCTATTTAATTAGGAAACATTAGGCGGTTTTACAATTCTAGACTTTGGGAATATTCTTATCACCTGGACACTATGGAATGGTTTGGTTATTGTGGAATTGGCTTCACACCGCTCCTTCTATTCAAAATCCCCAAAATGGTTTTAGGCTGGGCTCGGGGTGCATGGTCGTGATAGTAGCACCTCGGCCATATAAGGACCGGTCTTCGGGCCTCTGTTGCAAAGCACTACCGTACTTCCACATGTCTAGTGGGTAAGGCTTAGTTTGTGGCTCAGTCTGGTTATAAACAAAAGTACACGGATGGAGATGGAAGAAGTCGGGGGTCGATGGACATCTCCAGGGCAAATGAAGGCTACACGAGCTGCGGCCCGGTAGTCGAGATGTCATGGCACAGGGCCGGTGTCCTGCTGCTAGGGGCTCAGTCCTGCCTGCCTGTCCCGGGGGTTCCGGCCGTAGGTGGGATTGGGTCGGTACTCTTGTCTATGGCTAGGATGGGTTGGAAACTATGTCACGTCTTCCGTCTGTATACCGTGGTGGTATGTGGCACGTGGTTGCACGTGAGGAAGATGTGTCTTGTGGGTAAAGATGTACACCTCTGATCAGAGTATAATCTATTCGAATAGCCGCGCCCTCGGTTATGGGCAAGCCGAGCAATGTACCCAAGTTAGTGTTTTAATTCTTAAAACCTGCTTAACAACTAAAAGGTGGAATGGTTGGCCTGGGTTGGCTTAGGACGAGCTGGGACCCAGGGTCGGGTTGCCAGTTCGGTCTGAATCATCATAGGCCTTGGGTTAAGGCAGGTTCGTGTGGGTTCACGGCCTTGATTAATAACATTGTATAGTTCTAGGATCGCGTTTACAAAATAGCTTTGAGCAACTAAATGTCTTTAAATGCTGTTTCCTGCAACCCTAACCCTTTATGGTATAATTCCTTTGTACTTCCTTGCATTTATTCTGCACTTGTGGGTGTGTCTTGTTGAGTACGGTGGTTGTACTCAGTCTTGCTCAATTTTTCCCAAGCCCAGAAGAGGAGCCCCTTGAAGATGAAGGCTTTGGTGTCTAGCTCGTGCCTGCCGTCAAGCGCCTGTGGTCGTCGCCCTAGTCTTCCGCTGTTTCTCGTTTGTCTCTGTGTGTGCTGGGCCTTCGTTGCCCATGTAATAAGTTAACTATTTACGCTTCCGCTTGTTAAACTCTGAATTGTATCAACTTTTGGTGTACCTTGCCTCCTGGGACAAGGATTAATGCACGCACGTAAGGAACGCCCGTTGGGTTATTTCCGGTCGTGACAAAAGCCGGGTTAAGGATAATAGAAAACTTGCTAGACCATTTGACAAAAAGCCTAATGTTAATGTGGTTGATTACCCTGAGGCTAGTGATAGTGAGGAAGAGAGTGATCATGATATTTATGTTGCTGAATGGTCATGGACTAATAAAAATAAGCCTTTTGTTTACTCTAACCTAATGCCGACTCCTTGCAAAGATCGGCAGAGTGAGGTTAAATATAGTTTTGATGTGGCCAAGTGTGATAAGATTTTCGATTATCGTTTGCAAGAGAAGAGTTGAAATATCGAGCATATTGTAAGTGGCATGATTCTCATTCTCACTCTACTAATGATTACAATGTGTTTCGACGACAGGTTCAATCGGCCGTAGATGAAGGACGATTGAAGTTCACCGATAGCTCCAAGATTGTCACGCCCTAAAAATCGCCTAAATTAAAAATGCATAGTTTAAATCATTTTTAGAAATTATTTTAAAAGCTTACAAGTTAAACTCTAATAATCCAGGAAAATTTTCAATATAAAATTGAGCTAGATAAAATTTTATTAAATACTTTGCTTGTTCCTCTATTTTCTAGATTTTTCTGGGAATTATTTGAGCAAGGGAAGTATTTTTAATAAATGAAACAACATTTCACAAATTATTTTAATTAAAAAGTCTCAAAAACCCTCCCCTAAGCCGTTGGGCCGGATTCGGCCCAACTCTCCTTTTTCCCGCGCGGCCGAACCGGCCCAAGCCGGCCCAACCACGCCGCCCGCCCCCTCCTCCTCCAGCCGCCGACAGGTGGGGCCCACCTGTCGGGCTTCCCCTACCTCCGGCCGGCCGGCTGCCGAGCCCGAGCCGCCACCATGCGCCACCGAATCCGCCTCGATCCATCCCCCTCGAGTCCGATTGATTGAGGGGTTTTAATCCCCTCATCCTCCTCTATCTTTACCCCCAAAAATCGGAGCAAACCGTTGAGTATTTCAACCGAATCGAGTTCGTTTCGAATTTATCCCCAAAAACCGAATTTAGTTTTTCTCGGGCCGATTCCACTCGGTTGGAGTCCGATCTCTTCAATCCAAGCCTATATATAGCATCCCCTTGGCGTCCTCTTTCGTTTGCCCCATCTCCTGAGTCTTCTCGTGCCCCGTAGCTCCGCCGCCGCGTCGCCCAACCCGCCGCCGCCGCCGGCCAAGCTCCGGCCGCGCCAAGCCGCCGCATCCGCCGTCGCCGTCGCCCTCCGTCGCCACCCTTAGGTGCGCACAGGAGTGAGGAGTCCCGGCCGCCCCTCCGCCGTCGCCGCCGACCGCCGTAGCGCCGGCGCTGCCGTCAACCGAAGCTGCCGCCGCAGCCCTCTCGTCGCCGGCCGTCGTCGGTCGTCGTTTGGCACTTAGCTGAGCACCACGGGGTTCGTCTCGTCGTCCTCTACGTGTAGGTATCCTCCAAAACCCCGGCCGACCACCCTAGCTCAGGCGAGGTCGCCATCCGAGCCGGCCGCCATTGATGACGTCATACTGACGTCATCATCTCCTCCTTTTCTAGTTTTGTTAATAGATTAAACCTTCGGAAAATCATAACTAAATAACCGTAGCTCCGATTCGAGTGGTTCAAGTTGCTAAATTTTTCTAAAATCGAGATCTACATGTTAAAAATATCCACATGTATTGTTTATGCTTGTTTTTGTACTGTTTTGTTGATTTTTGTTTATTTGCTTTAGTTTCCGACGTTCCGGAGGAGAGCGTTTCAGTTGAGGAAGGTTCAGAGGTTTTTGTGGAAGCCCAAGGCAAGTCACACAGATCCCAAACAACCCTTTGAGCATGTTGAACCCGTTTAAAGCTATTGTTTTATTTCAACTTATGCATTATTTTCGAATGTCATCGAGTGGTGAACCTTTCCCAATTAATCAATGGCCGAACATGACTTTATTTTCCTATGGGTTATAATTTGATTAGCATGAACCTTATATATTGGATTGGTTCAGCTAAATGCCATATGTATGTTTGCTAAGCCATGCTTAGGAAACATTAGCTAATGAAAGGGGATTAAACATAAATTATATTATATTGTTATTATTAACTATGGTTATATTTAATGGTAGCTCACGATGGTTATGTTGGTAACTTTATGTGACAAGTCGACAAGCACGATCGCAACACCTAAGCGTCTTGCGGTGATATGGAGTCGCCAACCACCTCGATCTAGCCAGAGGGCCAAATCAAGATGGGTTTTGCAAAAAGAAAAGCTAAACCGGCTAGCGGAGCCGATTTAGAGATCAAAGTCAGCCTCTAGGCCGATTTAGATCGATAATAGGATAACTACCTGTCTCGTGGGCAAAACGGAAGGTTTTCAAGACAAACCTACAAAGGGGTGTCGCACTCTTGCAGTGGCGGCGGACGGTTTACGGCGCAAACCGACAAAGATGGACTAAACTAGGGTAAAATAGAAAACATAGTAAAAGAACAATTCAAGTAGATTGTATTCGGGGGGTTTTTACAATGAACCGGCCTTGTCCCTTAAATAGGGGTTGGTCTTGCCCTCTACAGGCCCTCCTCCACGTCCAACTCGGGATAGAAACCAATGGAAACACGAAACATGCCTTCCCGAGAAAGGAAACCCGAGACCCGATGAAAACAGAGTCAGACTCGGACCCTAACGGTTTGACAGCCCACATACCTGTGGTCAGACCGGCCCTACTAGCCGGTCAGACCGCCCACATACCTGTGGTCTGACCAGCCCTAATGAAGGAAACCCTGCACTTTCCAAACTTTGGCAATTTTTTCCTATTTCGTCCATAGGTGCCAAATTTTGGTGTAAACACATGCCCTCCTGCCTTTTTGGTGAACATACATGAACCTAAAAGCATAGAACATTGTGGACCCCCGTTTTTATAACAGGAATCAATTGTGTAAACAGTACCATTTCCCTGGATCAAGTAGTCTGGTACACACGAGTTCATAGCTGAAATACCAAATGCACATACACGAGAGTCTAGTGCGAATTATTACAACATAAGCCCACAGGCATTGTCTTAAATCATCGGACCGGGCGGTCCGGAATACATCCCAAAAGCAGAAATAGATAAGGTAGCGGAAATAAGGCAGCGGCACGCCATTGCCACAGGCAACGACCGTACTAAGACCTACTGAGCGCCATCGTCTTCATCACCCTCCTAGTAATAGGCATAGGGATCCTCTGAAGCTTCATCTCCCACTTCTGATTAAGTTTATATTTGCAAGGGTGAGTACCAACCGTACTCAGCAAGCCACCACATCAACAATGCATATGATAGGGGTATTTCAAAGGATGGCTATGGTTCCTTTGCGCAAAGCAAATTTTGTAATTCTTTTCACAAGCCTAAGACCTAGCATTGACTGATCAAATTTTAGTACCAGTGTTTGTATTTAAACAACGACGGTTCTGTCCACCATCTATTGTAATCCCAAGGATAGCTTCCCGCCATTGAGTCGTCATGGTTTTCTGAGGACGTACACCTTCCCTCCTCTCAGGAAGTGGCTCCATCAGCATAAAATTCATCATGCAATATCCCATCCCACACAAGTTAAGAATTTAGAGTCTAGCCAAGTGTAATACATGTCCCGATGCTCAATAACCGCGAGCACGGCTATCCGAATAGATTTGGTTTACTCACACTGCAGTGGATGTACACTTTACCCGCACTCCGCGACTGCCCAACACATGAGCCTCGCCCCAACACATGAGACGCGTCACGGCAAAGCTTTTCGATAACCTCGCATTGGCAATACCCGCTCCATGAACTTAAATCCTCATGCACTCTAGGCGTCCATGTTTCTAGCAGTGAGAGGAGTTCTGGCGCTCCCGGGAAAGAGAAGTCTCACACACATATTAAATTATGGTTCAAGTTAAGTTCTCTCTCTCACACACTCATGGCAGTCCTATCCATGGCGACACCGATGTACACTACACCACAACACTAAAAAGAAAACAGTCGTCTGTCGGTAGAAAAAAATTTAGATGTCACTTTGTCTGTCGGAAAATATCCTGTCACACAGTCTGTTGGTAAAAATAATTTTTTTAACACACTGTCTGTCGGTAAAGATTAGTGGCAAGTTGTTTGCCACTAATTGAACTGTCCCGTCCAATTGTCTGTCGCTATATCTGTAGATGCCCAGGCGAAAAAAATGGCGCGGCCCAAATGTATCGGCGGGAGAAACGGCGCTAAACAAAAAAAGGAATGGCGTGGAACAAAATTTTCAGCACCAAAACTCCAAACAAACAGACCTCTCTTCTCTCTCACACACTCTCTCTCCCAGAAAGGTGAAAAAATCCCCATTCCAAGACCTAGCAGGTAGCAGCACCGCCTCCGCCTCCGCCTCATCTCCTCCCCAACCAGCAGCGCCGCTGCTGCTTCCTCTCCAACCAACAGCACCACCACCTCCTTCTGTCCCCTCCTCCATCTCCCCCACATCATCCACGATGTATTGCCCCCGGTGGTTCATCCATGTGGCCCATCCCACATGAATCCACCATCTCCACGCCCCCAAGGTGGTTCCTGTAGGGAGGTCGCATTTGGCTGCGATTCATCACCAAGAGCACGACCTCATCGCTCCTAGGGAGCCACCTGCATCTGTGCTCACTAGATCTGCTTCACCTGAGGTTCTGGGCACCATCGTCCCTTCTTGAAGCTCAAGACGGCGTTTCTTTGTCCACTGCAATCAACAACGCAAGGTCAAGCTTGTCCCCCCATTCCCTGCTTCCTCTTCCCCTTCCCTCCTAATGTTTCTTCCCTCTTATCTTAACTTTATTCCCCAGGCAGATGTGGTGATGGAGCAGAGTTCATTGTTGTTTGTTCTGTTTTATGTTCAGTCTTGTGCTAAGATTTTTAATTTTACTAATGGGGTAGAAATGGTAGATGATGGTTCTTACTGTCTTTGTAAATGGAATATTTTTCCAATTGGTTGTTGTCCCATCTCTTCTGAGATGTTACTACTCATGTGTGCTTATTTCACCCTGGCATAACCAATTTTCTACCTTTTCCATTGCAGATCTATGTTCAGTAGTTATGGTGGAATTTGCTTAATTCTTGTCTACTTGACCTCCCTGACATATTTAGCTAGGTATGGAAGTGGAACTCCTTCTCTGTTTATTATTTTATGACTAAGGGGCTCCTCTAATTATGTAAGTAAAGCAGCAGACCATCAAATGCGAGCATGCATTCTTTGTCTGGATTTAGGTGTATAGCTGCCTTTTTATTTGTGCTAACAATTAACAAAATTTACCTTAAGTGATATGGTATCTAACTAACCCATTGTACTGCATATAAACAGGGTGACTACTTGATTTTGTTTATGGTATTTCATCTGAAAATACAAATGTGCAGTGGCTTAAGTAAAAAGAAATACATATGCTCTTTTCTGAACCTGAGGATTGTCACTCAGATTATTTACTTTTTCAATTGCATTGCACAAGAGCAAAATATATCGCAGAGGCTGCATTTAAAATTTTGTATTTATTATCCAAAAATGTAGAAGGTCTTGTTGAGTAATCGGAGACACCAACAAGGTTGGAAGCAAACCAGAACAAATTAACAAGCAAACGCACAACTAAAAGGTACATATGTGTTTCCCTTGCTCTTTGACATCAGTTTTTCTTACTTCTATGTGGTTTACTAACTACTTTTACATACTTTAGTTTTTTTTACACGATGTTTTGCCTTTTGAATGTATGACTGGAATGCTTGTTGAGCTTGAGAGCTATGGCAACCATTTGTGTTTTTGCAGTATCATAACGAATATTTGCATTTTATATTCAGACATTTAGTATTTCATTATAAAAGGCAAGCATGGATAAGGGATGGATGGATCTGCCTAGGTACAAACACACAATTACTAGCATGGAATTGTTTAGCCTCACTATCTTCATTTGTCCAAACTCTAATAATATAGTATGTCAGGAGCACAACTGAGTACAGACGTGGTGTCAATAACTTCATAGAGTTTGCTTTTACTCATTCAGCAAAAGGAAATAAAATACTGTGTCCTTGCAAGAAGTGTGTTAATTGTTCATGGTTGGAAGCAAACATTGTAATTGAACACCTGATATGTGATGGATTTAAGCATGGGTACCGGCTGTGGATTTTTCATGGGGAAGCATCATCTTCTGCACATTGCACTACACATGAACAAGTTCAAGTAGAACAGAGGGCAGCTGATCGTGATGAAATTCCTGAAATGCTTAGAGATATGGCATATGGTTTAGATCAAATGGGGGAGGGGGGTGCTGCTGATGGCAGTTCAGGGGATTCCAATAATGATGCCGATGATTTTTATAGATTAGTAGATGATGCAAGTCAGGAGCTGTACCCTGGTTGCAAGACCTTCTCTAAACTAAATTTCTTAGTCCGTTTGCTGCATACAAAATTTCTAGGAGGATGGAGTGATAAAAGCTTTGACATGCTACTGGACTTACTTAGAGAGGCATTTCCTGAAGGTGCAGCACTACCTAAAAATTTTTATGAAGCAAAGAAGACTGTTAAATCTCTAGGTCTTGGCTACATTAACATTCATGCTTGTGAAAATGATTGCATATTATTTTGGAAACAGTATGAAAATTATACTTCCTGCCCAAAATGTAATACTTCTCGATGGAAGATGGAAAGAAAGAGTCTTGATGGAAAACGTTTCCACAAAGTTCCTAGAAAAGTTCTTAGGTATTTCCCAATTAAGGAAAGACTTCAAAGACTATACATTAACCCAGAGATGGCCAAAAATATGAGGTGGCATGATGAAGGACATACAAAAGATGGATTGCTTAGACATCCAGCAGATTCTCCAGCTTGGAAACACTTGGACACAGTCCATCCTACCTTTGGTAATGAAAGTCGTAATATAAGATTAGCGTTAGCTACTGATGGCTTCAATCCCTTCAGATCCTTGAATTATACCCATAGTACTTGGCCTGTTATTGCAATTCCATACAATGTGCCACCCTGGATGTGTATGAAACAACCTAATTTCATCCTATCACTGTTAATTCCTGGTCCAACTGCCCCTGGTAATGATATGGATGTCTACATGGAACCATTAATAGATGATTTGGAATCTCTTTGGCGTGAAGGCATTAGGACTTATGATGCTTCTAAGGGTGAATTTTTCCAACTGCGTGCTGCAGTATTAACCACCATATCAGACTATCCCGGCTTAGGATATTTTCATGGATGCACAACTTCAGGTGAAGTTGCTTGCACTGATTGCCACATAGAAACCGGTTATACAAGGCTATCAAAGGGCAGCAAGAGTTCTTCCATGGCACATCGCAGGTTTTTAGATGCTGATCATAGATTTAGATCAGATACAAAATCATTTGATGGCACAACAGAATTTAGACCAGCACCTTCTCCTCTTTCTGGTGAGGATGTTTTGAGGCAAACAGAACATTTAAATGTAGTTTTTGGCAAGGATCCAATAGCAAAAAAACCCACAACTAAGAGGAAGAGAGGAGACCCACCAATATTGTGGAAAAAAAGATCTATCCTTTTCAGGTTACCCTATTGGAAAGATGTTATGCTTCGACACAGTTTTGATGTTATGCACATTGAGAAAAATGTTTGTGATAATATAATAAATACACTTTTGGGAATAGATGGAAAGTCCAAAGATAATCTGAATTCTCGCTTAGACCTCCAACTTCTGGGGATAAGGAAAGATCTTCATCCTGTTAAAGTTGGAGAAAAATATTTCTTACCTCCTGCTCCATACACAATGAGTCCAGATGAGAAGAAGATGTTTTGTGAAGTTTTGAAGGGAGTGAAGTTTCCTGATGGGTATGCGTCAAATATACACAATAATGTTCGTGTTAATGAGAAAAAGTTGGTTGGGTTAAAGAGCCATGACAACCATATTTTGCTGCAACATTTGCTTCCTCTAGCGATTAGAAGGATCTTGCCTGAGAGAGTTTGTGCAGCGCTGATCCGTGTGAGCAACTTTTTCAAGCAAATTTATTCTCCAGTGATACGCATAAGTGATATGCAGAAGCTTGAGGCAGAAATAGCTGAAACCCTGTGCATCTTAGAGACGATATTCTTGCCATCCTTTTTTGATATTATGGTGCACTTGACTGTTCATCTCCCTGCCCAAGTGTGTCTTGGTGGTCCAGTATTGTACCACAATATGTGTCCAGTTGAGAGGTAATTTTGTAAAACATTTTTTTTGAAAGAAAACTATGCTAATTTGTTTGAAAAGGCTTTGACAATTAATGTACCCATTATCTGTAGGTTTTTTATGAGATTGAAAGGGTATGTTCGTACTAGAAGTCATCCAGAGGGTTCTATAGATGAAAGTTATATATTTGATGAGAGCCTTACATTTTGCTCTCAATATCTGAATGGTTGTAAGACTAGATATACATGAAAAGACAGGAATGATGATGGCCCCAGCCTAATAAATTTAGACTCGTCCTACTTTACAATGTTTCTGTTTTTGGTTTCGATCTAATAAATTACTTGTTATATTCTTCTCTAAACCTTGTGCCACATCATTGTAGGTTGATCAACAAGTGAGTGATCATGAAGTTAGCAACCATGCTTACAGGCAGCAGGTATGCAACACTTTGCTATTGGTTCTAGATTGTTTTTATGTGTTTTATGTCGGACTAAGTAAAAAATGGTGACACTTAACTCTATGTATGTGTAGTTATAACCACGTAAGACAGTTGCAGTCCCAGAAAGAAGAAATATGGGGGTATAATTTCTTACAAAGTCCTTATGTTAATAACTATGTTTCAGCTTTAGTTTGATAAATAAATTGTAGTCCTACTTTTGTGAAAACCGTGTTATATTGTTGTAGGGTGGCCAAGAAGTCACACTTCTTTCTCTTGTGGCTCCATACAATCTTCCTGTGGCGAAGGCTACTGTGCAAACAAGTAACCCTGGCACATTGGTGGGTGGAACTGCTCTTGGTCCAAGATTCTATGAAGTGGTTGTGAACTCAGTCATTAAAAGGGATGTGGTGCTTCCTCGTCCATATGGGAGCATACAAACAATGGCAAATGCTTTCGGGCGATCAATTGCTTGGCCACGTACTCATGTAATGTATAGGCTAAATTATTTGTGTTTTTACCTATGTGTGATCTGCATGTATACTACTAACTCCTATTAACTTTTTATAGATCAAGTACGATGAAAATGCAGCACTACTAACTCGGGATCAGTCAGGTATGCACTCTTTTGTCTAACTATAGACACTATCTAAAGTTGATAATGCTTCACTCATTAAGTTTACTGTTTTACTTCCTTTCGAATTCTTCCGACTACTCCAAATATTCGCTAATTGTCAACTAGATTGAACCTTCACAAAAATTAAACTTGTGTCTTGTATGGTGCTTGTAATATGTTATAATGTAGCAATCAATTACTGAATCATCGGTTGTTGTATGGCTTACACTTGTCTTGTATAAACCCCTTATACATTTTATTTTTCAGGTAGTGGTAGGAGCTGAGCTCACAGCATGACTGAAGACTTTGGAAGGTGGAGACTCATGGATTGCTGTGTGAAATCTTTTGAACATATCTAGGTGTAGCATGTGGTATATTTTGATTAGGAGCGCTTTAAAACTGTGACATTTAAAGTGGACCTAAATCTAAAGTACTATATTTTGGTTAGGAGTACTATACTGTTATCTTGGAGATTCCAGTTTGCTAGGATTAAGATATATAAGCTCATCGATTTATGGTTGTAGCTTTGCTGCATACAGTGGAGACATATGAGCATACTTATTATTTTGTGACGTGGGGATCTATATGGACCTAGTTATGGAAGTTATGGTTAATGTGTTGTTACTGATGGATATGCCACGAGATTTCCTTCTAGCCTGTTGATGGCATTGATGTGCTTTACTACATATCTATGAATGAAAACTGGGATAGCATTGTTGCGCTTTACATGCATGTCTCTACGAATGAAAACCGAAGGCACAGAAACATCTTGTGGAAGCAAAAGCATCACACAAGTGAAATATTTTCCATGATATTTGAAATTCTTCAAATAGAATAAAAAGTGCAGAATATCTCCTAGGAATTATCTAGCAAAGAGTTTGCCAGGAAAACAAAGAATAAGGGCAGACATCTGCCGGGAGTGAAATTTCTGTCAAGGTGTATTTGTCTGTTGGAAATTATCTTGTCTGTCAGGAAAAATACTGAACTACCGACAGACATTTGCCGCCAAAAAAAAGGTCTGTCGGTAGATGTTTTTCTCGACTGCTGGACCCCTGGCAGACAGTCATGGCAAACTGTGTGTCGGTAGTAGTCTTTACCGACAGACGGTTTGCCACTGATAGCTACTTATCCCAACAGATCAAGTGTTTCTGTACCTATGTCGTGGTGTAGTGGTAGGGCACGCCTCTCGGCCCTACCTCAACGACTGTCCCATGGTAGCGCACCTGCCTCACTCAGGGGTGAACCATCTATGCAGGGATACTGCCTCCGCTCGGCTATTTAATCCGCTAGGTCTATACCCATACGAGAAGTGCGGTTGTACGGGGGTCGTTTCATGCTTAACTTCAACGCTCGGTCCTTAATTGACCGGGGACGGTACTAGCCTTTCCCAGATACCACCCAATTCCACCGTCCGCCCCAGTCTAAAGCAAGTGTTTAATTTCATTCCTACTTTCATAAATCATGTCATCATCATCATGGCAATGTGGCGCTCATGTCTCCACATGTCGCATTTCAATTACCTTCCCAAAGGTAATTGCCCAAGCATATAGCATTTGATAAATATGAGAGTGCATGATTCTAGAATAGCATTTCTAGGCAATTGTCATAATTGATTAGGGACTCATACGTACTCATGGTTACAAAGATTTAAAGGTAAACAATAATCAAGGCATGGCATAATCACAAGTGGGATGTTCATCATTGCATGCAATTTTATTTGTAAACAAATTAATTTCGCAATTGGGATCAACGTGATCAAAGAATAGTGATGACTTGCCTTGCTCAAAGTCTTGCGGTTCTTGGCCTTCACCCGGATCCGCGGCTCCCTCGGTCTCTATAATTATGTGCGAAAGAACAATTTGAATTCAATTAGAATTCAAACAAAATCCAAATAATTCACACAAAAGTCGAACGCGGATCATTTTTTTTCTAAATTAACAACAAGATTTGTGGAACCATTTTTATTCGAATGGTTGGGTTATTTATCCTAAATTAATTATTCCCTAGGGTCTCAACACAATTATTTATTTCCTAGTCAAATCTAAATTCCTACCGCGAATTGACCTCTTATTGAGATTACCGGAAATAATCTATAATCATATCGACCTAATTAAATTAGAATTTAATTAACCTATAATTAAATTCTAATTACTCTAAATTTTCTAACTTCTTAATCTCCCTAATTTTTCCTATTTATATTCCCTTTTTTTCTTTCTTTCTATTTCCTTCTTTTTCTTTTCTCTTTTTCTTTTTCTTTCTTTTCTCTTCTCTTCTCTTCTCTCCCTCTTCTCTCTTCCTCCCGGCTCCTCCCTTCCTCTCTCTCTCGGCCCTTGTCTCCCCGGGGCGGCGACGGCGACCGAGCAAAAAGGGGGGGGGCGGCGGCGGCGACGGTGGCGACGGCGGCGCAAGGCGCGGCGCGGCGCGGCAGCTTCGTGGCGGCGGCGCGGCGGCTATAAGGTGGCGGCGCGGCGGCACGACGACGGCGGCGCGTGGGAAAAGGGAAGAGGGACGGGAAAGATGGGGGATGTGTGTGGGGTGAAGAGGGGGGTGGCCAGGGCTTTATAGGGCGTGGGGAGAGGGGCGGCGGCCTCATGGCGACGGGCGGGCGGCGCGGCGCGGGGCTCGACGTGGTTCGGCACGGGGCTCGGCGTGACGGCGACGGCGACGCGATGACGACGCGGCGTGGCAGGGCGCGGGGCGCGAGGCGGCGACGCGACAGGCGTGCGGCGCGGCAGGGCGCGGGGCGCGAGGCGGCGATGCGACGGGCGAGCGGCGACGGGACGGCTGACGGCGACGGCGCGGCGGTGACACGACGGGCGGGCGGCAGCGGTGGCGCACGGCGCGAGGCGATGGGACGCTCGCGCGGCAACGGGACGGCGACGGCAATGGCGCAGCAGCGGCGGCGCGGACGCAAGGCGACGGCGATGGCGCGCGGCGCGGCGCGGGGCGCAAGGCGAAGGCGACGACGCGCGGCGCGGCGCGGGGCGCAAGGCGACGCGACAGCGACGGCAACGGCGATGTGACAGCGACGGCGACGGCGCGGCAGCGGCGGCACGGGGCGCAAGGCGACGGCGACCGCGCGCGGCAGGCGGCAGCGGCACGGGGCGCTAGGCGCCAGGCAGAGGAGGGGGGGAAGCTAGGGACCATGTCGAGCACCTCGGGTGCAATGAATAGTGGCATTTTCTAATTAACCCGATTTTAGCCCATTTATTATTTAAATTTGATTCTTTAATTCCCAAATTTTGCATAAATGAAGTATACTCAATATTGTGCTATTCCAACCCATGGATTCATTCTAGATTAATTTATTCCATATTTTATATATTATTATTGTAATTTACTTGAATTTAATTAGAGTTAATTCTTATTCCATTGTATTTAGATCTAGTTGGTGCAAATATGGCCGCGATAATATTTTAGTCATTCCTCTCCTCTCATAATCCTTATTTTAAATTATAATTTAATTATTTCTTTAACCAATCTAATTTCAGGGTTTATTCCTAATTAATTATTCTTATTCGTGATTTATGAACTCCGAAATCAAAATTAAACAAAATAATCGAACAAAGTCAGCATGATGCAATTTACTCAAAAAGTTTTTGAAGGCCCATATTTTTGGAGTTTAGATTTTTGTCGGTCAAATTTTCAGGATGTTACAAACATGTTATCTCAGGGCGATAATCCAATTACCGGCCACAGGACTTCCTAAGCATCTTACCAAATGCTCGGTAAGTATTTCTTCAAGCTATCTCCCATTAATTGCTCTCTGAAAACACCGTCTTGAAATGTCTTCATTTCCTTCAAAGTCTTCAAACGCTTTTCGATGACGTCTTCAAAATAGCTTCCCATCAAGATCTTGTAATCTTCAACCGACAAGTCGTCTTGCTTGAAATACCGAAGAGAGCCAAGATTTACCTCAACTGGCAAAATGGCAATTTCAACAATGTTTTATTACTCGACTCGGCTTATCCATTAGCCTGAGCGTAGTAAAGAGAAGAACTCAACAAGTTAATATCATAAGATTCGGCAAAACTTCTCATTTCCTTGGACATAAAGAAGCTCCTTTAACATTTGAGGAATACAGAATCTAAGAACAATATGCTTCAAAATAAAGTCAATTATCTCCGTACAAGTAATATTCTCGAGCGGCATGGCTTCGGTCCACTTAGTGAAGTAATCTATTGCAACTAGCACGAACCAATGCCCTTTTGAATGGCATATTTGACTCCTGGTTTGGAATGGCATATTCTTGGTATGGAGGTTTGATTTGTACAACTGGGGTTGGTTGTTCAAATGAGGTTGGGCCTATGCAACACGGGTGTGTTGTATGGTGTTATTTAATATTGATTAATTATTTATCTGTTTTACTATTCTCTTAAATATTTATTAAATGTTGTTTACGCAAATAAGCTTTATTATGCCATCCTTTGTTATCCTGTGCACTTGCATATTTGCTGTGTGGCTTGTTGAGTATGTCATATGCTCATTCTTGCAATATTCATTCATCAGAGGAGGAGTACTTCAGTGAAGGTGATGATCTGGAGGACTAGGCTTGTTCCTGGTTGAGATGCTTGTGGAGTAGAGACGCCATAGCTGTTCCATAGTTTGCTTTAGTTTAATTTTCCGCTACGTAGAATGTTATTCTTTGAGAGGAACTATCCACCTCTGTAATAATTTATTATTTGCGAATATTAAATAGTTATTTATTTGTACTCTATTATCAATTTGTTATTGTGTGCCTCAGCTGATTCCTGGACTAGGGTTTAACACACATGTAAGCGTTTGGAATTTTGGATAGAAATTCCGGGCGTGACAAAGATGAAGCTTGATCATGATCCTTTTCCGGTGAATACAATTAATTTCAATGATAAGAAGGTGTTGATACGGCTGGAGCATGCCGGATCTACTAAGAGAAAGGAAGTGGTCATTAGTGAACCAAGGTCCAAGATGATAGTGCCAAAGAAACCAGAGGTTGGCGTTTGGAAGGAGAATAGGAGTGGAGCTTGAACTTCTAAAGCCCCTAGGAAGACCAAGGTGACTTTTGATATGCTTTTGGAGAAATATGAGAAGCAAGGTGGTGAGAAAATTCGCAACAAAGGGAAAAGACCAAGATCACCTCCTAGGGAGCGATTTGGTCATTCACCAAGACGGTCGCATTCACCTTCGTATCATTATCCACAAGACATGTCATGGGGTTCCTATCCAATGCCGTCGCCGGGTTATCCTTATTCTTGCTTCATGCCATAGGGGGCGACGCCGCCAATGTTCAATCATATGCCTCCAATGCAATTCAACCAAGGGTGGGGAGGACCACGGAGGCCAATTCATGAGCGTTTGTCTTCACCAAACAATAGCCGATTTTATGGTAAGAATCGGGCTAATGAAGAAAAGAGGGAAGGAAAGCGTGTCAAGGTGGAGGAGAGGACTTCGGAAGTGATTACTATTAAAGTGGGGTCACATGATGTGCCAATACCTACTGGAGATGGAGTTGGAGTGTCCCTGAACAGAAAATCCGAAGCCGGTACCAGCTCCTCGCAGTCGGCCGGTCTAACCAGACCTTCTGGCCTGTCTGATCGGGCCATCAGGCCGGTCTGATCGCCGACCTGATAGCGGTCCGACCGACACCTCAGGCCGGTCTGACCATGTGCCAAGTGTCGGTCTGACCGGCGCATCTGGCCGGTCTGACCGGTGGTCTACGACCGGTCTGACCGGACTCTAGCGCCGGTTTGACAGGAGGGTTGCGAAAGGCGGTGAGAGGGCTTCATCGTCTTCAAACAAGGATAATAGAGGACATTATCTACCTCCCGGAACAGAGCCAAATCCTAGGTGGATGCCTAAAGATTTGACGGCTACTCAAAAGAGAAGATTGCAACGTCTTCGGGCCCAAGAGTTAAGAGAGAAAAGGGCCGAAGAGCAAAGGGATAAAAGGTTCAATGAGTTGCGACCCCCACTGGTATGGAGGCCTGAATCTATAGAGAAGGCAAAACCAATTGGTGTAGAGGAAAAGGAAGAACAATCGGTTGATAAAAGTGAATCATCTCCAAAAGAAGACATGGATACTAACATGGTATGTATGTTGCCTATGGAGTTTTTTGCTATGGATGAAGCCGAGGTTGCTCAATTCTCATTAGGTCCTAAAGACGCGGTTTTTGAGAAGCCCGATGAGTCAAACCGTCACATGAAGCCGCTCTATCTCAAAGGCCATGTTGATGGGAAGCCAGTCTCTAGGATGCTAGTGGATGGAGGTGCCACCGTGAACTTGATGCCGTATTCGTTATTCAAGAAGTTGGGGCGTGTCACAGCCTGATTTTCGTTTCCGGATTTATAAATTATTTAATAAATTATAAATAGAATTTATATTAAATGTTCATTAATTTACAAGTGAAGTTAAATGTGGGAAATAAAATTTCCTAAATATAAAGTATGGATGGATTTAATTTTTATTAAATTCTCCATGATTAATTATACTCTCTGGAATTTTCTCGGAATTTTCGGAGCTCAATTATTAATTTTAATCATACAAAGAACATTTTAGTAATTACCCACATATTAAATTAATCATTAAATGGTCTGATTATAATTTTGTTAAGTACTTTGGGTGTCCAAGTATTTTCAAGATTTTTCTTGGAATTATTTGAGCATAGGAAGTATTTTTAACAATTCAAGATCATTTCAGTGATTAATTTAATTGGAAAAGTATTTAAAATCCCCTTCTCCTTTTCGGGCCGAAATAGGAAAAGTTCAGCTTCAGTCCTCGGCCCATTCTCCTTTCCTTTCGGCTGGCCTTATCCCTCCTCCAAAGTCTGCTTTGTGTCCCTCTTTCAATCGGGCCAAGAAGTAGAAGCCCAGCCAAAAGTCTGCTTTACCTCTTTCAATCCGTTCGATCTGGCCGAACTGTTGATCCCCTTCCAAAATTGATTGCAAAAACGTATTCCTCTCTATCTTCTCTACCTAATCCCGAAGAAACCCCCATCAAATTCGTTATCTATCTCACGAATTTTGGCCGTTTTTATTCGGGTGAACTCGGGATAAGCCCGAATGTTCCTTCACCAAATCCATCCGTTCCTGAGCCGATCTCCTCCACCCATGCCTATATAAAGCATCCCCTAGTTCTCCTCTTTCGTTTGCCCCATCTCCCGAGCTCTCTCGTGCATCGTAGCGCCGCCGCCGCGTCGTTTTAGCTCGCCGCCGCCGCCGGCCGTCTTCGGCGTCGTCGCGCCGCCGTCTCCGCCGTCGCCGCCGCTTGCCGCCGCCGCCGTTAGGTGCGCCGTGGTGAGAGGAACCTCGGCCGCCCCTTCCCCTTCGCCGCCGACCACCGGAGCTTCGCCGTCGCCGTCCAAGCCGAGTCGCCGCCGCTTTCTCCTCTCGTCGCCGGCCGTCGTCGTGCATCCTTTGAAGTCGGGGTGAGTACCATCGGGTTCGTCTCGATGTCCTCTACGCGTAGGTGCCCTCCAAAGTCTCGGCCGAGGATGCTGACGTCATCAGGGCTGACGTCATGCTGACGTCATCTTTTTCCTTTTTCCCGATTTTCTAATAGATTAAATCTTCGGAAAATCATAATTAAATAACCGTAGATCCGTTTCAGGTGGTTCAAGTTGCTAAATTTTTCTAAAATAAAGATCTACATTTTAAAATTGTCCATAAATTGAATTAAATTTATTTAATTCTTTTTAAATGGGCTTTAATTAGATTTAATCTTGTAAAATTCATAATAAATTCATTTGAAGTCAGATTGAGGCCGTTCAAGTCTCATAATTCATCTAAAATTATGATCTACATGTTTGTTTACTTTTTATGTACTGTTTATTTGGTTTTTATTAGTCTTTTTCTTTGTTTTGCGTGTTAGCTTGTCGTTTCCGTCGTTGCGAAGGTTCGTGAGTGCGTCGGAAGTGATCAAGAAGATTAATTGAAGACCGATTATTGCAAGGCAAGTCACATAGATCCTAAACACAATCCTTTGAGCATGTTGATCCTATATTTAAATTCTCTATTTATTTCAACTGTGCATTTATTTTCGAATGTCATCGGGTGGTGTGAACCTATTCCTTTGTTATGGCCAATTTGCATTGAGTGCCCTATTCCTTGATACCTTGGGTAATAAATTGATTAGCTTGAACCTTATGTATTGGTTTGGTTCAGCTAAATGTTAGATATAATTGCTTAGCAATGCTTAGAAACATTAGCTCACTAATGGGATGAATCATATATACTACATTATTATTTATGGTTATATTTAATGGTAGCTCACGATGGTTAATCGTGTTATGATAATTATTTGGTAATTAAAATGTGATTAATGGTGGGTTGTGAGCACATGGTTTTGAAGGTCGTGCTCATGGCAATTAAGGACCGGTTCGCGAGCTACTGTTGTGAAACATTTATCGTGCCAACCACAAGCCAGCGTGGGCAACGGCTTTATCTTTTGTATAGCGTGATTCATTATAGTGCGCCAGACTGAGAAGTGGCGAGAAGTCCATGGGGGTCGCTGGGGAGTCCATGCCTTGTTTATAAGGGGGTGATTATGATCCAGGAAAGGTGCGCTGTAATGGATTATGTTGTGCAAGGGGTATTGTCACAACTCCTTTCCGAGATACCGTGGTGGTACTGAGGCACATGGTGACATGATGTGGGGTTGTGTCTTGTGGGTACAGTGGTACACCTCTGGCCAGAGTAAAACTATTCGAATAGCCGTGCCCGCGGTTATGGGCGGGTTGAGCAATGTTTTTCGTGATTAGTCTCAAACTTCTCACAATAAATATGGATGTTAATACCTGTTAATAATTTGCTTAGCTCCTGGTTGGGAGTTAGATCTGTTCAGCCGGGTATGGTTGTTCAGGATGGTTGGGCCTGTACAGCATGGGTGTGCTGTTCAGTGTTGATTAAAACTTCTGATTATTTAATCTACTGTTTTACTACTCTTAACTCTTTGCTAAATGCTGCTTTCGCAAATGAGCCTATATTATGCCATCCTTTGGTATCCTTGTGCACTTGCATATTTGCTGTGTGGCTTGTTGAGTATGTCATATGCTCATTCTTGCAATAATCAATCAAACCTCAGTTGAAGAAAAAGGATGCAGAAGGAGAAGACGTTTGGCTTATACCCCAGTTGAGCTGCCTGTGGGAGTGGAGCTGAAGCCATCGCTAGACCGTTAATTCCGCTGCTGTTTTCTTTTCTTTTGTAAGTATGTAACATTATTATTAAGATGGATTTGTATATTAAATTGTCAGTTTGTGTACCTCGGCTGATTCCTGGACGAGGATTTTATGCACAAATTAGTTCGGAAATTACTAGTGAATTTCCGGGCGTGACAGGGCGTGAGGATGATGAGTTGAAGAAGACCAACATGATTCTCAAAGGCTTCAATGATGAACCAACGGAGGCGAAGGGTATCTTTTCGGCGGAGCTCACCGTGAGAAACAAGACGCTACCAACCGCTTTCTTCATCGTCGATGTGCAAGGTAACTACAATGTTATTTTGGGTCGTTGTTGGATTCATGCCAATTGTTGTGTGCCTTCTACCTTGCATCAATGTTTAATTCAATGGGACGGCGATGATGTTGAAATTGTTCAAGCGGACACATCGGCCGAGGTTGCAATGGCCGATGCTACTTTTGAGTGGCGTCATGGGAATATCCAATGCTTATCAGGGAGGGATCTTTCTAGCTATGATTTTATTGGTATCTCCGATGGCAAATTTGTACCTATTTCTGTAAAGCCGGCTAGTGTAGCACGGCTAAGCCATATAAATTTGTATAATGAGTAAAGAGGCTAATTTAGAGTGGTTACAAAAAAGGGTGCAAGAGTATCGATCTACAAAGAACGATATTGGTGAAACCGTTGAAGATTTTGATGAAGTGGAGAAGCTTGGACAAGGGTTTACATCGGCCGATCCATTGGAGGAAGTGGACATAGGTGATGGAACTAAACCAAGGCCGACTTTTGTAAACAAAAACATGAGAGCCGATTATAAGGTTAAGATAATCGAGCTACTTAAAGAGTATGTTGATTGCTTTGCATGGGAGTACCATGAGATGCCGGGTCTTAGCCGTGAGGTCGTTGAGCATCGGCTTCCAATTAAACTGGGTTTTAGGCCTTATAAACAACCACCTCGTCGTTTTAATCCTTTACTATATGACCGAGTCAAAGAGGAGATTGATGGGTTGTTGAAGGCGGGGTTTATTAGGCCATTTCGTTATGCGGAGTGGGTTTCTAGCATAGTCCCGGTGGAGAAGAAGGGGAGTGGTAAGATTAGAGTTTGCATAGATTTTAGAGATTTAAATAAAGCCACTCCCAAAGATGAGTATCCTATGCCTATAGCCGACATGATGATTAATCATGCCTCGGGTCATAAGGTGATTAGCTTTCTAGATGGTAATGCCGGCTACAATCAAATCTTTATGGCGGAAGAGGATATGTACAAGACGGCTTTTAGATGCCCGGGGTTTGTTGGTTTATTTGAGTGGGTTGTCATGACCTTTGGGTTGAAGAATGCCGGTGCAACATATCAAAGGGCAATGAATTTGATCTTCCATGATTTGCTAGGTGTTATCTTAGAGATCTATATTGATGATATTATTGTCAAATCGGATGGTATGGAAGGACACATAGCCGATTTGAGATTAGCTTTTGAGAGGATGCGCCGGTATGGTTTGAAGATGAACCCACTTAAATGTGCTTTTGGTGTGTCGGCGGGGAAGTTCTTAGGATTCATGGTGCATGAGAGATGAGTTGAGATTGATCCTAAGAAGATAGAAAAGATTCGTGATTTCAAAGCACCGACATACAAGAAGGAGGTTCAAAAGTTGCTAGGTAAGGTGAATTATTTGAGGAGGTTTATTTCTAACCTAGCGGGTAAAATCGATGCTTTTGTTCCTATACTTCGCTTGAAAAAAGAAGCCGATTTTACTTGGGGGGCAAAACAACAAGAGGCGTTTGAAGAATTGAAGAGATATTTGTCTACTCCACCCGTTGTGCGAGCGCCTAAAGCCGGAAAGCCTTTTCGGTTATATATTGCCTCCGTGGACAAAGTCATTGGTGCCGTTTTGACGCAAGAGGAAGATGGCAAGGAATATATCATTACATATTTGAGCCGCCGTCTTTTGGATGCCGAAACGAGGTATGTCTTTATAGAGAGACTTTGTTTATACTTATACTATGCTTGTACCAAGTTGAGGCATTATTTGTTATCTAGTACATGCATAGTTACTTGTCAAGCCGATATTATTAAACACATGTTGCAAAGGCCAATTCTAAGTGGGAGAATTGGCAAGTGGGCATATGCTTTGATAGAATATGATTTGGCTTATGAACCATTGAAATCTATGAAAGGCCAAATTGTATGTGATTTTATAGTGGACTATCATATAGATGTTGCTTATGAGGGAGAGGTTTGCTTAGTTGAAGTTATACCTTGGAAGATTTATTTTGATGGTTCTTCTTTGTCACGCCCGGAATTTCTATCCAAAATTCCAAACGCTTACATGTGTGTTAAACCCTCGTCCAGGAATCAACCGAGGCACACAATGACAAATTAATAATAGAGTACAAATAAATAACTATTTAATACTCGCAAATAATAAAATATTACAGAGGTAGATAGTTCCTCTCAAAGAATAACATTCTACGCAGCGGAAAAAAAAACGATAACAAACTACGGAACAGCTATGGCGACTCCACTCCACAGGCATCTTAACCAAGAACAAGCCTAATCCTCCGGATCATCACCTTCACTGAGATACTCGTCTTCTGATGAATGAATATTGCAAGAATGAGCATATGACATACTCAACAAGCCACACAGCAAATATGCAAGTGCACAGGATAACAAAAGATGGCATAATATAGCTTATTTGCAGAAAACAGCATTTAATAAATATTTAAGAACATAGTAAAAACAGTTGAATAATTAATCAATATTAAATAACACCATACAACACACCCGTGTTGCATAGGCCCAACCACATTTGAACAACCAACCCCTGTTGAACAAATTAAACCTCCAAACTAGGAATTAACCATTCCAAACCAGGAGTCAAATTAATTATCACATTATTAACATTAACGAGTAGTGTGAGACTAATCACGAAAAACATTGCTCAACTCACCCATAACCGCGGGTACGGCTATTCGAATAGTTTAAACTCTGATCAGAGGTGTACCACTGTACCCACAAGACACAACCCCACATCATGTCACCATGTGCCTCAATACCACCACGATATCTCGGAAAGGAGTTGTGACAATACCCCTTGCACAACATAACCCACTACAGCGCACCTTTCCTGGATCATAATCACCCCCTTATAAACAAGGCATGGACTCCCCAGCGACCCCCGTGGACTTCTCGCCACTTCTCAGTCTGGCGCACTATAATGAATCACGCTATACAAAAGATAAAGCCGTTGCCCACGCTGGCTTGTGGTTGGCACGATAAATGTTTCACAACAGTAGCTCGCGAACCGGTCCTTAATTGTCATGAGCACAACCATCAAAACCATGTGCTCACAACCCACCTTAACCAGGTTTTAATTATCAATTAATTAATATCACACGATTAACCATCGTGAGCTACCATTTAATGTAACCATAATAATAATATAACATAGATTATAATTAATCCCTTTAATTAGCTATGTTTCTAGGCATGGCTAAGCAAACCTACAAATAGCATTTAGCTGAACCAATCCAATATATAAGGTTCATGCTAATCAAATTATAACCCATAGGAAAATAAAGTCATCTTCGGCCAATAATTAACTGGGAAAGGTTCACCACCCGATGACATTCGAAAACAATGCATATTTGAAATAAAATAATAGCTTGAAACTGGTTCAACATGCTCAAAGGGTTGTTTGGGATCTATGTGACTTGCCTTGGGCTTCCGCAAACGCTTCGGAACCTTCCTCAAACGAAACGCTCTCCTCCGGAACGTCGGAAATTAAAGCAATTAAACAAAAATCAACAAAACAGTACAAAAACAAGCATAAACAGTACATGTGAATATTTTTAACATGTAGATCTTGATTTTAGAAGAATTTAGCAACTTGAACCACCTGAAACGGATCTACGGTTATTTAGTTATGATTTTCCGAAGTTTTAATCTATTAAAAGAAATTGGAAAAAAAACAGGAGATGATGACGTCAGCATGACGTCACCAAGTCGGCCGGCTAGGGCGACGACCTCGCCGGAGCTAGGGACTTCGGCCGGGCGATTGGAGGACACCTACGCGTAGAGGACGACGAGGCGAACCCAACGGTACTCACCACAACGACAAACGACGCACGACGACGGCCGGCGACGAGAGAGCAACGGCGGCGGCTCAGCTTACGCGGCGACGGCGAGCTACGGCGGCCGACGACGAAGGGGGACGGGCGGCCGGGCTTCTCCACCCCTTGGCGCACCTCTTGGCGACGGCGGCAAGCGGCGGCGACGGCGAAGGCGGTGCGGCGGCGCAGCCGAAGACGGCCGGCGGCGGCGGCGGGCTAAAAGGCGGCGGCGCGGCGGCTAGGAGGCACGGGAGACCACGGGAGAGGGGGCAAACGAAAGAGGGCGACGAGGTGGTCCTATATATAGCTTTGGATTAGAGAGATCGGACTCCAAACGAGAGAAATCGATCCGAGAAAATCAAAACTCAGTTTTGGAGATAAACTCGAAAACGAATTTGATTCGGATAGGATACTCAACGGATTGCTCCGTTTCTTGAGGGGAAAGGTAGAGGAGAACGAGAGGATCAAAACCCCTCAAAAATCCGGAAGAAAAGAGGTCGGATTGAAGCAGATTTGAGAGGAGAAGGGGGCGCGGTCGGCCGGCTTGGGCTCGGCCTGAGGCCGGCTGGAGGTTGAAGAAGGGCATGACATGTGGGCCCCACATGTCAGTGCCTAGAGAGAAGGGGTTTTGGAATTTTTTTAAATAAAACAATTTGTGAAATGTTGTTTCAATTATTAAAAATACTTCCCTTGCTCAAATAATTCCCAGAAAAATCTAGAAAATAGAGGAACAAGCCTAGTATTTAATAAAATTTTATCTAGCTCATTTTTATGTTGAAAATTTTCCTAGAAAATTAGGGTTTAGCTTGTAGGCTTTTAAAATAATTTCTAAAAATGATTTAAAACATGCATTTTTAATTTAGTCGATTTTTAGGGCGTGACAAACCTACCCCCCTTAAACGGAATCTCGTCCTCGAGATTCAGAAGAACTGGCGAACAGATGAGGATGAGCTGACTTCAATTCATCTTCTCGCTCCCAAGTGGCTTCTTCTTCTGAATGATTGCTCCACTGAACCTTACAGAACCGTATAACGCGATTCCTGGTATTCCTCTCGCTTACTTCCAAAATTCTGACTGGCTTCTCAACATAAGTTAAATCTTCTTGAAGCTCTATACGATCAGGATCTGCTTCCTCCGTAGGTACACGTAAACACTTCTTCAACTGAGATACGTGGAACACGTCATGTATTCCCACCATTGACGAAGGCAACTCTAACTGATAAGCTACTTCACCTCTTCGACTCACAATCTTAAAAGGTCCCACGAAACGCGGTGCCAATTTCCCTTTGGTCTGGAAACGATGAACACCTCGTAACGGCGTAACCCGAAGGTATACATAATCTCCTTCTTCGAAAGCCAAATCTCTGCGACGATTGTCGGCATAGCTCTTCTGACGTGACTGAGCAACGCGCAACCTTTCTTGGATAATCTTCACTTTTTCTTCTGCCTCTCGCAATATGTCTGTCCCAAAAACTTGACGTTCACCGGTTTGATCCCAAAGGAGCGGCGTACGGCACTTTTGACCATATAATGCTTCATACGGAGACATTTGCAAACTAGCTTGATAACTATTGTTATATGAGAATTTTGCGTACGGCAAATTCTTATCCCAACTTCCACCAAAATCTAGAACACAGGCTCTCAACATATCTTCTAAAATTTGGTTTACTCTTTCCGTCTGACCATCTGTTTGAGGATGATAAGCAGTACTGAAATTCAAACAGGTACCCATCTCTAACTGTAATTTCTGCCAAAACTTCGAAGTAAACTGGCTACCTCTATCTGACACTATCTTCTTAGGAACACCATGCAAACATACCACTCTGGCCATGTATAACTCTGCAAGCTTATTCCCCGTGTAGGTTGTTTTGACCGGTATGAAGTGAGCGACTTTTGTCAACCTATCAACCACTACCCAAATAGAATCATGTCCTGCCGACGTTCTGGGTAGACCGGTTATAAAATCCATTCCTATTTCTTCCCACTTCCACTCTGGAATCTTCAACGGCTGTAACAGACCGACTGGCTTCTGATGTTCTGCCTTGACCCGCTGACATACATCACATAGAGCCACATATTCTGCTATCTCACGTCGCATACTGGCCCACCAGAATTGTTGCTTTAAGTCTTGGTACATCTTCGTGCTTCCAGGGTGAATGGAATACAAAGTTTCATGAGCTTCTTTCATGATAGTATCCTTCAACTCCTTATTTTCTGGGACGCAAATTCTTTCTCCTAACCACACAGTACCTTGCTCATCTTCTACATAACCGATGGCTTTTCCTCTTCTCATGTTCTTCTTTATTTCTTGGATATCAGGATCATTCACTTGAGCTTCTCTGACTTGATCAAACAGAGTAGGTTTAGCTTCTAAAGCAGCCACAAAACCTTTGCTGACTATTCCCAAGTTCAACTTTTCAAATTCTTGGCATAACTCCCAAGGTAAACGTCGACCTTCTGACATATTACAGTAGCTTTTCCTGCTAAGAGCATCGGCTACAACATTTGCTTTCCCCGGGTGATAGTGGATTTCCATATCATAGTCTTTAATCAACTCTAACCATCTTCGCTGACGCATGTTCAAATCAGGTTGAGTGAAAATGTACTTCAAACTTTTATGATCCGTATACATCTCTGTACGGTTACCGAAAAGATAATGACGCCAAATCTTCAATGCATGCACCACAGCTGCCAACTCTAGGTCATGCGTTGGGTAGTTATTCTCATGAGGACGTAATTGCCTAGATGCATAAGCAACCACCTTTCCTTCTTGCATCAATACACAACCCAAACCGAGTCGGGATGCATCACAATACACTTGGAAACCTTTCCTCGAATCAGGCAAAATTAACACAGGCGCAGTCACTAGCCTTTTCTTCAGTTCTTGGAAACTTTGTTCACAATCCTCCGTCCACTTGTACTTCACTTCCTTCTGAAGCAGACGAGTCATTGGTCTGGCGATCTTTGAAAAGTTCTCAATAAACCTGCGGTAATACCCTGCAAGTCCAAGGAAACTACGAATTTCTGAAACCGTCTTGGGTTGCTTCCAACTTAACACTGACTCCACATTGCTTGGATCTACTGCCACTCCTCCAGACGAGATGACATGACCAAGAAACTTCACTTCGGACAACCAAAATTCACATTTACTGAACTTGGCATAAAGCTGATGCTCACGTAGTTTCTCTAGAGCTAGACGAAGATGCTCTTCATGTTCTTCCTTCGTCTTGGAGTAAATAAGAATGTCATCAATAAACACCACGACAAACTTATCCAGATATTCCATAAACACCTTATTCATCAGATTCATGAAAAAGGCTGGGGCATTAGTGAGTCCAAATGACATAACGGTACATTCGAACAAACCATACCGAGTTGTGAAGGCGGTCTTTGGTATATCTTCCTCACGGATTCGAAGTTGATGATTTCCAGAACGGAGATCTATCTTGGAGAAAACTGTAGCACCTTCCAGTTGATCAAACAGGTCATCAATTCTGGGTAGAGGATACTTATTCTTGATAGTGACCTCATTCAACGCTCGATAATCCACGCACATTCTCTGAGTATGATCTTTCTTCTCCACAAAGATGACTGGTGCTCCCCATGGCGAAGTACTGGGTCTGATGTATCCTTTCTGAAGCAAATCATCCACCTGTCTCTTCACCTCAGCTAACTCATTAGCTGCCATTCTGTATGGTCTCTTATGGATAGGGTTGGTTCCAGGTACCAAGTCTATCCGAAACTCTATGTCCCTCTTAGGTGGCATACCTGGCAAATCCTCGGGAAACACGTCTGGGTAGTCTTGTACTATGGGGATCTCTTGTAGAGCAACTTGGTTTAAGATCACACCATGAGATTTAGGAGAGGACACAAAAAAAGAAACGGTCTCCCCATTGCTACTGGTTAAAGTCACCTTACGGTTGGCACAATCTATAACTCCTCTGTGACGAGATAACCAATCCATCCCTAAGATAACATCTAGGTCTTTGGATTCTAGCAAGATAAGCGAGGACGGGAAAGGAACTTCTTCTATTTCTATAGTAACGGAAGGACAATACTGTGTCGAAAATACTTGATTGCCTGGGGTATTAACTAGTAAAGGTCTCCTAAGACTAATAACTTCCATCCCATGATTGCTCGCAAAACTTTTAGACAAAAAGGAATGTGTAGCACCAGAATCAAAAAGCACAGTTGCGGGTATAGAGTTAACAGGAAACGTACCCAAAACCACATCTGGTGCATTCTGAGCTTCTGCTGCTACAACATGATTAACACGTGCCTTTGGTGCTGGAACATTGGAGTTGTTCGGGGCTGGAGCGGTCTTCACGCGCCGAGGCTTAGGACACTTATCAGCATAATGTCCTGGATCACCACAATTGAAGCACACCCCTGGCTTGCTTCCCTGTTCCTTCCTGACGGGCTGGTTCTGAACTGGAGTTGCTGCAGGACGAGCAACCACGTTGCGATTGTCATTACCACGATTACCAGTATTGTTGTTGTAGAACTGGCGTTGGGGACGGACAACTGATGAAGATCCTCCTTGAGGGTACGATGGAGCTTGAGGTCCAGTAACGAGACGCGGCCTCTGGTTACTGCCCTGTTGTGCCTTGAATTGAGCAGCCCTGTGCTTCTTCTGCTCCATCCGGTTATACTTGTCTTCCTGACGAATCGCCTTGTCCACCAACTGCTGGAAATCCCGGAAATCCGTAGACATCAAAGCATAAGACAACTCATCATTCAGTCCCTCCAAGAACTTCTCCTGACGCTCTTCATCGGTGCGAACATCTTCCGGAGCATAACGAGCTAAACGGTTGAAATCATGGAGGTACTCGGTAACCGAACGAGATCCCTGGTTGAGTGCTCTAAATTCTCTCTTCTTTAGAGCTACAACACCCGCTGGTATGTGTGTCTTTTTGAAAGCGGCCGTGAATTCCTGCCACGTAATAGGCTCTCCTTCAGCCCTGCCTTGGCGAAAATGATCCCACCATTCAGCAGCAGGTCCATGCAATTGATGCGAAGCAAAAAAAACTTTCTCCTGCTCAGTACACTTGATCAAATCCAACTTCTTCTCCACCGCATGCAGCCAATCTCCTGCTTCTACTGGATTGGTGGTGCTGGAAAAGGTAGGGGGTCTCACACGTAAGAAATCTGCCAGCTTGTTTTGGGGAGGTGGGGGTGGATTCTGGTTCTGATTGTTTGCCTGCTGATTCTGTGCCTGCTGCACTAACAGATTGATCAGTTGTGTTTGTTGAGCCAGAATCTGAGCTAGCGTGAGATCTCCTCCATCGTTAGTAGCTCCACTTCCACTTCCACTTCCACTTCCAGTGCGCGTATTCACCATCTGACGATAAGCAGAGACAACAGGAAAGAACGACAGAGAGACACCCTTAGAACGGAGTTATTTAATTAATTTAAATTCTATATTGCTCTTAACTGTGTATGATTACATTTAAGTTGCATTAACACTATCTCACCAACTATCTTACACTCTGACAAGCAAAAGAACTAGACTCATGCTGTTACATCCCACCAATGATGTAAGCAACAACTAAAACCCACACATTCACAAGCAAACTTAAACAAGCAATCTAACACAGCGAACTACGGCAACGATCTAACTAAACGACTAATTTCGCCTTGCGTCGGAACGAAGCGATGGATCTTCTTCCTCTGGAGTAGCTGGCTCTCTTTCTTCAGGATCTTCCTCTTCTTCCTCATCACTTATGATGTCGATGACAGGTTCAGCACGATCGGGCACAACTTCACCCCTTACGCGAATCTTCGAAGCTAACTGGAGACGAGGTGGCGGACAGGTTCTCTTTCTTGCGGTGAGGCGAAGCTTGGGTGTTGGCGGCGGCGTTTCTCCTTTAAGTTCAGCTAATTCCTTCTGTAGACGGTACACCTTGCTCTCCAACTTGCAAATCTTGCCTCGATTCCAGTTTTCCCTGTCATGAGCTGCTTTGTCTCGCTCCACACTTACTGCATCCATAGCACTAAGCATATGCACCGCATGCATCAGAGTGGCACTCTCTTCACCATCAGGACAGGTATAGGTTCCATAGTCTTGTCCATGAGGCTTGTGAGGATGATACTGGAAAGCTGATGAATCCAACTCTTCTTCAAAGTGTTGACGCAACTCTCCAATGGCCACCAAAGCTGCTTCTTGACAAGCATGGCTGTACGATCTTCCTCCAGCTTCGAACTTAATGGACGGAAGGTCTTCACGATCACTAGCCAACGTCACACGAACACGACACTTCTCCTCGTCGGGGTCATGGGAAATTTGGCGATACTCGGGAGCAACTTCATAGCCTACCTCAAAAGCCATCAACCTCAGCTCCCTGACGAATCCTAACACCTTGAACAAATTTCTCGGTGAATGGGGCGGCATCTAAAGAAACATAGAAGAGAAGAATTAATGCATATTTTAAGTTAGCTGCACCAACTAGACTTAACTGATTTAACCAAAGAGGAAGAAATTAAAAGAAAAGACACATACAAAGCTATTTTTTTTAAAATATATTTTTAGAATTTTACTTTTTGGACAGAAACAAATATTTTTTTTGACAAATAACTAAAATAAAACTAAAAATACTTATGATCTATTATAAGCACGGTACAGTGTCACCATTAAAAGAGATGAGTAGTACTAGTGCCAACATGATTAAATCGATACCATAATAGATGTACAGTGCCGACTAATCAATAAGATTTGGTAAAGAGAAAAACAAACATTTTGAGAAGAACAACTTTTGCTTTTATAAGAAAAGAAATTGAATTAAATAAATTTTGTGCATAACCTTGCATGTGCTGCCAACTTAATTAATTTGTAAGAGAATAGAGAAGAGCAGTTCTATTTTTTTCAAAATATTTTGAAGGCTACTTAAGGTTTACCATTTGGCTTATCCTAAGGTCAAGGTGGCTCTGATACCAACTTGTCACGCCCGGAATTTCTATCCAAAATTCCAAACGCTTACATGTGTGTTAAACCCTCGTCCAGGAATCAACCGAGGCACACAATGACAAATTAATAATAGAGTACAAATAAATAACTATTTAATACTCGCAAATAATAAAATATTACAGAGGTAGATAGTTCCTCTCAAAGAATAACATTCTACGCAGCGGAAAAAAAAACGATAACAAACTACGGAACAGCTATGGCGACTCCACTCCACAGGCATCTTAACCAAGAACAAGCCTAATCCTCCGGATCATCACCTTCACTGAGATACTCGTCTTCTGATGAATGAATATTGCAAGAATGAGCATATGACATACTCAACAAGCCACACAGCAAATATGCAAGTGCACAGGATAACAAAGGATGGCATAATATAGCTTATTTGCAGAAAACAGCATTTAATAAATATTTAAGAGCATAGTAAAAACAGTTGAATAATTAATCAATATTAAATAACACCATACAACACACCCGTGTTGCATAGGCCCAACCACATTTGAACAACTAACCCCTGTTGAACAAATTAAACCTCCAAACCAGGAATTAACCATTCCAAACCAGGAGTCAAATTAATTATCACATTATTAACATTAACGAGTAGTGTGAGACTAATCACGAAAAACATTGCTCAACTCACCCATAACCGCGGGTACGGCTATTCGAATAGTTTAAACTCTGATCAGAGGTGTACCACTGTACCCACAAGACACAACCCCACATCATGTCACCATGTGCCTCAATACCACCACGATATCTCGGAAAGGAGTTGTGACAATACCCCTTGCACAACATAACCCACTACAGCGCACCTTTCCTGGATCATAATCACCCCCTTATAAACAAGGCATGGACTCCCCAGCGACCCCCGTGGACTTCTCGCCACTTCTCAGTCTGGCGCACTATAATGAATCACGCTATACAAAAGATAAAGCCGTTGCCCACGCTGGCTTGTGGTTGGCACGATAAATGTTTCACAACAGTAGCTCGCGAACCGGTCCTTAATTGTCATGAGCACAACCATCAAAACCATGTGCTCACAACCCACCTTAACTAGGTTTTAATTATCAATTAATTAATATCACACGATTAACCATCGTGAGCTACCATTTAATGTAACCATAATAATAATATAACATAGATTATAATTAATCCCTTTAATTAGCTATGTTTCTAGGCATGGCTAAGCAAACCTACAAATAGCATTTAGCTGAACCAATCCAATATATAAGGTTCATGCTAATCAAATTATAACCCATAGGAAAATAAAGTCATCTTCGGCCAATAATTAACTGGGAAAGGTTCACCACCCGATGACATTCGAAAACAATGCATATTTGAAATAAAATAATAGCTTGAAACTGGTTCAACATGCTCAAAGGGTTGTTTGGGATCTATGTGACTTGCCTTGGGCTTCCGCAAACGCTTCGGAACCTTCCTCAAACGAAACGCTCTCCTCCGGAACGTCGGAAACTAAAGCAATTAAACAAAAATCAACAAAACAGTACAAAAACAAGCATAAACAGTACATGTGAATATTTTTAACATGTAGATCTTGATTTTAGAAGAATTTAGCAACTTGAACCACCTGAAACGGATCTACGGTTATTTAGTTATGATTTTCCGAAGTTTTAATCTATTAAAAGAAATTGGAAAAAAAACAGGAGATGATGACGTCAGCATGACGTCACCAAGTCGGCCGGCTAGGGCGACGACCTCGCCGGAGCTAGGGACTTCGGCCGGGCGATTGGAGGACACCTACGCGTAGAGGACGACGAGGCGAACCCAACGGTACTCACCACAACGACAAACGACGCACGACGACGGCCGGCGACGAGAGAGCAACGGCGGCGGCTCAGCTTACGCGGCGACGGCGAGCTACGGCGGCCGACGACGAAGGGGGACGGGCGGCCGGGCTTCTCCACCCCTTGGCGCACCTCTTGGCGACGGCGGCAAGCGGCGGCGACGGCGAAGGCGGTGCGGCGGCGCAGCCGAAGACGGCCGGCGGCGGCGGCGGGTTAAAAGGCGGCGGCGCGGCGGCTAGGAGGCACGGGAGACCACGGGAGAGGGGGCAAACGAAAGAGGGCGACGAGGTGGTCCTATATATAGCTTTGGATTAGAGAGATCGGACTCCAAACGAGAGAAATCGATCCGAGAAAATCAAAACTCGGTTTTGGAGATAAACTCGAAAACGAATTTGATTCGGATAGGATACTCAACGGATTGCTCCGTTTCTTGAGGGGAAAGGTAGAGGAGAACGAGAGGATCAAAACCCCTCAAAAATCCGGAAGAAAAGAGGTCGGATTGAAGCGGATTTGAGAGGAGAAGGGGGCGCGGTCGGCCGGCTTGGGCTCGGCCTGAGGCCGGCTGGAGGTTGAAGAAGGGCATGACATGTGGGCCCCACATGTCAGTGCCTAGAGAGGAGGGGTTTTGGAATTTTTTTAAATAAAACAATTTGTGAAATGTTGTTTCAATTATTAAAAATACTTCCCTTGCTCAAATAATTCCCAGAAAAATCTAGAAAATAGAGGAACAAGCCTAGTATTTAATAAAATTTTATCTAGCTCATTTTTATGTTGAAAATTTTCCTAGAAAATTAGGGTTTAGCTTGTAGGCTTTTAAAATAATTTCTAAAAATGATTTAAAACATGCATTTTTAATTTAGTCGATTTTTAGGGCGTGACATTCTTGCAAAGAAGGTCAAGGCATAGGGGTAGTTTTGTTTTCACCTAATGGCATGTGTTATGAAGCATCGGTTCGTTTGGAGTATTATTGTACAAATAATCGAGCCGAATACAATGCTTTATTGTTCGGCTTACAAGTTATGGAGATGGTTGGAGCTAAGTACGTGGAGGCTTTTGGTGATTCGGAATTGGTGGTGCAACTAGTCGCCGGAGTCTACAAATGCTTTGATGGATCACTAAATAGGTACCTCGATTCATGTTTGGATATTATTGTCAATTTTGATAATTTTGCTATTAGGCATATTGCTAGGCGTGATAATTCTAGAGCAAATGACTTGGCACAACAAGCATCTGGCTATAATGTGAAGAAGGGATTATTTATGATATTAGAAGAGCCGGTGTTTGATTTTAAATCTTTGTGCGAAATTGGCAAAACTGGAGACCAGGGGCGGTCTGACCGGCATTGCACTGCCGGTCTGACCGGTGACCAGGGGCGGTCTGACCGGCCGCATGCTGCCGGTCTGACCGGCGACCCCGAGCGGTCTGACCGGCCTTGTGTAGCCGGTCTGACCGGTTCTGGGCAGAACTCTGGGGGGGCACGTTTCAATCAATTTGGAGGCCGAATTAATTGTGAATTCGGACATTTGTGCCCAGGATACGGAAGAGGATTGGAGAATTCCTTTGATTCAATATCTGAAAGATCCCACACTTAAGGTTGATCGGAAAATTCGGCATCAAGCATTCAAATATACATTGCTTGATGAAGATTTGTATCGCCGAAATATAGATGGTGTCTTGTTGAAGTGCCTAGATGAAGATCAATCTAAAGTGGCTATGGGAGAGGTACATGAAGGAATTTGTGGAACTCATCAATCGGCCCACAAGATGAATTGGTTGCTTAGAAGAGCGGGGTTCTATTGGCCGAAGATGATTGATGATTGCTTCAAATATTATAGAGGATGCGAGGCTTGTCAACGGTTCGGCAAATGTTCAATTGGCGCCCGCCGCCGTGTTGAACCCCATAATTAAACCATGGCCGTTCCGGGGGTGGGCTTTGGATTTCATTGGTCAAATTTATCCTTCGTCATCAAAGGGGCAGAGGTTCGTGCTAGTTGCTACGGATTACTTCACCAAGTAGGCCGAAGCCGTGCCTTTGAAGAATATGACTCATACGGAGGTAATTGACTTTATTTTGAAGCATATTATTCATAGATTCAGTATTCCGCAAACATTAACTACAGATCAAGGTGCTTCTTTTATGTCTAAAGAAGTGAAGAATTTTGCCGAATCTTATGGTATTAAATTGTTGAGTTCTTCTCCTTACTACGCTCAGGCTAATGGGCAAGCCGAGTCGAGTAATAAAACATTGTTGAAGTTGGTGAAGAAGAAGATTGAGGAATACCTAAAGAGGTGGCATGAGGTGCTTTCTGAAGCATTGTGGGCGCATAGGATATCTAAACATGGTGCCACTAAAGTCACTCCTTTTGAGTTGGTTTATGGTCAAGAAGCCGTTTTACCGGTGGAGGTAAATCTTGGTTCTCTTCGTTATATCAAGTAAGATAATTTGTCAAGTGAAGATTACAAGATGTTGATAGGAGACAACCTTGATGAAGTCATCGACAAGCGCTTGAAGGCATTGGAATAGATAGAGAAAGAGAAGAAGAGGGTGGCCAAGGCGTACAACAAGAGGGTGAAAGTAAAGTTGTTTCAAGTTGGAGACTTGGTTTGGAAGACAATTTTGCCTTTGGGTACTCGATCCAAGG
Organism: Oryza rufipogon; assembly: GCA_023541355.1. NCBI lineage: Eukaryota > Viridiplantae > Streptophyta > Magnoliopsida > Poales > Poaceae > Oryza > Oryza rufipogon. The sequence continues at coordinate 49,147 of JAAMOU010000119.1, read as the reverse complement.
AATTCGGTAAGCGGTCTCCTAGTTGGGAGGGTCCTTATCGAGTGTGCGGCATTGTTCGAGGGAACGCATACTTTTTAGAGACACTTCAAGGGGAGCGTTTTTAGCGAGCAATCAACGGGAAATATTTGAAGAAATACTTCTCGAGCGTTTGGCAAGACGCTTAGGAGGTACTATGGCCGGTAATTGGGTTATCGTCCAAAGACCAAAAACATGTTATATGCTTTTAGATTCATGTTGTTCATCAAAAAGGCAGGGGGGCATGTGTTTACACCCAAATTTGGCACCTAGGATTAAAATAGGAAAGATTGCTAAAATTTAGAAGTCTACCGGTTTCCTCCGAGTGGGCCGGTCTGACCGCCGTGTGTTGGGCGGTCAGACCGCCGGTTGAGGGCCGGTCAGACCGGCGGTATGTGGCCAGTCTGACCGGCAGGTCCGAGTCCGACTGTGTTTCGTTGGGTTTCGAGGTTTCCTTGCTCGGGAAGGCATGTTTCGGGTTTCCTTTGGTTTCTGCCCCAAGTTGGACGTGGAGGAGGGCCTGTAGAGGGCAAGACCAACCTCTATATAAGGGACATGGCCGGTTCACTGTAAAAAACCAATCTACAATCAATCAATCGAATCGTTTTTTCATATTGATTTTAGTTTTCTCTTAGTTTGTCCATCTTCGTCGGTTTGCGCCGTAAACCGTCCGCCGCCGCTGCGAGAGTGCGACACCTCTTCGTAGATTTGTCCTGAAAACCTTCTGTTTTACCCACGAGACGGGTAGTTATCTAGAAATCGGCTCCGCTAGCCAGTTTAGTTATCAAAACCCATCTAAATTTAGCTCCTTGCTAGATCGAGGTGGTTGGCGACTTTAGGATCACCGCAAGACTTAAAAGAAACTGCGATCATACTTGTCAAAAAAAAAAAGTTGCTAACAATCATCTCCCTCCTCCCCACCAAGGACGCCGCCCGCACGCAGGCTGTCTCCCACCGGTGGCGCCGCCTCTGGCGCTCCGCGCCCCTCAACCTCGTGGCGGACGACCGACTCTCCACCCAGGAAGAAGATCGCGCCGCCGTCGTCTCCAAGATCCTCGCCGACCACCCTGGCCCCGCCCGCCGCTTCTCCGTCCGCGACCGGTACGCCATGGCTGACGGCTGGCTCTGCTCCGGCGTCCTCACCGCCCTCGACGGCGTGGCGCAGCCGCACCCGCTGCCGCTTCCCGCGCTGCGGTTCGCGCCCACCCTCCGCGTGGCCAAGCTCGGTTGGTGCGATTTCCCCAGCGGGATGGCATCGCGGCCGCATTTCCCCCGTCTCAAGCAGATCACGCTGTCCGACGTCAGCATCTCCGAGGACGACATCCATGGCGTGCTCTCACGCTGCCCTGCATTGGAGAGCCTTCTGCTAGAGGAGAAGAGCTTCGGCGTTCGTCGCCTCCGCATCGCCTCCCAAACTCTCAGGAGCTTGGGCCTCTGTTATTCGTGGAATGCACGAGATGATGGCAAGTTGCAGGAGGTGGTGATCGAGGATGCCCCTTGCCTCCAGAGATTGCTTACACCTTATCTGAATAATGGTCCAGCGACCATCCGGGTGATTGCAGCGCCTAAAATGGAGGCATTGGGTTGGATTTCTGATGGCATATCTGAACTCCACCTTGGAACAGCATATTTTCCGGTAGCAGCAAACCAATTCGATAATGACAATTCATCATTGCTATGTGCTGGCTATTATTCTTTATATATATGCCTTGTTATTTCTTCTTCTTCTTTTTTGCAGAAAACGACTGCTGTCAACATGCCAAGATCAATGCCAACACTGAAGGTTTTGGCTCTTGTCTCTGATGGCCCTAATCTGGATGCAGTTGTTGATTTCCTCAAATGTATCCCATGCTTGGAGAGGCTGTATATCACTGTGAGTATTTCCTTTTTGTTTCATTCCCTAGATTGATTATAACCTACCCAATTATTACATTGCCAACTATTGTAGTTAGCAACCACTTTAAAATGGTTTCCTCTTCATATTTACAGTCTCGCCCAGATATAAGGTTATTAAAAATGCGCGGAGGTATGACCTGCTACATCCAATAGAATGCATCGAGCTCCATCTCAAAAAAGTGGTTGTAAGAAATTATGGAGGCAAGAGGCCAGATGTTGACTTTGCCAAGTTCTTTGTTTTGAACGCAAAAGTGCTAAGACAAATGGAGCTCGGTAGCCTTCCCAATTGCAATCAGAAATGGTTGGCTAATCAACACAGGAGGCTTCAATTGGAAAATAAGGCTTCTCAAGATGCTCAATTTACATTTAAAAAAACCTCTTGGTGTAGATTCGTTAGCATTAGGCACACCCATGATTTGTCGATATCTGACCCCTTCGACCGCTCTTTGTGTTGATGCTGCTTCTGGTTTCGGTTATAGTGTGTTTGCAAAAGATATCTTCTATTTAAAGATTCGTTACTATGCAACAATATCAGACTATGTCAACAAGTCATTGAGTTAACTCTATTTAGACCTGCATACTGCATGTATACAACCTTATATTACAACTGCAAGTCAGGGAAACTGATTGGGACAAGGAAAAGATAGACTGTGTGTTCTCTGGTCAGGCTGGTTCGTCATGCATAGCTGGAGGCTCTGCTTGACGAAACTACTACTATAGGTCTGTACAGGACCCGTTTTGATACTGCTTTTTGTTACCCTAATACTACTACAAACTAGGTTAACTTTACGCTTATATTCCCATCTATATAAGGAAAACTAGAGATATAATTGCAATCCAATCTAAATAAACTAGGAAAAAAGAAGGATAGAAATCAAATCTCTATGCCGCAGAACTATCTGGATGCTTATGCCTACCTTATACTCGGCCATAGCACCGGTCCATTTTACCTTATAAGTTTCTATCACTAATACATTCCCTACTATGGATATCCTATTTTCAGATGTGGATATTGTTGCCACCCTTGCATTGTTCCTTACCTTTCTTCTACTGAACTAATTAAGAACTGCATACACCTTGAGCTGTATAATAGGAAGGTAGTTGACTGGCAGATGTAATATGTGGAAATTACATGATGCTACTACGTCTCTTTATTTCCTTGTACCTGTATGGGCATATATTTGTAGTGTCATATGCACAAGGGATGTTTGGTGTTTCCTATTTAAATAAGTCGGTTGTGTAATCTGGGTACTAGTTTTAGCATACAAGGTCGGATTTCGATAAAGCAGCACTTTGCCTTTCCTTGCAGTGTGGACATTAATGCTAGACTACAGTTTTGGATTTAGAAACTGTGGCACTTATGATTCAAACTGAACATTGTTGTAATATAACTAGTAAACTCCAAACTTATTTTTCTTGTAATATAACTGAACATTCTTGCAGTTAGATCTGTAATACCAACTAATTGATACTATCTTAGAAATTAAGAAATTGAGTTAGTTCTGACCGGCAGAGATGAAATATGGCGTCGTTGTTGTTACTTTTTGTGAGAAATGGTTTCCTCGGTGAGCATTAGTAGTTTGATGTAAACAATATCTTTCCTGGTGTTCTTATTTTAGGACCGTGCAGTGTAGCATTTTTAGCAAAAAATAATCTCAATTTATCATTCTGGTGAAGAGTAATGTTCATGTGTACGGAGTATGCTTTAAGTAATCCTGTTTAATCGTATATTACTTGGTATCATTATCTAAATCAAGAACACATTGCTTGATACAACTATTTGTTTTAGCAATATTACCCTTCTGATTTGATTTAGGTTTCCTTTTCTAAGCAAGGTTCATCGTTCTGTTCTTCTGTCCATACCTGCAAATTATGGATGCAGGCCGTCTACAGTAGGGCCCACATGTACTGTAGGGGATCTCAATTGACAAATTATATATTTGGAAGCAGTGTTGCCATGAATATTTGGGCCTGCTCTTTGCTGCCATAATGAATGATTGAATATCTGAAGGCAACTTTTAAGAGTGTCTTCCCTCAAAAGTCATTTTTGTGCGGTGTCCTACAGCTAAAACCGCGAAGTCACGATATCCTTTAACAAAATTTGCCAAAAAAAAAACTACTAGTGTGTGAGGAAAATACCTTGAGATTTGCAATATATTTCAGACTTTCAACGTACTTCTTTTTCAAAGATTTGTATTTCTGCAAACAGAAAATATATCAATACCATGTAAAGATAAAAGTTGAAAAATGGATTTAAAATACGATGTTAATTTAAAAAACGGGTCATATTTGAACCTGTATAACTATTCCTTCTGCAGTACAATAATATCATATGTTTCTGACCTGCTGGATAAAAACTTGCTTGTTTCCCATCAATGGGAGTCTAGGGAAAAATCATGGATAAAACGTTTATTACAAAAATATGCATATGCCTCTATCAGAAACTAGTACTCCGTCTCCGCTGCACACATGCTAAAAATGAGCCGGGACAGCTTCTCCCCAAAATTCAGAGCAAACAGATGTCGTTTCTCTAAAAATATTCCGGATGCTAAAGATAAAAACTAAACCGGGCATAATATCATGCATTTTTAGGAAGACATAGATTAGTTACAAACAAAACTTGTGCTACGTTGCTAGCGAAAAAAAGAAACTCAGGCTTTCCCCAATTTGGTAAAATGCTACTCCATCCATTCCATAATATAAGGCGTGCACGCATTTTAAGATTCAACTTTTAAGCATTTGACCAACACTTAGTATAATATGGAATGAATTTTATTTGTTAAAAATTATATAATTAGATTGACATTTAAATTTACTTTCATATGGTTATAATTTTGTTGCTACAAATCTTATAGTATATGAGAAATTATAAGCTAAAGATTAGTTTTGGAGACCGTGCCAACTTTGACTGCGTCTTATATTATGGGACAGAGGGAGTAACAAAAATCGCTATTCATATGTACACAAATGGCCACAAATTTTGACAATTTGACCCTTTGAAAAAACTAATTTTACAAATGAACCGTCGCCAAAACTTATTTCAAAAGTGACCCTTTTGTTCAGTGGCACTGAACTCTCAGCGCCACGTCAACTGGCGCTGAATACCGTGCCACCGCGGATGGAACGCTGAGTCAGCATGCCAACGGACATTCAGCGGCATGCTATTTGGTGCTGAGATATCTAAATTCAGCGCCACATGATTTGGCGCTGAACAAAAGGGTAATTTTTGAAATAAGTTTTGGCAGCGGTTCATTTGTAAGATTAGTTTTTTCAAAGGGTCAAATTGTCAAAATTTGTGCACAAATGGCTGACATAAGAGTCTATTTTTGTATGGTTCAGAACTTCTCCTGAACTGTTACTAGGTTCAAAACTAGATTTCTGAACAGAATGTTCAGACTTTTTACTAGATGACATAACAGAATAAAGGATACCAGATAGGTATCAGATCAAGTATCATGCGATTATTACCACGTAGAGGGTGATACTTGCGAGGTAACAGGTCCTGATACCTAGCCGGTATCGGGTGATAACTACCAGGTATCATGTAATTCTACCACGTATCAGGTATGAGGTATCAGACGATTTCTACCACGTATCAGGTGACACTCGCGAGGTATCATGTGATATCTATCAGGTATCACGCGATTTGTTTGACGTATCGGGTGATACTTGCGAGGTATCAGATGATACCTACTAGATATCAGGAGCTGGGCGTCGAGGCGTCGTCACCGGCGTCCGCGTCCTCCCTCATCCACGATCCACACCGAACCCAAACCTCGTCACCAACAGCCGTGTCCTCCCCCGTCCACGGTCCACATCGGAGCTCGTCGCCGGCGGCCGCGTCCTCCACGCCGGAGCTTGTCGTCGGCGCCGTCTCTATCACCACGCATGATCATCTGCCGTCCATGCGACCATGCCCCACGTCGAAGCTCGCCGGCGGCCACGTCCTCCACGCCGGAGATTGTCGTCGGCACCGCTACCATCACCACATCGGGATATCTTGCTACATCGAACGAGCAAGTTGTGGAAAAGAGGAGCATCCCGTTGGGGGGACGGTATACCGTTCCCTAGCATTCCTGATACATCATGCATTGTTCTGCGTCCCAAAGTGGTGGCCGCCGGATGGCTCGATCGGTGCATCGAGACTATGCTAGGAACCTTAAGCTCATCGACATCACGCTCATAAGTGACAGAGGGCATCCTCCAAAGCTCGTCGTTGTGGCCGTCAGCCATGGCGTCGTCCGCAACCATTGCGGGCAACGACGAAACGAAATGATCGCACTGAAGCTGCTGGTACATGTAGTGGTCAACGTGGGCAGCACCGACTGACGGCTATCCAATTGCCATGGGCATGACGTACATGACGATAAAAAAAGATTAAAAGAAGGGAAGAAAAGGATATGTGGCCTCACAAGGGTAGGATAGCCATTTTAGAGATGGATAGCAAGTTTCTGTGCACTAGCGGCATGGGTTTGCAACGGAGATAACAGCAATGGCGTGTAGGGAAGGACAATTTCAATTCAATGGCATACAAGTGAATAGCTAATTTTGGGTGGCATACAGAGAAACATGAAAACTTTAAGTGGCATATAAGAAATTTTCTCCTTGCCTGATGAACATATAACCATCATTGGTGCCTCAGCAAGCGCAGCGGAGTGGCACACAGGCACCTCGTCATCAATCTTGGTGAACCCCGAGCCTGTCTCTAGAACGGTGATGGAGGGCATCACTCCGTGCTCGTCGGCTGAGCCTGGCTGCAACAAAAGCGCCTAGTTTATAGCCTTGCTGCGCGATCTAGACTCCCCAAGATGCCAAGGATAGTCGTCGGGTCCGCCCTCTCCCCTCGACGACATGGCAATGGAGGGCGGAGGAGGGCGCCGCACTACACTCGGCAACAGAGCCAGGTTGCAGCAAAGGAGTCCCATTCTTGGCCTTGATGTGTGAGCTGGCCTCCTCTCGCCGGCGAGGATAATCGTCGAAGCCCGACTGCCCCCTCCTCTCAACGACATCGCCGGTAGGGGGCGGATCCAGTGTGGGTGCTGGGGGGACTCAAGTCCCCCCTACCCCGCTGGATCACCATTGATAGAAGGGAAGATGAAAGGGAAAAAATAAGAAGAAAATAAAGAGTAGGGAGGACTAAAGAAGGAAGAAGAAGATAAGTCCCCCTTAAATCTTGTTTTGGATCCATCCCTGATCGCCAGTGTGGAGCTAAGAGGGGGTAACACTGTTTCAAAAGGAAAAAAACACCCCGCCTTCTGTATAGGAAATATCATGAAAGCCTATTGGATCGGTGTGGTTGGAAACGGGTTACACAAAACGGATCCAAACCTGAAAGTGTGTTGCGGGCGTGCGATTTGAGAAATAAAACACGCTGGCGGTGTATAGAAAAAAAAAACAATAAATCGCGAGCACGGGCACCGTTCCATCAAAAACAAAGTTTGGCGCGCGAGCGCCTCATATTCCCGCTTCTTTTTCCCTCCATTATTATTCCCTGGTTAAGCACGACGAAAGACAAGATCAATCACAGCCATCCATACCTCACCAACGGCATCAGATCCACCGAACGGCACATGGTCCAGTCTGCCATCCTCTACACATTATCGCCTTCTCGGACCCTAGTTCCCCATTCCACCAAAACGGCAAAACGCCCCAAATCCCTCGTCTCGTTTGCCGCCGGCGATGGCGGCGGCGGCGCCGCCCACAGGCAAGAAGCGTAGATTCGAGCGGTCCAGCAGCCAGGAGCCACCGGGGAGCGGCGGCCTCGACCTCATCAGCGGCCTCCCCGACGCCATCCTCGGCGAAATCATCTCGCTCCTCCCCACCAAGTATGGCGCCCGCACGCAGCTCGTCTCCCGCCGGTGGCGCCCCCTGTGGCGCTCCGCGCCCCTCAACCTCGATGTCTACGATCTCTCCGGCCAGGAACGGAAGCGCGTCGCCCTTGCCTCCAAGATTCTCGCCGAACACCCTGGCCCCGCCCGCCGCTTCTCCCTCCACTGCTTCCGCCTCCGCGGCAGGCACGCCAAGCTGGACGGATGGCTCCGCTCCCGCGCCCTCGCCGATCTCCGGGAGCTTAGTTTCAGCTACGAGGTGGAGCGCGAGGCGCAGGCGCAGGCGTACCCGCTGCCGCCGTCCGCTCTGCGGTTCGCGCCCACCCTCGTCGTGCTTTACCTCAGCAGCTGCGGTTTCCCCGACGAGATGCCGCCGACGCTGCATTTCCCTCGCCTCAAGCAGCTCACGCTGTGCAGCGTCGCTATCTCCGAGGACGCCATCCATGGCGTCCTCTCACGCTGCCCTGCATTGGAGAGCCTGCTGCTGCAGGGGAATTTCGGCGTTCGCCGCCTTCGCATCAACTCCGCATCTCTCAGGAGCCTCGGGTTCTATTCGGAATCCTTTGGCTTCTCTTCTGCATCTTGGAATCGATTTGCTGGTGCCGAGTTGCAGGAGGTGGTCATCGAGGATGCCCCTTGCCTTGAAAGATTGCTGCCACTTTGTCCCAATGATGGCGTGGCGGCCATCCGGGTGATCGCGGCGCCTAAACTGGAGATAATGGGACCACTCTCTGATGGCATATCTCAACTCCACCTTGGAACAACAATTTTTCAGGTAGCAGCAGGTTTCATTAAATCACGATTATTCGTTGCTAAATGGTGGTGGCTATTATTCTTGATATGATGTGTTCTTTTCTGCAGGAAATGACTGCTGTCAGCCTTACAACCTCAATGCGAAGTGTGAAGGTTTTGGTTCTTGATTCTGATGGCCCTAATCTGGACGCAGTTGTTGACTTCCTCAGTTGCTTCCCCTGCTTGGAGAGGCTGTATATTGCTGTAAGTATTTCCCTTTTTTTTATTATACTCTTGTCAAGTATTACATTGCTAACCAGTTAGCAACTGCATTCAAATGGTTCTTCTTTCCATTCACAGTCTCAACCGTTTAAGGTTATTAAAAATACGCGGAGGTATGACCCGCTAAATCCAATAGAATGCATTGAGTTCCATCTCAAAAAAGTGGTGATAAGAAATTATGGAGGAAGGAGGCCAGATGTCGACTTTGCCAAGTTCTTTGTTCTGAATGCAAAAGCGCTAAGAGAAATGGAGTTAGCTGGCCTTAACAATTGCAATCAGAAATGGTTGGCCAATCAACACAGGCGGCTTCAATTAGAAAAGAAAGCTTCTCAAAATGCTCAATTTACATTTAAAACTACCCATACGAGTGATTTCAGTATGAACAAGCACACCCATGATTTGTCAATATCTGATCCCTTTGATAGGTCTTTATGACCACGCTGCTCTCGGATATGATACATATGCAGTCTTGTATTATGTTCAAATGTCATATTTGTACCTTCTCTTATTTGGATTTTAGTGTCGTACTATGTCAGCAAGTTAATGAGTTATCTTTATTGAAAGCCGCAACCTAGTAAGTTTTTACCACTAATACATTCCCTTGGCTATGGCAGTCCTATTTTCTGATGTGTAATATTATTACTGCCCTTGAATTGTTCCATGCATTTTTCCAACTGAACTAAATTAAAACCACACGCACCATTATGCTACATGTGGAAAGTAATTTGGCGGGCATATCCAGAATAGCCTAAACCATCTTTCCTCGAATGTATTTAATAGAGAGTAATCTATTTGAATTTTCGGTGCGTAAATGCCATTTGTGGATGCTTTTTGGTTTCACAGATTATACCATTCTAATTTGATAACATAATGTGGATTTTATGTATCAACTGATTAATATATACAGAAGCGTGTGAGTTCCAATCAACACGTCGATGTATTATATTGTATTGTTTTGATGTTTATACAAGGTTAAAATAGTGTGCATACAAAAGCATGTGAAGTTCAAGATTCAAATCAGGATTTCTCAACATATTTATATCATATACTTTAGATGCTTGGAGAAGGTAAACCTGCAGTTTGGTCCCATTTAAGCCTATGTAAAATGAGGAAAACGTGACGCTACTGTCTTTATTTTCCTGCAATATGTATTATGATGTACTATATATTATATTTTCACAAGGAGTGTTTGGTGTTCTATTTAATGACTTAGTCATATGGAATAGTATGGGAATTAATGTTAGCATAAAGGCTCGGAGTTAAATAAGGCGGCAGTTCTTTTTACTGAACGTTCATGCGATTAGATCTGTACTACCAACTAATTGTTATGTTCTGAAATAACAAATCTTCTATTATATAATTAAGGGAATAGAAAAAGGAGCTTCCACGTTCGCTCTCGTGGCTTAGAAATTCTCACATTAATCAGAGAAAAAGAAAAAACAGAGTCCATATAGAAATACAATTTAGAAATAGCTGAAATTCTCGCTCTCATGGCCTAGAAATTCTCCCATTAATCAGAGAAAAAGAAAAAACAGAGTCCATATAGAAATACAATTTAGAAATAGCTGAAATTCGGAATTAAAAAATAAGGAATATTAGAAGAGGAGACTAGAATCCATATAGAAATAAATTTAGAAATAGCTGAAATTCGGAATTAAAAAATAAGGAATATTAGAAGAGGAGACTAGAGTCCATATAGAAATACAATTTAGAAATAGCTGAAATTCGGAATTAAAAAATAAGGAATATTAGAAGAGGAGACTAAAGTCCATATAGAAATATAATTTAGAAATAGTTGAAATTCGGAATTAAAAAATAAGGAATATTAAAAGAGGAGACTAGAGTCCATATAGAAATACAATTAGGAAATAACTGAAATTCGGAATTAAAAATAAGGAATATTAGAAATAGAGTATAGAGTCCATATAGAAATACAATTAGGAAATAAACGAAATTCGGAATTAAAAATAAGAAATATTAGAAGTAGAGTAGTTATTACATATTAGTAGTTTTGAAAAGTTATTACAGAATTTAAAATTATGTTGTCATTGTAATATATTTTAATAATATAATGAGAAAACATATATGCTATTATATGAGAGAAAATATAATGATGCTAGCCGCGCAATCTGCACGGGCCACCATGCTAGTTCAGTTAAAGTTAACTGTGACTGACAGAGATGAAATATGACTTAGTTACTTCTGTGAAGAACCGTTGCATTGGGTGTGCTTTCAGTAGTTTGATGTTAAGCAATATCTTTTATGTTCTTATTTAGAACCGTGCAGTGCAGCATGTTGAGTCATCCATTACTAGGCCTATCTAAATAAAAGATAATCCCTTGTATACCTTTTTGTTTAAGCCATATTTGTTTTAGCAGTATATACACCTCTGGTTTAATTTTGGTTAGTGTTGCAAATCCGTTAGTGGAGTCATAACATAATATCAGCTAAATACAGCTACCTTTTCTGCACAACATATTATACTGTGTGTCTGTCATTATACACCTCCAATTACGTGTTTCTATGCTTTACATCTGCAACACGTTCTCTGCTTTTTGTCTATTTGAAATTGTGAAGGGATATGTGTGCTGTAATTTTTTTTTCCCGAAGTCGTCGCGCTCTTTGTTAGAGAGTTCAGTAGTCCTTAAGTCTGCATGTCTAAATACTCTATTCGAGAACTGCATGTGAAGTTTTGAGAAAGATATATACTACGTAACTTAGATGCGCAAGAAAATATTGCCGACTAGTTTCTGTATCGATCAATGAAATTACAATTGGAAACCCAATGCAGAAATATATTGCTGACATGTTTGCAGAATCCTTCTTCGAATCAAGTGGCAGTCCTAATGAAGCAATTACTAACTAGAGAGTACAAATGGCAGTTCAGAAATCAAAATTTGTGATATCTATGTACTCCCTTCATCCCAAGATATAAAAAGTTTTGGTTGGATGAGACATCGTAACACTGTAAATCTGGACGGGTTGTCTCATCCAAGCAAGACTCTTTATATTTTGAAACGAATGGAGTATTGTATTATTAATATAGCTCAAAAAAAAAGCCACCACGTTCGCTATAGAGACTAGAAATTTTCACATTAATCAAGAAAAAGAAAAAAGTTCAACAAGTAATATAATTTAGAAATAACTGAAATTCAAAATTAAAAATAAGAATATTATAAGAATAGTACATATAAAACCCAATATGAGAATAATTAAAATTCGAAAAAGAAAAGAAAATAAATCTAAATTTAGAAAATAAAAATGATAGTTGAAATACGAATACAATTTAGATTTAACTGAAATTTGAAATTAAAAATAAGAAATAATGAAAGAAGAGTCTATATAGAACTTGTCAATGTTCTATATATGGGATACTCTGTACTCTACCCTATAGTATGTCGATGATACAGTGCTAGTTGTACACTTGCCAATAATTTTCACAGGATTTGTTATTTCAACAAACCAAGTAATCGGCAGCATAAACAGCATCCTAGTGATACAACGCCTATTCGAGTATTTGTTTTGAAGCAAGATGAAAGGATTAGGGATATTTCTTTTATGGTACAATTGTTAAAAAGCGTGGGCTCCACGTGCTCTTCATGTAGCTGGCATGCGAAAATCACTTAGAGGTCTACATGCGAAAATATATTTATTTTTTAATGCGGGTGAGTAAAGATGTCCGTATGTTAAAATTGATTTTTCTTTTTGCATATAAGTCTTTTAAGTAGCCGTATGCGAAAATGCATATCGATTTTTCAGGCACGATCATTATTGTTCGCTTACAAATTACAAGGGGTACTCGTACAGAAAAATCGTTAATGACATGCGGTCAGGAGGGGAAGCCGAGCATCACTGGTGCCTCTCTGGACGTCTCTGCCGTTCTTGTGTGGGCGCCCGGCAATGAGGCGTGCAGTAAATTAGCTAGGAGAGTGTGGCGAACTGACGAGAAAAAAATTTGAAATTATACTGTTTATCGATTGATTGTGCAAAAAAAAATATCGGATAGCCAACGATTTGCGGAAATAAACCATCGGTATCGCTTTTTGGAATAGCGATACCGATGTTCGCTCGTTGAAAGTGTGATAGCGTGGCGAAATCGCGATCGGACAGAGCGACAGCGAAGTTGAGCTGGCGCTCTCGCGCAAGCGAGAAGCGAGACCGAAGCGGTATCGCTTTTTCCAGGAGCGAGAGCGCCACATGGAGAAATCCCCACGACTACCTAAGGCGGAGCCATCGCTCTCGCACTTTCGTTACGCGAGACCGAGGCCGGTTTCGTAATATGAAACCGCGAGACCGGTTATGACGCAACGGGGAAGACGTGTTCACGCGGTATCGCGCTTTGCCGCTTTGCGCGTGCGAGACTGCTGACGCGGCATGCGCGAGAGAGAGAAAGCCTGGGGGAGGGCAGTGGGCCCGTGGCGTCGCGCTTTGGGAGCGCGAGACCGAAAGCGGTGTCGCTATACGCGTGCGCGAGAGCGAGGAGCGAGGTGGGGCAGCGCTGTCGCGCTTTGAGGGCGCGAGACCGAGTGTCGTCGCGCTTTGCGCGCGCGAGACCGTGGGCGGTCTCGCTCTACGCGTGCGCGAGAGCGAGATGATCGAGGGCGCAGCAGCTGGCTCGGTATCGCGGTACGCACGCGCGAGACCGCCCTCGGTATCACGCTCCGCATGTGCGAGAGCGTCGCCGCTTTTCTCCACCGACACCTTTGTTTCCCATCCCTATTTGTTTTTTGCTTTTTGCACGGGTTATAGCCATCTACCTTAGCTTTTTAGGGAGAGGTGGAAGAGCTCTGTGCATTCTCTTATCAATTTACTGTTGCAGTCACATTCATGCCGGCCATTTGTAACTGCTAGCGTTGGAATCCAATGCGCTCACGGGCTTAAATTGAGAGGAGAGGAGATGGTCCTCACAGAGGAAGACAGAAGGGATTGAACTGAGGAGAGGAAGAGCAAGAGAAGAGAGGAGGCAGTACAGAAGGGAGTGAACTGAGGAGAGGAAGAGCAAGAGAAGAGAGGAGGCAGTGCATGCAGTGGAGAGAAGGAAAAAAAGACACGTAAGTTGATTAGTTTTCTATTAGTACAAATTCGTACGATGAGGATTTCTAAAATATTAGTTCACGTAGTTAATATTTATTTGTAATTATGTCAGAGAAAAATTTAGGTATGTATTAGTTACAAGTACATTATATTTTGTTAGGTCGTATGTGAAACTAGAAATGTAGAAAGTTAATAGAGTCGATTCGGGTTAAAAGTATAATATAAGTTAGAATTAATTTGTACGTAGTAGTAATTATAAGTTATAATGAATTAGTAGTTCATGTGATGTTTAATTTTATATATACGACCAATATTATATGTAAGAAATGAAAAAAACTAAAATATTAATAGTTATATTCGTAGTTATTGATATTGATATTAATAGTATTGATAATTATTAAATGTGGTACAAAAATTAAATTAAAGTTGTAATTAAATTGTAGTAATTTTAAGTTACAATTACTTAGTAGTTCATGCATTTATTTATTTTGTAAGAAATGGAAAAGGTATAAATATTCGTTAAGTAGCGGGAAATATATGGTGTGCTTAAACACGTGCTTTACATTGTAGGTTGTTACGAACGAACAAATAAATGCAGTAGTACGAAGAACTTTGAAATTGGGACTTTTATATGAGCACATTGGTTGAAAAGAAGAAGGCAAGACAATGTATGGTACTATAATGGAAGACAGTTTGTAATTAATAGACAGTTTGTAATTTATTTGGTATTGTAATTAAAGTGCAGTTAAATAAATTTATGTCGCTGCAAATAGTTTTATACTATAATAAATTGGTAGTTATGATTAATTTGATTATGTAATTAATCAAGTGAAGTTAAACTTAGTTCTATTAATTTATCATGTTATGATAAATTTGTAGATAATTTTGTACTAACAGATAGTAACAAATATTTTGTATTTAAGTAAAGTTACGGTCCGTTAGATAATTTTTAGTTAAAGTAGTAATATATTAAATGTACTCATCCAAATTTGCAGTAGTAGTATTGTTTCGGAGGTCATATCTAAGTAGGTACAAACAGTCCATAGCAAAGAACATGATGCGGCTCAATGAGTGTCATTGTCCTAGATAAAGAATAGAAAGAGCTAACCAAAATGATTTTTAACTTAGCTTCCGTCAATGTTTCTTCCGTACAAGTAGTCATTTGTTGTATTAAAATTAATTGATATGTATAATTAATTTGTTAGTTAAACATATGGATTATGCAGTGAACTAAACTTTGAGGCAACAATTGTTATACGAGCAAGCTGGTTAAAAAGGAGTAGGCGGTATCTGATAAACGCAGGTAAATATTTCGTCATCATATTTATGTACGATATGATATGGTTGTGTTGATTTAAGTATTACATACTCTTTTACTTAAATTAATTGCCATAGTTATGTTTAATTACGTTTTTTAATTAATTAATATGTATTAATTTTATTGTCATGTGTATATTTTTTATGTCAAAGTTGTAGTAAAATTATAAATAACGAATTGCATTGTCATGTATTCGTAAGTAAATAATTTATGTTGACGTAATTATTTATTTATAAATTTTTTATTATAAGTACATGATTTTTTTTATAAATAATATGGAAATATAAATAAGTAGTTATTGATAAAGAATTTTTTATCAAAAAAAGTATGCGTGTAAACTAATTTTGGTCGCGAATAGGACACATTTGTTCTGTTAGACTTCCTTACGGACTAGTCCGTGTTGTCTACGATGGCAGGAATGTCGGCATTTATAGTGTATTTCGGTGAAGGTGAAATTATGGAAAATGAAAGTGGTGTCGATCTGAGTAACTTTAGGCAATGCATACTATACCATCCAAATCCTGACACCCTTACCGTGCCCGAAGTTTGGTACTGGCTAACATGCACATTTTCTTTAGATCCGGGTATATATAGTGTTAACGTGAGGGTTATGTGGAGCCGATCGGCCAACAACATAAGATGGGAGTTAAAAAATGTGACACGGAGTAAGGCCTGGCAGGATTGGCTCGCTGGCTGTAGGAGACGTGGATATGAATATGTCATGCTGGTGCAAGCATGTCAAGGAAGAGTCCCCACGAAGAGCGCAGCGGGGCAATCCAGCAATCGTGAGGAGTTGGGGTCTAGTTCACACGAATAAGATGAAGTTGTAGCTCCCCATCGTGGTGGGGATGTTGGTCCCGACATTCAAAATCTATCCATACAAGGAGATGAAGTGGTCAACCGCCATCCTACTGGTGAAGCCGATGAAGGGGAGGACATACCTGCTATAGTCGAAGAAATTGAGAGGGTGGACCGACATGCAATCGAAGATGAGGAAAACCTCGCTGCTAAAGAGAATGATGACGAAGATGAACAAGAAGTTGAGGAAGTACCTATGCCTGCTTCGTGGAACCAAGAAGACCCTGGTTATATTGCAGAAAACTCTTGTCATGATTCAATATGGTTCTACGGGGATGGCCAAATCAATCTGGGTGCAATGTTCCATGAAAAAACAGGGTTGCAAGATACAGTGAAGTCATGGTCATTCAAGACGCAAAGGCAGTTCAGGGTTGTGAAGTCTAACAAGACTGAGTACACGGTCGTCTGTGAGACGGAAGGTTGCACCTTCCGTCTTCATGGTCACGTGCCAAAGTACGAGTCTTATTAGATTGTGTCCAAACTGCAGGAACACTGCTGTCTAATTCGGAACACTAGGGAGTCGCACCGCAACCTGACCGCGGCATACGTCGCGAACAAGTACTACAAGGAAATTATTGAAGGTGATGACCAGCCTGTGCGGCACATAATAAAACTGGTGGAGAAAGGTGAACAATACACAATTAGTTACCACAAGGCTTGGAGGGCGAAGCAGAAGGCCATGGAAAAAAGATATGGGACATTTGAGGAAGCATATGACACTCTGCCACAGATGCTTAACATTCTAAAGAGCAGGAACCCTGGGACCTATGTTGCTGTGCAGGATCGGGAATCAATTCATCCTCCAAATTATCTTGTGATGCAACGGGCATTCTTTGCATTCGGAGCATGCATTCATGCATTCCAGTGCTCGAGGCCGGTGCTGTGTGTCGACGGTACTTTCCTAACTGGGAAGTACCGAGGCCAGATATTAACAGCCGTTGGTGCGGATGCGAACAACCAGATAATTCCAGCAGCTTTTGCTTTTTTTGAAAGCGAGAACTACGAAAGCTGGTTGTGGTTCTTGCAACATCTAAAGTGGGGAGTGGTGCAAAAACGCACATCGATATGCATCATCCATGACCGGAATGCCGGTCAGTTGAAGGCAATCAAAGAGCTCCAGGAGGATGGTGATGGTGCATACTACTGGCCTGACATGCACAGCCGTTGGTGCATGCGGCACATGGGAGCCAATTTTTTCAAACAATTCAACAGCCGGCGGCTGATGAACATGTTCAAGCGGTTGTGCAAGGCAAATCAGTCCACAAAGTTCGATGAGCTTTGGAAACAACTTGACGAGGCGACAAGGACACACATCCGGTCAAAGCAGATGAACATCAACCCGCAGGATGTACATGTCCCCCAGGTCCTGGAACCAATGGATGATCTTATTCCATCAAATGGAAAGAAGCGTAGGTCATCAAAGAATATAAAATGTTTTACCCATTGGACTGAGTGCGAGCCGAATGATAAGTGGGCACTCCTGCATGATACTAATGGGGCTAGGCATGGCATAATGACCACTAATCTTGCAGAGGCGTACAATGCGGTTCTTCGCGAATTAAGGCCTTTACCTCTGACTGTTATTGTTGAAGGCATTATGCACAGGACAACGATGTAGATGAGGATGAGGCGGGCCGCGGCGTTGCAACAAATGTCTAACGCACAAACACCTTTCTGCAAAAAAATGGCAGAGTACCTGCAAGAGAAGGCTAACAAGGCCAGATTTCACTCGGTCATTACCACTGGGAACGTCAGACGAAGGTGGGAAGTCACATGTCGCACTAAGGGGGGTTTTGGATCTTCTACTGGGGTCATCACTCATGAAGTTACTCTAGGGCACGAATCTGATAACACATGTTCGTACTCTTGCAATAAGCCGAAGCTTCTTCATAAGCCATGTAGCCATGTCCTGGCCACGTGCGCTAAAATTAAGCTAGATTCAACATCATCCGTGTCGACGTTCTACCTAAAGGATAGAGTTCTGAATGCATGGAGTGCTGAGATCCTCGGGTGGAGGTCCCTCCAACACCTAGTCGAAACTGGGGGTGATAACAGGATCTATGTGCCAGACTTGAATTTGTTGAAGGCTGGTAAGGGTAGAAGACAAACACGGCGCTTAAGAAATGATATGGATGCATCCGAAGCGGAAGGGCCTGTGAGGCGATGTGAGGACTGTCTTCAGTACGGGCACCGCACTAGAGATTGCAAGAATAACAAGGAGGGTACATCTTCAACCATGGAACCTAGGCAACAATGTCTGCAGATTTTATCGGTCAAGGAGGGTTTACGTCGTTAGGCGGTCAATCTCCCCTTACATCTAATTTCATATTTTTATTATTTCAATTTATTACTTTTTCATGTATATGAATCTTATTGACTATTTACTTCCTGATATTAACAGGGCCTACTCAGTCGGTTCCACTGCATGCACCTACACATGGCACCAACCCATGGCAAGGACAATCCATGGATTACGGTGGTACGCACAGCCATCATTCTCCATACACATATATCGATGGCACTTTCATGCCATACATGATTCCCACTTCAACTTAAGACAATAACTCCGTGACATTTTATATGGGTGCAAGGCACGTCGTTTGGTGGTGGAGTACAGGGTTATATGGACTTGTTGCAACAAGGTGATTGGCTATTTGGTCAATATTCCTCGCATCCTAATGAAATTCCATATATGCAAGCACCGTCAACAGGTTTGGATTTTTTTTGTGTTATTGTTGTTTGCTCCAGCTTTGATAATTTCATTGATATCTACATTGCTTCTGTAGGGTCATTTCGCCCTGAACTAATGTCAGGGTTTAGGCCTTACACTGCATCGTACGGCGACATGTCCAGCTTCGGTGGAGGGTCGTCATCGGTACCCAACGAGCTTCGGACTTCACAAACTGATGATGCGCCCCATGTGACACAGCCCACACAACCAGAGGTTGGCAAAGGAAACGACAATGACCCGCGTAGTTCTAACCGTGAGCGCCATGAGCCAAACCGTCTGTCACTCTCAGGCCCGCGACATGCCGCAGGACAAAGGAAAAAAACTACAAAAAAGCGAGGTGGCACATCTAGGACTACGGCTGACCATGACGATGATGACGAGTAGAACTGAACATTATGTTTACATTATGTTTTTCAGTTCACTGGCAACCCTATCTGAACCTTATTCTTCATGTTATTTCTACTGCAATGAACATTATTTATTTATACTGCTTATTCTTCATGTTATGTACGATGTTTCATAGTTCATAAATATCTCATATTTTTATGCCCTATTTTGTAGCCAGTTAACACATATGATTTTTGGTTAACTATTAATTTTTCGTACGAGAGCTAACAAAAATAATAGTCTCACAAACTAAATTAATAGTGCAGTTTCTATGTTACTCGTGCGGTTAAAATTGCATATTACTTTTACTTTTTACTACTATGACTTAAATTGCCCACTAATTTCTTTTCACAGAGATGCAATGATACGCACCTAAAATGGCATCCTCTCTTTCCAATCACGGGACGTGCGCCAGAGCATCAAATCATTCATAATTAAACTTTCAAGATTCCGCTGCGATGCGCCGAAAGTGACTTCGTCGCTTTGTGATTAATAAAGCAAACAGTTATGCAGCATGTGCCGCCGAAAGTTACGGTGTCGCTTTGCAATTATTGTCATCACGAGTGAAACAGTCTAACGCTATTGAATTGATTACTGAAACAGTCCGACGCACCGTCGTCTCTTTCCAATAATTGAAACTGCGCAGCTTCTTGCCATCCCCTATAAATAACAACCAAACCTAGCACATAACTACATCTCTTCTTCATAAACGTTCTGCTGGTTCCAACTTTGTGTTGCATATTCTTAGGCCCAGTCTTGAGGCAGGAACTGAGTAGTTGGTGAACTCGCTCTATGTTGTTTGTTCACTCGCGACACGGTTCCTGTCCCAAGACCGAGTCTATGAATATACAATTGTGATTTTTAATACATTCTTACACCCACTCTTTTTTTCAAATTCCAGCATCCGTTTGTGAATATGACCTACTCCTGCAAATTCATAAACTCGGTGGTTCATATTCTTAGGCCCGATCTTGTGGCAAGAACTGAGTAGTTCGTTAACTCGCTGCGCGGTTCTTGTCACAAGATCAAGCCTATGAATATGCAAAGGTGGTTTTCTCTGTGAATATGACATATTCTAAATTCCTATTCTTTGTCAACTTTGTAAAAATTGCTCCCGAATGATCTCTCTACTCCTTTATATATTTTTAATACATATATATTCAATTTATGTTTTTCTATAGGTAATATATGTTTTCTTTCTCTGATATCACTATTTTGCAAATTCCAAGATATTTATTTTTCTTCTCGTAGCCGCGTACACAATCTTTGCCTATTTTCAATATAAACATGTTTCTCATGTTCATTTATGTATATATATATGTTGCACACATAATAAAAAATTATGAAAAAAATATCCTTTCTACTCCCTCCGTCCTGAAAAACGAATATAGTACTACGTTGGTATTTTTGGGACGGAGGGAAAAAAATTATACTTTTTACTCTCTCAGTCCAGAAAAACAAATCTAGTACTGCTTTTAGTTTTTTATGGGACGGAGGAAGTACGTAGCAACTGTGACATGAAATATTAGCAATTTGTAAAGCGTATTTAGCTAATCGCTCTCGCGCACAGGGAGAGCGATATCGCTCGCGGTCTCTCTCTTTCAAAGCGTGAGACCGAAGCCGTCGCTGTCGCACTGCCGCCTCCTAGGATTAGCAGATGGATTAGGGGCGTGGACCACGTGGCAATGGTATCGCGGTTTCAAAGGGCAATTTTTTTTTGTTATTGTTGTTTGCTCCTACTGTTTCCCCTGTCACTTCATTGAATATGTACGGGCTCTGATACTCCATCAAAGCTAGTACACGTGTATCTAAGAATAAAAAATTAGGAGAGTGACATTTGGCCGTGTGTATTTTAGGAGGATAGCAAATAGTAAATTTTCCTCAATGAATTGGGATAGAGGCAAGGCTGCACTATGACACCGATTTGACGGTGATCTTGTTAACATAATGGCACCAACTCTCGGACCTTCATAGCAAGGTCAATAAGAGAGCCTGTTGTTAGTTCAAAAAATATCTGTCATCTATAAGAAATAATAAACAACGTAGCTAATGTCAAAAGTATGAATGAATAATGTAACACAAATAGTACCATCTCTTCCACTCATCTCTTCTCTTCAGAACGACGATGACTGCACACGGATGCGTTGGACGATGGCAGCGCTTGTGGCGGCTGGGGTGGATGAGGACGGAGCTACAACGGAACAGGGTTATGGCGATGGCGGCGCCTGGTGGACGAGGGCAGCGGCGGTGGACGCGACGTGGCGAGCATAGTGAACAAGCTGTAGTGATGAACGCGAGCCGTGGATGAGGACCGCAGCTGAGGTGGACGAGGACCACGGCGGCGGCAGCAAAGGGAGTCGACGATAGCCGCGACTAAATGATAAATGAGGATGGCGGCGGTGGAAGGATGAGACGAGTGCAGTGGATGAGCGTGGAGGCTGGCGACTAAATTAGTCACCCGCTTCTCGTCTCTCTTGTCCCCTCTCTTGTATAGCTCATCAAAAATTGCCAAGTGGATCTTACATCGCCTACTACTATACTTGCTGTTAGGTGCACAGGCTCTGGTTTACAATGAGATTATTTTCTTCCATTTCATGATTGACTGCACTGATCCATTGTGATTTCTGATTGTTACAAAAACATGTTTAATTGGCAGCTCGGTTTTTCATGATCTAAATAGTTTCCTCAGAATTAATTAGTTTTCTTTAATCAGAACTAGTTCGATCCTGTTTTGGTGCGTACATATCGTCAAGCTTGCTGTAGATTCAGATCAATTTTCCTGTGTAGCAATTTTCTTGTACGGCTTGTTTCAGCACTGGTTTACACGGATTAGCAAGTTATTATACTGAACGAGTATCCCTTTAAGGGACTGTGGGTCTTCCTAGTTGTTCTCCCATGTTTGGATTCAGTGAGTCTTTTGCCACTTTTCGTTTCAAAAAAAAATTATATTGAACGAGTTATTTGCAAGTTGTTATACCCATTTGCACCCACTATATAAGTACATTCATGAGCATAATTTATTCTTTGCTGATCACACCCCAGCATTTGCAGTTTTTACCTTTTTTTTCTTTTTTACTGAGATAGCATCTTTCTGATATCTCTATCTAATTATATATGTTACACTCTAATATGATGTGGAAACTGTGCCTTGTTATATCTAAATCTGTAATATACTGTCTGTCTTTCTGCTGTTTGATCTTGATCAGCTTCTGGTTTGGTTTGAGTGTTTTCACTTCTGAATCATCACTCGTGGGTTGTGAATCGTGATTTCTGATTGTTGTTTTTTTTTTTCCTTCTTCTGCATTTTTGCTACTTATCTAGTAGAGTTTGATGCACTGTGCGTAGTGTGTACCTGGAATTTTGTAATTTCACAGTGTTGAAAAGCAGTGGTGTAGCTAGAAATTTTTCGCGAGGTAGTCCTACTTCAGAGTGCACATCACATACTAAAATTTCCGAACACCATAAATTCTATATACTAGAACAATTTTAGTTAAATGATGATACAAATATAGCAATAATATATATGTATTTAAATAGCAATGCAATTATAGTTTTATGGCTCGGGAATAGCAATGCAATATCCCCATCATCTGTATGTTTCACAAATCCTGCAAACTACAATCTACCAAGTCAGCAGCATATTCACTAGTAATTCACAAATCACAAATAGGCAATTTCAAATGCTTTATAGATTAATAGTTCACCAATCACCACTTTACCTAAACAACACACACACGATCACTTCCCGCTTAACTACCTCTATTAGTTAATACTTAACACTAATAACAATAATTAGGAAAGATTCGGAAGATTTTCTTTTTTTTGGGAGATTTTTTTACTAACAGATTGAAAAAAATTTAAGTTAGATTTGAAAACTTTCGATTTAAGATTTAAATTTTAAAGTCAAATTTTAAAAACTTTCAACTCAGATTTGAAAACTTTCAACTCAGATTTGAAAACTTACAACTCGAGATTCGAAAACTTTCAAGTCCAGATTTGAAAAATTCGAAAACTTTTAAATTGAGATTTGAAAATTTTTAGATTGAGATTTGAAAACTTTCAATTCGATATTCGAAAACTTTCAAGTCCTAGATTTGAAAATTTTAAAAACTTTCAACTTGAGATTTGTAAAATTTAACTCGAGATTTGAAAACTTTCAAGTCCAAATTTAAAAATTTTTAAGTTAAGATTTAAAAAATTTCAAGTCATGATTTAAAACTTGATAATTGGCGCGAAAAAAAAAGAATCAGAAAAAGAGCAAAAAAAAATCGCGAAAAAAAAGGAAGGACGTGTGGAAAAAAAAAGGGAAAGACGTGGAAAAAGGACACATGGCACGGTGGGGGCCGTGCGCGCCAATTAGCAATCTTGGAGCAGGTGCAGGGTGGTAGCAAGCGGCACCACTACGGTCTGTGGCATGGAGCGAGTCAATCAATCAGGGCCAGGGATCCCGGCGCCGCTGGCCAAGGGGCGCATACAGGGCCTCGATGCTTGCCTCGTGGTGGTCTACGCCTCCACCCTTCGCGGATCGAACAGACAACGGCAGTGGCTCGACGAGCCAGTGCCTAGTGGCAACGACCGACGGGGAGGCGTAGATAGAGGTGGTGAGGAACAACGGTGGTCACAGGCGTGCGAAGCGAGGTAGTAGCAGCAGCGCCGCGGTGACTCCTAGGCGGCGTGGCGGTCACAGGCGTGCGAAGCGAGGCAGCAGCACCACCACTGTGATTCGTAGCCTAGCGCTAACACTCGCTACGCCAAAACTCAGCGCAAAGAAGCAAAAGTTCCCACCTTCCTACTCTATCAATATGAACTTCGCACTGTGTGCGAGTCATTCAAAAAATAGTTCCACCTTAGGGTATGTACAACCAAAGCCACCCCTAGAGTGCCCTCACTAACTGAGGACACTCATCTCCCAATGTAGAATACCCTAGATGGGTTCCCTAAAATCTGAAGCAACTTGGTGGAGATACTCCAGCCCACAACAGGTGTCCTAGCCTACGAAGCCCCATGCATATTTTTACTTCCCTACCCCTCCACCGCACTCCACCGCACAAATTCTCTCTTTTTATTTTTTTTCGCCGCCGCCCCTCTTATCTTTTTTCTTCACCTCTCGCCCTCCCTCTCGCCGCCGCCGCTCTCTCTCTCTCCCTCTCGTGGCGGCCGCGGGGGCGATGAGGGCCGCTTCCCTCTCTCACCCTCGCATTGCGTCATCACAGTCCTCCCCGGCCTCCTCTGCCTCACGCCGTCACTGGTCGAGGGCGGCAAATCCGGCGTCGTCGCTCCCTCCTCGCCCTCCACCGCCGTAGCCGCTCGCCTCTCTCTCCCGTCGCCTCTCTCCCTCTCTCCGTCTCTCTCCCGCCTTCCGCCTCTCGTCGCTGGCAGCCAGATCCACCCTGCTCGTCTCTCTCTCATCGCTCGTCGCCGGCAGCCGGATCCGCCCCGCCCCACCCCGCCGCCTAGCGAGATGGTCCATCTTGGTGTCGTCCCGGCCGTGGTGCGCCGAGGGCCGCGGTGGCCGTGCGAGGATGTGGAGGAGGCCATCCCGGCGGTGGTGGTGGGCAAGATGATGGAGGCCGGCCGCAATGGCGCCGAGGCCACAGGTGCTCGCCGCTAGCGAGGCAGATGGCACTCGAGCTGCTCAAGTCGCTGTCGCCATCGTCTCCGGCTCTTGTCCACCACCATAGGCCTCCGCAGCAAACGATGAGGCAAATACTAGTGCGGGAGTGCGAGGACTAGGCACGACGTCGCCCTTTGCGGAGCTCTGGCTCCGTGGCTTGGTGAAAAGGAGAAGAGGAGCGCGGGGATGCGCGTCCCTCAAGAAATGACGCGCCTCTCTGCTGGAGGACGACCCCAGCTCAAAAGGGACGGAAGGCCAATGGTGTGCGTCGAGGCTACGACTCAAATACACGCATTGAACATGACCTTACGTATCCCGGGCCCTCCCGGTTGCTCTGCTTCTGCTTTTCTAATTCCACTGGTGATGCCCCTTAATGAAAAGAATAACATGCAATCTGACGTTTCCTGATCAACATCAATCCATGAGCAAACTCACTTGCACCTTAAGAGCATCTCAACAGCCCATCCAAAATTGATCCTTCATATACCCATATGGATGGCCGTAAAAAGGAAAAAGTATACTTTGACTCCCGGCCTCAACTATCGCCCGAGTATGGTTCACGTCCTCCAACCACAAAACCAGGTATATCAACTCCTCCAACTATCAAAACCGGTGCAAACAATGTCCCTCGGTGGTTTTGGCTAACGTGGCGCCTACGTGGTGGTCTTGACCGAGTCTTTGTCCTACGTGGCGCTTACGTGGCATTAGAATAAAAAAAAAATAAAAAAAAATATGTGGGACCCATATGTCGTTTACACACAAAAATAAGAATTGTGGGACCCACATGTCATCCTCCCTCATTCCCTTCTTCCTCCCCCTCTCTCTCCGTTATATCTCTCTCTCTCCCTTATAGCTCTCGGCAGCGGCGGCGGGCCTGTAATGCCCTAGAAAAAAATAGAATACCGTAGAAGATATATTGAAAGTCCGTAAGGTTTTGGTGTTTGAATTAGAAGAAAAACAATTGGTATATGCTAGCTGGGCTAGCTTTTGGCCAGCCCAAGGCCCAGCTGCCCCCTCCACATCCCCAAAACACTAGGAGGTCCCCCCCCCACCTCCCCCTAGCCGTCATTTGGTACCCTGGGGGCGCCCACCTCCCCCTTTGGTCGACCTCCCCCATGCCTGCCCTGCTGCCGACTTGGGAAGAAGAAGGGAAGAAGAAGAAAGGGAAAGAAGAAAGCGGAGGGAATTGAGGTGAAGAAGGAAATGAGGGGTTTTGGTTGCCGCTGCACATGGAGGCCTAGGTATCTAATACATGATCTTTTCCCCCTGTTTTGGTTTTCTATTAGGGTTTAGATCAAGTGTTGGAAGCGAGTAAGTTTGGGATCAACCGATTTATTCCTCAACCGGGGTTTTTGCTGATCTGCCACCCTGCGCAGTTCTGCCTTGGCTGCCTTTTCGGCCAAAATTATGGGATTTCCTGCGAAAAGTCTCTATACAAAAGCTGTAGATAACATGTAGATCTATCTTCTGACCAAATGGCATGAGTTTATATCAAGTGGTTTAGGAGGTATCAATTTCTGAAGTTGGCTGTCTGATTATCGATGCATTTTTCTATATTCGAGGTTCAGAGGGATTTTAGAGGATCTTAATGATGGAATCAGAGAATCTTGTTTTTACAGAAGTTGTAGCATATGTTGTGATCTACCTCCTACATAAAAATTGTTAGCTTTTATCTTGTAGTTTGTTGTCAGTGCTCTTTTGAATGGTTGTTGCACAGTTTTCTGGGCAGATGCACTTCTCTGTTTTGTGCCATGTTTTAGGCCAGCTAAAGGGAAGAATTCAATTTTGTTATCTACATGAAAGTTGTAACTCTTGTTCTGTAGATGTCAGAAATGATATATTTTTCTATGTTATGTGATGTAGAATCGGAGGTATCGAATTGTTAATCTATGCTGCTTTTATAGGAAGATTATTGGTGATTTGCTTTATGCTGTTTGGGGTGGGTTCCCAGCGTAGAAAGTGAATGTGTGATTCTTGAATGATTATATGTGTGTTGTTTGAAGCTGAGTCGGTGTTTATTCAGGTGATGCCACTTCGGAATGCAGCTAGAGTTCATCTCATCATCGGTGAAGGCAAGTAAACGTAGCGGTGGTTTGCTACAGCTTTAACCTGTTATTTTTCTACCTTCACTCTAAAATTATATATCAATAACCAATAATCAAGATAGTATTATAGGTCTCAGCAAGGTTTTACCTATCTGAATCATTGCTTACCGTTATTGCACTATTTATGGTTATACTTTATGCTCTTGGTTATAATAACCTTATACTGATCTCCATCGGAGGAATGTGGTTTCGATGTTATACTCTGGAACTCATACTGCATTTGCATCACACTTGCATTGCATTTGAAGTTATGTCGTGAACCTATGGTTGCGACCGTACCGATACAACATCATATATTGTCGTAATACGATGCAGCTTCACCTTGTTGGGTGTGAAGGCTGGAGTACATATCATTGCATTGTATATGCACATATTGCAGGATGTTATGAAAATTATCGATCGAAGATGTCTTTGAGAAGTGTTTTCTTCTCTAGGATTTGTGAGTATATGGATTTAATTGGTGATGTCATGATGTTTTATTCCTTGGATATTGAACTTGTCTTTATGTGAATCATAACGTGGTATTTAATTAACTATATAATAAACATGTGGTTCAAATAGCTTGTTAAAGCCGTTTGCTTGCTGAGATTTATTCTCACCCCCTTATAGTATTTTTAGGTACTTGCTGTGACATGTTTGCATGAAGGGATGGGATTAGCTACACTGTCACACGACATGATCTCACTTAGTTATGATTGTTGTAATATGTTGCCAAGATTACTTGTGTTTAGACATAATGGGTTAATTAAATACTAGAGTTGCTGGCCATTGATTATCTACTTTTCAAAGGCTATCCCTATATGTCAGTCAGTTATTGTATCATAAACTTAATCTATATGTTGATGCTTCCGCGATGTTTTCTTGTCTAAGGGTAGTTGTTGCCGAAATTTGCTTGTTTTGGCACTTTTGTATGGTTGTTTAGTGGCATCCCAGGCTTATGTGGTTTTCTGGGGTGTTACAGGGGCGGTGGCTGTGGTGGCGGGGATGAGGTGGAGGGGAGTGGTGGCGGCAGTGATGGTGGGGAGCGGCAGTGATGGCGGTGGGGTCGAGGCGGAGGTCGGGGAGCGGTGGCGGCTATGGCGGTGGGGAGCGACAGCAATGGGGAGAGGCGGCGGTGGGGATGAGGTGGAGGGGAGCGGCGGCGGCGGAGGTTGGGGAGCGGCGGTGGCTGTGGCGGTGGGGAGCGGCGGTGGGGATGTGGTGAAGGGGAGCGGCGACAGCTGTGGGTGTGGAGAGCGACGGCGACGGCGGCGGCGGTCAGGGAGCGGCGGCGGTGGGGAGACGGCGAAGGGGAGTGGCGGCGGCTATGGGTGTGGGGAGGTGGAGGGTAGTGGTGACGGTGGGGACAAGGCGGTGTGGAGCGGCGGCGTTGGCGCAAGCACGAGCGCGAGCACGGCGGTGGTGGCGCAAGCACGAGCTCCTCCCCGAAGGACGCTGTCCTCCTCCTCCTCCTCTGCTCTCCTCCGCTGCATCCTCCCCACAACCCACCTCTTCAGCCTTCTCCTCCTCCTCCGACCGCTGCCGCCGCCGCTCCTCACCGCCACCGCCGCCACCGCTCCCCTCGGCCTCGTCTCCACCGCCACCACCCGCGCTCCCGAGAGCTATAAGGGAGAGAGAGGTGGAGGAGGAAGGGAAGGAGAGGGAGGATGACATGTGGATTCAACAATATTTTTTTTTTGTGTGAATGACATAGGGGTCCCACATATTTTTTTATTTTTGTTTTTATTCTAATGCCACGTAAGCGGTACGTAGGACAAATACTTGGTCAAAACCGCCACGTAGGCAGCCAAAACCACCTCCAAAACCACCGAGGGACATTGTTTGCACATATTTTGATAGATGGAGGAGTCGATATACCCGGTTTTGTGGTTGACGGATATGAATCATACTCGGAATATAGTCGAGGGAGTCTAAGTATACTTTTTTCCCCGTAAAAAGGGCCTAGCATCTTTCCCTTCCACTCCTCGTTATTTCAGGCCCATTGGTCCAATAGCAAACCAAAGCCCAAATTTTCATTAACCCTAAGTCCCTAACTCCTTCCCCTCCCCATTCCCAACTGCCCCGTCCACCTCCTCCCCCGCCCTCTCTCTCGATAGGAGTCGAGTCGGCAGCGCCCAGCGGGAGGACGCGCTGCCGCCGCCCGTCAGTCCGAGGCCGATGCGCCGTGCGCCGTGCGCCGGTGCCGTGCCGTCGCCCTGCGGCCCCGCGCTTCCCGCCCGCCCCCTCGCCCTGCGGTCCGCGTCGCGCCGCCGCTTCGCCCCGTGACGCCGGCACACCGCCCGCCCGCCCGGGCCCAGCGTCGGCGCGCCGCGCCACCGACCAGACCACCGTCCCGGCGTCCCAAGCCAGGTAAGGTTACTAACATGATTTGGTTCTCTCCAGTATCCATCTCATGTTCACTTGCCAGACAACGGATAGTGCAATGCAGTGACTTTTAACTTGTGACTTTGTCTGAAGAACCTAACTTGGAAGCTGAATGTAGTGCTGTGAATCCTGTGATTTTGGATTAGGATTTATGAACATTTTTTTCTATTTGAATCCAGGGATGGTTGATTGATTGCATATATTTGAACAAATGATCTTTGAAACTTGTTGTTAACTTATTTGTGAAGAGTAGCAGATTTAGTACTTAAATTGCAGTGCACATATTTAGCAGAGTTAGCATGGTCAGTACTTAAACCGAAATACCATATTGTTCATTTTCAAAATATCAAGAAACGGGAAGTTCTTCTCTAAATTGTAAGATTTCTTATCGTTTTGCCATTTTCAATCCTCTATAAATTTGACATGTTTTATCAATTAGTAGTATGGGCATATTACTAGTGGACTTAAGTGGTAGGGTCTATATAGAAAAAGTGCTAGGATCGACGGATAGAACTTCACGTATACCGTTATCCGTGATACTTCTCATACAAAAATCACACACTAGGGTCTCTCGTGCAAAACTGGCCGTGACGCATTTCAACCTCTTGATCTGAACTGCCTAATGACGATCCAACGGTATATCTATCAGAGTATGGAACCACTTCATTTCCCACTCCTAAGTCCTAACCCTGATACTCGCAGAAGGGTGATAAAGGCGGTTAGCTCTAAAGAACGCTGCCGCAGCGAGAGCGGAGACATGGCGGCGGCGCTCTTGCCGGAGACGGCACCGAGGCTGCTGACGCCGGAGACCATCCGTGCGGCGGCCAAGCAGTCCCAGGGCATCCAGCTCGTGCCCCTCTCCCTCCGCCGCGCCATTAAGCGGTACCTCCGCGGTAACGCCCTGCACTACTCCCTCTGCCACGTGCACCACCTACTCGACGAATTTCTTCGACATCACTGACGACACTTGCACGCTTGACGTACAGACCAGGACAAGGCGCACATGAACCGGAAGGTGCTTCAGCTCTCGGCCTCCTTCGAGCGTGCAAAGGGAACCGGCACCGAGCTCGCTGTGGCTGCCATGCGCGGTGCTCTCATCGACGATCCGCGCGCGCCCTCAGGCGCCGAGCAGCGGGCCGCGCGGTGGAAGGTGCGGTCTGCCTATGGAGATATCGGCCTTCGGTACCGCGAGGACGAGACGGTCGCATACGTTGCCTCCCGGATGCCAGCCATCTACGCCGCGTGCCACCGTGTGCTCCGTGAGGTCCAAGAACGGCAGCTCTTTTTATTGTTGTTGTCTCAGCGAGATGAATTTGTTTCCTGGAGTGCTTATCTGGACTGAAGCGTCGATTTCGCAGGTCCGTCGGAGGTTACCAGACTTTGCACCTGCCAAAGTGTTGGATTTTGGAGCAGGGCCGAGTTCAGCACTTTGGTGAGCACAGCTCAGTTGGCCCGTTGATATATATTACTGAGAATGTAATTTGTATAAGCTTAACATGGATGAGAAAATGCAGGGCAATGAGGGCAGTGTGGCCAAAGTCGATAGAGAAGGCTAATTTGGTTGAGCCATCCAAAGAGATGCAAAGAGCAGGGAAGAACCTTCTCGATAGTAAGTGTTACTCTTTCTCTTTTAGTCATGATACAATGAATATTTAATAAGATTGATTACTAGGTGGATTTAGAGTAGCATCTGAGTCACAACCTGCAAATATGCAGGAATATCATATTTAATTTCTCAGTTTGATATCATAAATTCACTAGCCAAGAGCCTGTGCGTTGCAACGGAAAAAATAAGTTTCTAGCTTGTTAAGTTGATTAAACACATATTTAGTCTAAGTAGTACTTTTATGATTTTCATTGAACAAGTAGGTTATTTCAAAATTTGGGAGAGCCATCAGTGAAACAGGGAGACTCGTTGAAGGGTGGTGGAATAGTATAGACCGTGGGTGTCCCCAAATGTCAGTAGTAGGGGTGGTGTGGCAGAGCAGACACCACCACTACTAACATTTTAAGTAGTATAGATAACCTTATGGCAATAGAGATACTGACTATGTTAATTTAAATCTCGTGTTTTCATAGCATTGGTACTTTGTGTTAGAAGCCTTTTGCTTACCATGTCCATGAATATGTTGACACTTCTGATGTCAAATACTAAGAACTGGTGATGCTCTCAGTGTACAGGCTGTTCTTTTTTTTCTGTCGTCATGATTTTTTTTTTGCTTTTATTACGGATTAGTTATAAGTATTTCTGATTAATGCTTACTTTAAAAAAGTTTGTAGATTTAAAGGGATACCACATATCTACAATCAACAGAATTTACCAAAAAATATTCATTATATTGTTTTATTTGCAAATGTTTGTAGATTTGAAGGGGTTACCACTTATTCATAGCTATGATAGCATCCAAGAGTTGAACCGCAACATTGAAAAACATGAGCGGCGGCACGATCTCGTAATTTCAGTAAGTTCTTAAGACATGTGGTGTTTCACTGTTTCACAGTGGTGTTTGACTAGTGTAATTTTGAGAAACTACTGCAGATCATAGTAAATTGTTTATCTTCCAACCTTCATTTAATATCTTCTCTCAATTACAGTCTTATGCACTCGGGGAGATTCCTTCTTTGAATGACCGAATAACAATAGTGAGGCAGCTCTGGGACCTAACAGGAGATGTTTTGGTATATACTACCCTTCTCTTGTGTGTTTGTGTGTGTGTGTATGCTTGTACTTATTGGGGATATTTTTATGACTGTTATCTGAAGAAAAGCTATTAACTTTTAGGTTTTGTTAGAGCCTGGAACTCCTCAAGGAGCAAAGATTATAAGCCAAATGCGCTCGTATATCCTTTGGATGGAAAAGAGAGTATGTCTGACTTTTACCACTCATTATATGATTCTTCTAAGATTTTTCGGTGATTTCCTAATTGTATAGCATTATTTACTTACTATCCGTGCTTTCCAGAAGTGCCGCAAAATTGAAAAATCCACACGTGCTGCTCCAAGTGAAATGAAGAGCATTGTATGTCAAGAAGCCTCATTGAAAAATGGTGCTTTTGTGGTTGCCCCGGTAAGCTGAAAATGACAAAAGCTCAAAAGCTTACCTATGCTTCTGTATAAAACTAATTTCACATCATGCATCAGTGTCCTCATGATGGTCGGTGTCCATTGGAGAATACAGATAAATACTGCCACTTTGTTCAGAGATTGGAGAGGACGTCATCACAACGTGCCTACAAGGTTTCCTTTTCATCTATTTCGTGCCATGTGCTATGTTTTTTTTTTCTTTTTGTAGTAGGCACTTGTGTTCAACAGTTGAGAAAATGTACATATATCTAAATTACAAGGATTCCTTGAATAATATCATTATCAATTAATTTCTGATGAAGGTGTTGATAGATTTGATTTTCCCATGTAATTGCTCTTCATATTGGATAGGCTTCTATATGCTCCCACAAATGTGCTGATCTTAAAGTGGTATTTTCACTAGTGAATGGTTGCAAGTCAAACCATTTAATGTGCTTCTAACTCGTGCTTTAACTATTAAAGCTTTTTTTTTTTATTTTGGTAAGATTCAGCCTTATTGAACTCTGTAGATGTTACCCTTTTTTATTTCCCGTTTCTGATGTTTGCTGCAGAGGTCCAATGGTGTGCCTTTGCGTGGTTTTGAGGATGAGAAATTTTGCTACGTTGCTTTAAGAAGGGGCAAGCGGCCAGAGTAAAAGCTCGTGACTTTTTGATATCCAGATTTATCTGATTACTACTTTTCATTCTATGCATTCATTTGCACATGTGCAGCATATGCTCCTGCAACTATATACTTGACTTAATGGCTATTCTTCTGTCTCTAATTTAGGGAAGCTTGGCCACTCGATGGTATGAAATTTGAGACTCTTAAAGAACGCCACGCCAAGAGAAACCCAGAAGATCTCATCATTGACTATGGTGATCATCTACTCATGATTATTCCTCCAGTTCTTTCTTGGATCATGATTTTGAAAACCATCGTTTTGTTGCTCAGACGAACAATTTCCAAGCGAGGAAGATGAAGAGGCTCCTGTTAACGCTGAGGATAGTTTGGTCCCATACGACTCTGATGCACAAGAACTAGGTTTATTCCATGAGACCGAAGAGGAGTTCGAAGAGCAATCTGTCCGTGCTGATCTAGGAGGAGGCTGGGGCCGGATCATATACAGTCCCATTCGACGAGGAAGGCAGGTACAGCTGGATGTATGCCGTGCCACCAAACGGGATGCATCGGAAGGCGCATTCGAGCGTGTCGTGATCACCCAAAGCAAGAACCCCACCATGCATCATCAAGCCCGGAGGTCACATTGGGGGGATCTTTGGCCATTTTAGTCTATGGTGATAACCACATTTCTGTGGAAGATCTGGAGCTCTTCAGCAACGGATTCGCTGGGTTACGCTGCTCATAAATTGTTTGTGGCTGTGCTGTGGGTTTTAATTTTTGCTTCAGCAATACATATCTAGTTTCTCAATGAGGAAGATGCGCGTGAATTCTTCTAGGTCAGAACATTTTTTTGGAATAACTCTGAGGGCTGAAAACCAGCAGTACACAGTCGGAAGCCCAGGACCTCAGAAGTATCATTTTAACATGTTCATAACAGTCAATTTCTTAAATAAACAAAGGCAGAATTAGATGGCAAAAGTAAAATTTCTCAACATGTTATACTACCAGTCTTACAAAAAAAAAAGTTATACTACCAACACCAGGTTAGCACATGAAGGATTGGTTTACCAGTCTAAACTTCATTAATTTTTTTCAACTAGCCTAATTTTCCCTTCCCAATTATCGTGCCTAATATTCCCTTCCAATTATGGTCTATCATGTATTCTCTCCGTATCATATTATAAGTTGTTTTTTTTTCTAGTCAAATTTTGTTAAGGCCTTGTTTAGATTCAAACTTTTTTCTTCAAACTTCTAACTTTTCCGTCACATCAAATGTTTGGACACATACATGGAGCATTAAATATGTAAGAATAAAAAAACCAATTGCACAGTTCGCATGTAAATCGCGAGACGAATCGTTTGAGCCTAATTACACCATGATTTGATAATGTGGTACAACAGTAAATATTTATTAATGACGGATTAATTAGGCTTAATAGATTCGTCTCGTAGTTTAAGGGGGAATATGTAATTTGTTTTGTTATTATTCTACGTTTAATACTTCAAATGTGTATCCGTCTACGTCACAAAAATTTTGGCACACGAACTAAACACAGGCACACAACCTAATTTTGATTAAATTTATAGAAAAATTTAGCAACATCTAAAATATTAAATTGGTTTCATTAAATTTAATATTAAATATATTTTAATAATATGTTTTTTTATGTTAAAAATACTACTATACTTTTTTCTACAAACTTAGTCAAAATTAAAGAAGTTTGATTAGAAAAAAAATCACACGACTTATAATATAAAACGAAAGGATTGTTTGAAAAGAAAACTTTATTATTATTACTTTTAACCATGCAATGGAGGCTTCTGATGACACTGATAATTAAGCGGAGCCCACTGGTCAGCAAAACCCAAGCCAGATTTCTCCTCCGGTTCTTTCATCTTCAAAGGCAGGAGGTTTTTCCATGTATACCATTAAAAAGGATGGTACCTGCCTCTGTGTCACTAAAAAGTTCGAGCCTTCCTCTATGCCATCATCGAACTTTATCGCGCCCTCCACGCCATTCCGTCGCTATTCTGTTTAGGACTAGCCGTTTGGTAGCTCTGACATGTGGGCCCGAGCTAGAAAAATGTCACTATTGCCCTTACCGTCATCCCTCTCACTGTCACTCTCTTTTCTCCTTCGATTCCCCTCTCTCCACAGCGGCGAAACCTAGCAGCGGCGTCCGGGTGCCGAGGGTGGTGGTGATGACCAGCGGCGTGGCGGCGACACCGAGGGGAGATGAGGGAGATGGCGGCGCGGGAGGAGAGGGCCGTCGAGGAGTTGCTGCTCCCAGAGACCGCCGATGGGCTGCGCCGCCATTGCCTTCGCTGTTTTGCACAGCGAAGCACCACGCTCTCCTGTACTCTAGAACCACCTCACAGCACTACGCGAGCTCTCCTTCTCTTCCTCTCCTAGAGAAACGTAGATAAAAATGTAAATATTAGTGAAGAACCTAATATCAAATAAATAAAATGGGAGAGGCTTCGAACCCAAACTGAGCTAGCCCACCTCCTTCTGGAGCTAGCCGGGAGACTCCTAGACGTTTCTCAAGAAGCATAGATCCATCTGTAGTTCCACACCACTATCTGATTATCATGGTAAGTCTTCCCCTGTGCAATATTATCTTCTTCCAGTCCGGCCAAATCCCTCTGCGCTCGTCTCCTTTGTTTGATTAATTCACAGTACAGCTCAGTGCTATATATCACTTCTAGTACTTACTAAAGTAATCCATTATCCATTACCAGATTAATCTGAAATGGCTGCATCAACGCTGCTGTTTTGGGTAGCACGGAGACGTTCAGGTTCTGCATTGACAGGGGCGGCACATTCACCAACATCCACACCGAGCTGCCCGGAAGGAGGGAAGGCTACGAGAATGAAGCTTCTCTCCGTCGATCCGTCCAACTACGAGTCTACGACGACGACGCCCCCATCGAAGGGATCAGGAGGATCCTGGAGGAGTTCTCCGGCGAGAAGATTTGAATAGCCGTGTTTACGGTTACAAGAAAATCGATTGATGTGTTAGTCAATCTATGTTAGCATGGATATTATGGCTTTGTTTAGTCATGGATATTTGGTAAATATTTATATAGGCAATGATGGCCCATGGATGTTGTTTAGAACACTCGTGTTCATTTACATTTAAAATTCAGATTTGAGTAAATTGCATTGGTGGTACACAAACTTGTTAGGTGGGTGCAATTTAGTACATGAACTTGTAAAATGCTTGTTTTGGTACAGGAATTTATCTAATCCGTGCGAACTAGGTCCAAAATGGCTTGGCAAGGTTAATTTTACCTAGCTGATGTTGATTAGTATTTGGCGTGCATACGTATAGTGAGTATACATAAAACATTCTATATTTATAAATATGTTATCTACTTTATCTTGAATTTCTTATGTTTCTAACCCATGTATCATTGCTCAGTATTTTATATCTTTCTCTACAATCACTATATCTCATTCTATCTTTTTATTGAATAGGTGTATGTCTAAGTAGCAACCTTCTTATATATATGTTTACGTATATCCTAATCAGCACCTAAATCAACAAAATTAGTCATGTAATATCCTTTTGACCTTAGTTCGCACGCGCAAGATAAGTTCGTGTACCAAAATGAGCATTTTACAAGTTCATGTACTATATTGCACCCACCTAAGAAGTTCGTGTACCGCCGATGCAATCTACTCTTCAGATTTATATGCTTACTGTCCTTAATTTCAGATTATAGTGTACGTTCTACAAATCCTTATGATTTAACTTACTATTTACTCAACAAAATTAACTTTATGCAAAACTGAACTACTTAGCTATTTTCATTGATATATGTAGAAATTTGCATTCTCCTATGTACAATCATATATTGTGTTAGTCTTGCGGAGTAACCTTTCGTACTCATATTGATGATGTGCTCTACTACTATCCCACATGTCATACTTCTCCCTCAACCCAATCTCTCCTCAATCTCTCCTCAATGGGTGGCTGGCTGTGGCGATGGAGGTGGACCGGGCGGCCGGCGATGGAGGTGGAGCTCGCCCGGGCGGCCGATGGCGGTAGCGGAGGCAGAGGCGGACCGGGCGGCCGGTGACGGAGGAGGAGCTCGCCCGTGCAGTGGGCGAAAGAAGCGGAGCTCGCTTGGGCGGCCGGTGGCGGAGATGGAGTTGGACCGGCGACCGGCGGCGGAGATGGAGTTGGACCGGTGACTGGCGGCGGAGGCGGAGCTCACCCGGGCAGCAGATGACTAAGGCGGAGGCGGACTGGGCAGCCGGTGACGGAGGCAGAGCTCACCTGGGCGGCGGGCGTGTGAGGCGAAGCTCGCTCTGGTGGCCGGCGGCTGAGGCGGAGCTCGCCTGGCTGCCTCCTTGCCACGCCCCCGAGCCCCAGCAGCAGAGAGCTCGCACTCGCGCGAATGTGGCGGCTACGGTGGCGGCCCTCCCCGCTGCTGCACTGCAGGAAAGGGGGAATCGACAAAGAAGGAGAGGGGAAAGGGGAGGAACGGCGATGGCGGCCCTCGGCGCTGCCATCCGCCTTCGGCGCAGCTCTATCTCTCCGGCAATCCGCCACAATGCCTTCCGGCCGCCGCCCGCCCTCCCCACCGCGCTCCTAGCGTTAGAGATTGGAGATATAATTGGAGTATATGACAATTGGGCCTATAGCTTTTTATTATTTTTTTCCAATTGAATTGTCATGTTGGCGCCACGTGTATGTCACGTAGGTCCAAAACCACTCCGGATTGAGCTAAGGGGGTAATTTATCCGGTTTCAATAGTTTGAGGTGTCAAATGTCCAGTTTTGTGGTTCAGGGGGGTAATTTGTACCGTCGCTAATTGTTTAGGGGTGTAATTCGTACTTTTTCATATGAAATATGTATCTTGTTGTCCTTTTATCCAAATCTATTTTATCTTGTCATTGATTTTTAACGGCAGATGGTGGCCACGCATGCATGATTCATGGAGATCACTAACCGAGTTAAACAAGAACGAGGACGAAAGCTGAGTATACAATAGCATCGTGTGTGCGCTCAATTGATGTTCATTCATTGC
This sequence comes from Oryza rufipogon, assembly GCA_023541355.1. NCBI lineage: Eukaryota > Viridiplantae > Streptophyta > Magnoliopsida > Poales > Poaceae > Oryza > Oryza rufipogon. The sequence goes on along the minus strand of JAAMOU010000119.1, from coordinate 11,255 downwards.
AAACTTAACGTGTGATAATATCTTGTTTCACCTAAATTTTGTAGGCTGTGGTCAAACATCCGTTCGTCGTCTGACCGGCCGCCTCGCTGTAAATACAAAGCGCCAGAGCGAGACTGCTTGCATGCACGTACGCGATGCCGAACAACTAATTGGCTGCGGCAGACGCGCTGGGCTAGATCGCCCCCCAACCGAATGGATCAGCTCGATTAGAAACAGTCTATCCAAGAACATCTCCTTTCATTTAGTACTCTTTTCTTTCTGGAAACAAACATCTTTATTATTAATGAAAATAAATTACTAGCTAATACATATAATAATACCATTCCAGTGAATTTATAAAAGCCTAATAAATGAATTAACTGCTAAAAGAAATTGATTCGCCGAACATGGACACCATGCGTTATCAAGATGTACGTACGTACTAAGGCATGACTTGGAACAAATTAAACTGTGCTAATTAGGCTAGAAAGTATGAGAAAAGCCTTTTGAACCCCCCCTTGATACCGAGACATGGCTGAGACTCCATAGCTATACCAGACGCTGCCTGCAGCGACCTCTTGTGGAGGCGCTTGCAGGTGTCGTCATCGCAGGGGCAAAACACCCCTAGGTCGTTCAGGCCAATGCGATGGATGGCCGGTTTGTTCACCACCTTGATGTCACAACGGACGATGATGGAGTCGTCGTCCTCCCCAACATACTTGTTCTGCAGCGTCTCCATCTCGTCCCTGCTGATGAACCAGTTGAACCCGCACTTGCTGTTGCGGCGCGCGCTCCCGAACGTGTGCATGATCTCCGGTTTGCTGTACGGGAGCGTACCGCTGTCCGCGCCATGCCGCGGCAGCAGGCTGAACTGGATCTCGGCATCCACGCCCTTGGACCTGTCGATGAGCTTGAGGTAGAAGGAGAAGGCGCCATGGTCCATGCTGTACTTGCCGTTGGGGTAGAAGACGATGCGCCAGGTGTGACCGGCCGCCTTGAACTTGGCCGACTCGACGCGTTCGCCATTATCGACCAGCCTTGTCTGCGAGTAGCCGCTGATCTTGAGAAGGTGGCACCCCACCGTCGCCGTCAGGACGATGGCCGACACGGTGGGTGCAGTCGCCGTAACACCTGCTTCGATCGACATGTTAATGATATAAATTGCAACTATGTATCTAATATTTCGAGAGAGTGGTGGTAGAGGCCGATATCGATCGAGCGAGGACGCAAATGCTATAGCTCTAGTGAGTGAAAGCATGGCAATATTTATAATGAAAATGGTGACTTTCATAACTGCCATGCATGCATGGTAACCATATCTCATCCGCTCCTAATGCTCCACCGTACCATAATTCAGATATCTTCACACGCAGTTGTTAGCTGGATACTCATCTTTTCGCGCATGCAATCAGTTAAGACTTACTTGATCTCCGTGATCAGTATATGCTGCTTGACTTGTTGCCATGTGTACTTTGACGGCGAAATATTCAAAGCTTGCCCACGCTCACCGGCAGACAGATACTGATCACCGGCGCAATATTGCGTAGAATCAATTAAATATTTTATTGCCAAAACTCTTTAGACATTACCAATGTTTAGTAATAAACTAAATGTGTCTACATATTTATCAATTTTACCAAAAATAATATGGTTGAAAATAATATCAATGTGAACGGGCTCCTAATTTTTTTCATGGTTATACGGATATTCTGGTCAAGAACCCGATCCTTATTAATCTGGTGTGTTTTTCTATTTTTCTTCTTATGATAACTACCATATTTATCTATACGGTGCCATTGGACTACAGCACGGCGCAGGTGATCAAAGTAGCATCTAGGTGGTGGGGCTAGGCTCGGCTGGATGGCCGTGCAGGAAGAGCGATTGAGCCATGTTGCGTGTTAACATGTGGGAGCGAGGACTATAGGGGTATGTGATGTTCAATGGCAGACCATACAGCTCTAGCCAAAGCCGTGCGCTGTGCCTACAAGTTAAAAATCATACCGATCTATTTTTGTTTCCGGTCCCGTTACATTGGTAGTAGATAGTACAGTACTCCCTCCGTTTCACAATGCAAGTCATTATAGCATTTCTCATATTCATATTGATGTTAATGAATCTAGACACATATATCTATCTAGATTCATTAACATTAATATAAATATGAGAAATGCTAGAATGAATTACATTGTGAAACGGAGGAACTAGTATGCATTCGTAATAGGTATAATATTTTACTAAAAATTATGATATATAGAGTCATATATATTATAGATAGCAAAATCCATTATAGTTTGGATAAATATAAAATCCTAATTATTTTTAATTTAAAGTTTTTAAATTTTTAAATTTTCTTTTAAGAACCAAGGGAGTATTTGTAGCACTTTAACAGGCCTAGCAGCACACCTCAGTGCTCAGTCCTACGCGAGAGAAGAGTAGGCGAGCTAGCAGCAACTTGACGCTATACAGCTCTCTTTCTATCCATCGATGAGTAATTTGGAACAAACAGACAACTATTGTTTTTTCTCATATATTCTTGATATGTGTATAAGAGCATAATGTTGAGAGCACATGTGGCCCGAGAAGTAGCGAGAACATTCGTGCTGCTTTAGAGCAGCTGATTTTTTTTCCTTTTTTTTTTCACCCGTAGTAAAATCCTACATTTATTTTGAAGTTCTCCAATCAACTCACCGGCAAGCCGCCAGCTTGAGATTAAGTGATTTTCATGGAAAAATATTGAATATCGGTTCTGAACTAGCACTACTAGACATGCACATAGAAGTATGTACTTTAGGAATCGGAATAACGCTATTCCCACCCACTTGAGCGCCCGCAGGGATGGCGAAAGAAAAAACCGGCACCTTTCAATGCAAATAGGTGTCGGTTTTTAAATGGAATCGTCACCTATATTTCCTGTCAAACAAATGTGTCCGTTCCATATAAAATGCGACACCTTATACATAGGTGACATTAGAGTTGCTGATCGTGGAGTCCAATATAGAACCGGCTCCCACCCCGGCTACTAGCCGTTAGAGGGTCCAGTTAAAAATCGATACATATTTTTATTTTATCAGAGATAGGTGTCAGTCTTATTATATAGCATTTCTCCCTCTTCTCGGGCTGATCGAGCAAAGATCAAGAGACATCGCTCTTGTTCTTGCTCGACCAGCTAGAGCAGAGAGGTTTTGCTCTAATTTTTTTGGTTCTGTTGTAGATTGAAGTGTACAAGATTAGCTTTCATTATTTCTCCCTTCGTTTCACCCTTGGCTATTGAATTGAATCGTTTGCTATGTACACATGTAATTAATGCACAACTAAAACAAATTATTTGTATTTGTTTTGTAGGGGTAATATTTTTTATCTTTTTTGTGTTTATTTAATTAGATCATTCTCATATTACTACATGCTAATTTTGAAGTGAACTATTGACATGACAGTAGTGACTTTGCACGTATAATTTATTGGTAGGTGCTTCAAATAGTAATTACATTATGGAAGATCTATCAGTTATTTTATTCACACGAGTAAATTTACTTTGTATCATTGAGAGTAATTGACACTAAATAATATTAGTAGGTACCCATTAATTGTAATGGATCTACAATGGGTGTATGACGCGGATCATGACTATGCAATATATCAAGGGAGTAACGTCTCTCATTGCCATGGCGATGATCACAAACTCAGTTAATGCGTCACATTAATTATCTGTGGTGTCTATGTTTTGATTGCAAGAAAGACATGCAATTTCCAGCGCAACGGGTTCATGCGCAGCGGGTTCATGCTTTGATGGTGGGGCTGAAATATAGTAAACATGTGGGAAATTCCCGGTTTGCAAACCAATTTGTGCCAGTTCATAATTTCATATGGGAAAATAATGCAGATTATTTGTGTCGACGTTTGATGTCGCGATTCCGATATTTGCATAGTATGGGGATCGTTGGTACTAGGATATATGCGAGATTGTAGTAAAAGAGATGGGGACGAGGATTTTTATACAGATTCGGGCCCCTGAATTGTCAGGTAATAACCCTACTCCTGTTGGCCGAAGCCGGTCGTTGCTCTTATTATTCACCATAATCACATCAGTACAATATTTGAGGTAGTCTATCTAACTGTTGTCGATATAGCGGACTGAAGTATCATCACGTAGTCGACAATAGGGTAGTCTTCCTCCTCGAATCCGTGCCCGGCAAGATCAGAGACAGCGCTAGATCCCTACAGCCGGCTTCTGTAGGTACCGGATAGGGTCAGTCCAGGCATATCTCTGATGTCGATATCCGGCGGCGTGTCTTAGCGTATATTGGCTTGTGTGTTGATCTGTATCTTGATATGTTGTTCCGTGTCCCCTCTCCTCCTAGGAGGCCTTATATTTATACCCATAGGTGTTTCCTTGTCCAAGTAGAAGTAGAGAACCAATATGGATACAATCCGATTAGTCCTTGTCGTTTCCATGTAGAACTCTAGTTGTCTTTTCTTATCCGGAACTCCTCCTATATCTGAAGGTTGTTTCCGTATAAGACATGGTATGTGGTGGGTCCTGCCGAGATTTAGTCATCTACTATCAGATATGTGGTATCCATAACCCTGACAATTTGCATTGGTCATAGTGTCATGGATAAATAAAAATAATAATGTAGATCAATATAAAATTCGTGTTTAAATGAAAGAGCATTAAGAATGAATTAATATGGATATACTTGTTGTGCATCAAGACAATTTGTGGTTGATGAGAACCATAATAGTGGATGACATCCGGATAATAAAAGAAATCTTTATATACGATTTCAGGGTGCGATCTCGGGCCTCTTATAGGGCCATGTGGCACTACCTTGTTCCAGGATTACCTCCTCTAAAATCGTGCCATGTGGCCTCCTAATCCTTCTACGGTTCTGCTTGATTAAAAAGGTTAAGATAAATATGCAAATTACGATGGTAAAGAATCGCTTTCTAACGCGCTAGCACACATTTTCTGGCCCCTTCGAGCGGTATTCCAGGGCAGCCACGCATGCGATTTGGGCCATGCCTAGGCCTGTGCCGTTTTTATTCATCTGGGCTGATAAAAAAAATAAAAAGGAGCTGGCTGCTGCTCTATTCCCAGTGGTGCTCCCTGCCAGGGCAGTAGGGAATATCAGTAGTTGGCGAGAGAAGAAATAAAATAAATTGTTAGTTATTTAACAGATTTCACGCTATAATAAACTTAATAAAATACAAAATCTCATGATAAAAATTAAAAAAGAATAGGAAAATAATAATTTAACATGAAAACGGTGTTAAATGTTTAAAAATACGACTCTAGACGTTGCCAATTGGTATAGTATCATATTTACACTTAAAAAATGTTGAAGTGAAAACAAACTATACTTTTCAATATAAGCTATTATCAGTTAATCTAAAGCTGATCGCACTCCGCACAAGCTGATTGGTTAACATTTCACCCTCATCAAAATTGGACAGGTATCCCCTATTGGGTGTTAGAGTGTGTTCAGTTTTTTAAGATCAAAGTAGCGGTGTACCGGTGGTGTAAGCGGAACAATGTCTCTCTATTTAGTTTTTTTTCGTTTCTTTTTGCCTCGGTAACTTTTTAGAGGGGAGTTCGCCGGCATGTGTCATATGGGCTGGGTTTAGTACAATAGACCTGTTTGGCAGCAATGCAGCACACTAGTACAGATCCTTCTATCTGTGACGGGCTCTAATATGCTTAGAAATAGCGGGCCGTCATAAGAAAGTCATCTCAATCGGGCACTTTAAAGTGCCCGATTGAGATATGGTCGCACAGACATGTTAGATGGGCATAAAACTTAAGCCTATCACGGATGACACCTATCAGTGACGGGTCTAAAGTTACGGCCCGTCACAGATGACCATCATCTGTGACAGGCACCAACTTTAGGCCCGATTGAGATAACATTCCATATCTCAAACGGGCCTCAAGTTGTGGCATGTCACAGATGACCATCATCCGTGACGGGCCACAACTTGAGGCCCGTTTGAGATAACAACTAGGCCCGTCACAGATGACTCATCAGTGACAGGCTATATACTTAATCTCTATCGGGCATTAACTAAAGTCCGTCACCGATGACTATTTTTTCATTTTTCATATGAAATGTTTATATTTGTAAGTTGACTATAGCAAAATAATTAAGTGCAGTATAATAATTTATTTTATGAGTCAAAACAATTTTACGGGTAGTAAATGATTTCAAATGGAAAAAATGTCAACAACAAAGTTGTATAACTTATCAAGATTTACAACTTTTAGTTTGGTCATTTTTCTATATAACATTTTTTTGAATAGTTTGAATTTGAATTTGAAAATATGACAACTTCAAACAACATTTTCAAATACTAAATGATTTCAATTGAAAAAGTCATCAACAAGAAAGTTGAATAACCCATCAAGATCTAAAACTTTTATTTTTGTTATTTCTTCATCCGATGAAATGTTAGTAATATTATTCACAAATTTTACATATATGTGTTATAGTTTATAAAACCAGATAAGAGATATGTTAATTTTATGAACAATGTTACTATCACTTTATCGTATGAAGAAATGACCAAAATAAAAGTTTTAGATCTTGATGAGTTATTCAACTTTGTTGTTGATGACTTTTTCAGTTGATATCATTTAGTATTTGAAAATGTTGTTTGAAGTTGTCATATTTTTAAATTCAAATTCAAACGGTTCAAAAAATGATATATAGAAAAATGACTAAAATAAAAGCTGTAGATCTTGATGAGTTATACAACTTTGTTGTTAATGACTTTTTTAGTTGAAGTCGTTCACTGATCTAAAATTCTATTTGAACTTTTCAAAATTTGAATTTCAAATTTCAAATTGTTTAAATAGAGTCAGATGGAGAAATGACTAAAATAAAAATTTTGCACTTCGATGAGTTCTACAACTTTGGTTTTGGTGACTTTTCCATTTGAAATCATTTAATAACCCCCAATTTGACATCCTGTCCTAGGGCTTAATAGGATTAATAGAATACCCATACCAGCAAGTTACAACTACTTTTCCGGAAGCCAATCTTCAAATAACTTTGATGTTAAGCGTGCTTGGTCTGGAGCAATTTAACGCCCGTCACAGATGACTCATCTGTGACGGGCGCTAGTTGTGGCCCGATAGAGATAGGTCATCTGTGACGGGCTATAGTTTGACTGGTCGTCTGGGTCAAAACTATCGGTGACGGGCTTCACTTAGGGTCCGATTGAGATATATTCATTCGTGACGGCCGTTTGCCCGATTGAGATAACTCTTCACATCAGTGACTTCTAGCCTGTGATGGACGCTGTGCCCGATTGAGATGGGGCTTACCGTACGATTGAGATGAGGATATCCCTTCCAGTGGCATGTGCTATGGCTGTCAACATGCATGTTCAAAGAAGCAAAGACAAGGTTGGTTGTACAGCCGCAGCCGCATATCAGCCTTCCGAACAATATAGTAGCTTGGACAGCGGGGAGGAAACAAAAATAAGAGACAAAGAATGGTGGAGGAAAACAATAAGTTTTATTAGGAAGAATGATTTGTTCAACACTACTCCCTCCGATTTGATAATACTTCGTTTTGGCTGAGGGCCATTTATAAAGGGTGTGACTGATCTTTTTTTCCTCTCAAAATTTTAAATGTACAAATAGGCCTGTTGGCCGAGGGCCATTTATAAAGGGTGTGACTCTGATCTTTTTTTCCTCTCAAAAATGTAAATGTACAAATAGGCCCTCGGTTTGCAGTATTTATAAATGGCCCTAAGATAAAACTTATTAATAAGTAGGCTTTTGTTTATAAGTTGGACAAGTAATTTTGCTATGTAATTCATGTGCATATATCAAACTAAAATTTGCTATGTGGTGTGCATATGAAACTCGATTGGGTAAATTAAGATGTTTTTACACATACCCCTCCCAGAGAGACACTAAACATTATGCAGAGGTAAATAAAAAAAATCAGATTTGTGGGGTTTTTTTTTACCAAAATACATCAAATTTCCTTAAGATATTTAGAAATATTTTGACCTTCGAGAAGTTAGTAGAAAACTAAACTCTCTATCCCAAATAAATTTTACGATAATTGAACTAGCAGTTGACTATGCAAAATTATTGTGTTCTAAACAAACCATAGAAAATATATACAGTCTATTTTCCATGAGTTCTAAAAACGGATAAAATTGACAGAATTAAAAATTGTAGGATAACTTGAAAACTAATAAATATATGTTCTAAATAAGTCGTAAGGGTTACATACAAGTGTTATATACAGGCTATAAGTACTAGGCGCGCCAACTGGCGCACCATTTTCTAGTATATATGAAATTAAGATTGTTAGAACTTGGAAATATGCAGCAAGGGGCAAGCTGGACGAAGTCAAATACTAACACTAAACGACCTGCTTCTTACAGATAAGACAATCAGACCATCCCCTTGCTGCAAGAGAGAAGGAAAAGGAACAAATTAAAAAAAGTGCTTCCGCATATGTGTTATGCGATTTCTCAATTCCATCCCTTTCTCATTGTATAAAATTTTTATATGGGAGATCTAAATAGCATTGGATTGTTTGAGAAGGCCATTAAGTAAATAGTTTACCTTATATAGTCCATTCATTAAATAGGTCATGCACACAAAGCATCATTTCTTGTTGGCATAAGCAGATTGTACATGGCAAAATTCCATTCAGGTACATGATCGAACTATCTTAGAAATGATTGAAGTAAATGTCTCATGTCGCCTGCTTTAGTCCTCTCTAATCAGAATGCTGCTTACCTGCAGCAAAACAATGATAAATTGTTTAAAAGATTCAAGTGAATCAAGCATTATTACTTCCATCATAGTTTGTATTATATACAACATAGTATTTTTTAACTGACTGCAAATCCCGTTCTGATCTCTACTGTAGTGATTCCCAATAGTAACCCAACCTCTCGTTCTTGTTTCACATGCTTTCTAGTACCATAGGAAAAGAATAGAAGTATTTTGTAGAGAACAAGGCAGATTTATAAATTTTCAGGCAAATGTGACAAAAAGAATAAAATGCTTTTCAGTGTGCCATACAGATTTGTATTGTCGTATAAATATTATATATATTGTTCTAAATGGCAAAATATATAGGCTGAGATTTACATTTCACCAAAACAGTACTGCTATGAACATCACCTGTACAGTCTGCAGATACATTCACTCAAAACGTCAGTCAGGTCAGATAAACAGCCACCAATGATCATCTACAAAAGGTAATTAATGAAAGCATAATATGAAATCATGGTATTATGCCTGATCACTAAAGTTCATCTATAATTGGATGGGCAGTGACACAACATACTATTTTTCTAAGGCCATCCATTATTTTCTGTGAACTCTTATATGATTATATATGGTTGCGAAACTTTCCAAATATCAGCATAGAAAAGAATCAAAGATAAATGATTTTCAGGGAAAGAAAGCTATGAAAATTTTGCAAACACACATTTATCAGTAGTTCCCTGGAAGTGAAAACGATTCCTAAATATCATAAGTTCCAAGCATAGTACCTCCGTAGTTTTCGCAACTGAGAAAATGATTACATCATGCTGCGTTCGAATTTCAGTACCTCCTTCAGCTCATGACCAATCCTTCGATGCTTCTCCATCTCCACTATATCAACAACATATTTGAATTGAAGAAAAAAGGAACTTCAAAATTGTAATACCAAAATATACTAAATGAAGGGATTTTGTGAATCAAAAGAAAAAGGTATCATCAAGGAGAGTATCCGGTCATATATATAACTAGATAATACCATGTGCGTTGCTGCAGGATGACTATGTATCGACAAATGGATTTAAAAAGATATGCAAGCTAAGGAAAAAGAAATAAAAAAAGTAAAGGATAATATATAGTCTTTGTGTAAAAAGTTAAAGCTAAATAATATGCCATAATTGTAATGATGAAATGCATGTGAATATTAGACTATGACGGAAGATCATCATCTCTTTGCACATGAGATGCATACTTTGTGGTTGGCCGGGATAAGCAAAGCCTACATGTCTTTTAACTCTTTAGTTTCATATGAGCTAAGATCCTAGCCCTCTAACGAATGATCCGGCAGTCCAAATTTATAGAGTGATGTGGCTTAGTGCATGTTGAGTGTTTGGTTCCAACCATATAGGATACTAATGTGTTACCCCCATGCGCTGTAGCGGAAAAAAATTAGAAATACTTAAAAAAATTGAAGAAAATAATTTGTAATGTCTAAAAAGACAATATTCTAAGTTCAATAGTAGGTGATGTGAAATTGCGATTGTACATGACACATAAATTGTATGTACAAACATGGGAAGGATTTAATACCTATAATTTATCTACATGACGGCTATGCTTTTAATGGATATTGAGATTTATAGTAATAACTATACTAAGTGGGTTGTAAATGTCCACATGACACATGAATGGTTGAGATCAAGGCATTAGAAAGATCCAAAGGCTAATATTTTTTGATGATGTGGATCTATGCATGTCGAGTTTTTTATTCAACTATATAGGATACTAGGTGATTCCCCACGCTTTGCTACGGGAATTACCAAGTAATTTTTAACATGTATTCTTTAATAATCGAGCTAAGAGTAAAAAGATTAGTCATTAACAATAAATAAAATTGGTTTGGCAAACTATGTTCGGAGATAAATAAATTTAGTAGACTTTGTAGCAGATTATAGATGTAATATGATACCCCACGCTTTGATTATATGGATGAATATATGTTAAATATTATAAAAATGATGGATGTGTATGATGAATAGATGTAATATGATATCCCACACTTTTATTATAGGCAAATTTTGCTATAGGACATCGCAACTTCGTGGTTTTAGGTGTAGGACACCGTACAAAGTCACTTTTGGGGAAAGACACTCTCAAAATGTGGTTATTTGCCAGGGGACACCGCAACCAATAAAATATTAATTTCTGGTTCAATAGGAGAGATAAACAGTGTAAAAGGTCAAAAATGCCCTCGGGCCCACTTGTCATATTCTTCCCCCACCCCAAACCTCCCTCCTTGCCTCCTCTACCTCCACCGGCGATGACGTCCTCACCCCACCCACGGCCACGAGCAACGAGCTCGGCGCTGGGATGGGCGGCCAACTCGGCGCAGGGGGAGGTGGCGCGCACTGACAGCGCCCACGGCGGCGGCCTCGCCGGAGCTCCGCCACGAATCGAACTCGTTGGGTTGAGATGAAGAAGTGGAAGAGGCGTCGCGGTGGCACCTCTGCCGCCTTCTACCGGAGCGTCTTCCCCATCC